>CM029018.1:12005536-12413036 GCA_016801055.1 Panax notoginseng | reverse complement strand
AAGCAAGAAGCAGAAGGTAGTAGCAAGATCAAGTGCGGAAGCTGAATTTCGAGGTATGGCTCATGGTGTTTGCGAATTGTTATGGATAAGGAATATACTGAGGGACTTGGGAATTGAATATGCTAAACCTATAAATCTCCATTGTGATAATAAAGTAGCCATCGAAATTGCACAAAATCTTGTTCAACATGATTGTACTAAACATGTTGAAGTTGATCGTCATTTTATCAAGGAGAACACTACAAAAAAACAGGTCATTGCCGACGGCCAATGCCGTCGCCAATAAATTCCTTACCGTCGGCAATGATGTCATTGGCGACGGCGTTGTCTGTCGGCCTACCCGTCGTCCTATGGGTCGTCGCTCCTGATTCCCGTCGCTCGTAGTCGACAAGAGGGTCATTACCGACGGGGTCATTGCCGACAGCAGGCCATCGACAATGAGTCATTCGCGACGGCTGTGGCGACGAATAGCCCGTCAGTAAGTTTTTTCCATAAAATTAAAAACTAGTCATTGGCGACGGCATTGGCCATCGGCAATGACCCTATGCCCGTCGCCAATGAGTTGCTTAAAATTTTTTTTATTGAAAATATGCAAAATACTCCTGTTCATTTACATATATATAATTATACATGTTATAAACAAAAGAAAAATTATAAAGAATTCTTCACGAACGCATATCAATAACAATAATAACTTTTGCTATATCAACCATCAATGTTATCATAAACAATCAAAATATAGTTAGATACATATACCATCAACCAAACTAGACTCTAAACTCTAGTCTGTACAACTCAAAAGCTATACAAATATACATATATGAAAGTCAAAATATAAACATAATGGGTACTACAACCCAAGATCAGGAATCTCGGTATCACCATCGCCCCCGGTCCCACTGCTGGTCCCACCTACAGTCCCACTGCCGGTCCCACCTCCAGTCTGACTGCCGGTCCCACCCTCAACAGTCTCATCAGCATCAGCCCGGCGATCATCACCATCTCCACCGCGGGCATCGCCTGTGCCGCTGCCTCCACCCGCCGAAGTCTCATCAACAAGACCCTACAATATTAAAATATTAATAACGAATTCGAAAATAGAGCATATTTAAGTTAGTTTTGTTTGTGTTCTTATTCATTGTCGCCTAAGTGTTGGCGAGTTTTGCAAATTGGGCGATAACTCGGATTCCATATGTCGGAATCGAGTCCCGTAAGTTCTAATGCGTGTCAAATACCTACGCGGTGCTATGTGTGTGTTTGCTTGTCGTTCGGACGGCCGATGCGGGTTTTGAAATTTTTTTCGGCTTTTTATCTAAGTGTTGGCGAGTTTTGTAAACTGGGCGATAACTCGACTTTCGTACGTCGTAATCGAGTCCCGTAAGTTCTAACGCGTGTCAAATACCTACGTGGTGCTATGTGTGTGTTTGCGTGTCGTTCGGACGACCGATGCTGGTTTTGAACTCTTTTTTGGCTTTTTGCCTAAGTGTTGGCGAGTTTTGCAAACTGGGCGATAACTCGGCTTCCGTACGTCAGAATCGAGTCCCGTAAGTTCTAACGCGTGTCAAATACCTACGCGGTGCTATGTGTGTGTTTGCGTATCGTTCGGTCGGCCGATGCGAGTTTTGAACTATTTTTCGGCTTTTTGCCTAAGTGTTGGCGAGTTTTACAAACTGGGCGATAACTCCGATTTCGTACGTCAGAATCGAGTCCCGTAAGTTCTAACGCGTGTTAAATACCTACACGGTGCTATGTGTGTGTTTGCGTGTCGTTCGGACGGCCGATGCGGGTTTTGAACTCTTTTTCGGCTTTTTGCCTAAGTGTTGACGAGTTTTGCAAACTGGGCGATAACTCAGATTTCGTACGTCAGAATCGAGTCCTGTAAGTTTTAACGCGTGTTAAATACCTACGCTGTACTATGTGTGTGTTTGCGTGTCGTTCGGACGGCCGATGCGGGTTTTGAACTCTTTTTCAGTTTTTTGCCTAAGTGTTGGCGAGTTTTGCAAACTGGGCAATAACTTGGCTTCCGTACGTCAGAATCGAGTCCCGTAAGTTCTAACGCGTGTCAAACAACGACGCGGTGCTATGTGTGTATTTACGTGTCGTTCGGACGGTCGATGCGGGTTTTGAACTTTTTTTCGGCTTTTTGCCTAAGTGTTAGCGAGTTTTACAAACTGGGCGATAACTCGAATTTCGTACGTCGGAATCGAGTCCCGTAAGTTCTAACGCGTGTCAAATACCTACGCGGTGCTATGTGTGTGTTTGCGTGTCGTTGGGACCACCGATGCGGGTTTTGAACTCTTTTTCGGCTTTTTACCTAAGTGTTGGCGAGTTTTACAAACTGGGCGATAACTCGGCTTCCGTACGTCGAAATCGAGTCCCGTAAGTTCTAACGCGTGTCAAATACCTACGTGGTACTATGTGTGTGTTTGCATGTCGTTCGGACGGCCGATGCGAGTTTTGAACTCTTTTTTGGCTTTTTGCCTAAGTGTTGGCGAGTTTTGCAAACTGGGCGATAACTCGGATTTCGTACGTCGGAATCGAGTCCCGTAAGTTCTAATGCATGTCAAATACCTACGCGGTGCTATGTGTGTGTTTGTGTGTCGGTCGGACGGCCGATGCGGGTTTTGAACTCTTTTTTAACTTTTTGCCTAAGTGTTGGCGAGTTTTGCAAACTGGGCGATAACTCGGCTTTCGTACGTCGAAATCGAGTCCTGTAAGTTCTAACGCATGTCAAATACCTACGCGGTGCTATGTTTATGTTTGCGTGTCGTTCGGATGGCCGATGCGGGTTTTGAACTCTTTTTCGGCTTTTTGCCTAAGTGTTGGCGAGTTTTGCAAACTGGACGATAACTCGGCTTCCGTACGTCGGAATCGATTCCCGTAAGTTCTAACGCGTGTCAAATACCTACGCAGTACTATGTGTGTGTTTGCGTGTCGTTCGGACGGCCGATGCTGGTTTTGAACTTTTTTTTGGCTTTTTGCCTAAGTGTTAGCGAGTTTTGCAAACTGGACGATAACTCGGATTCCGTACGTCGGAATCGAGTCCCGTAAGTTCTAACGCGTGTCAAATACCTACGCGGTACTTTGTGTGTGTTTGCATGTCTTTCGGACTGCCGATGCGGGTTTTGAACTCTTTTTCGGCTTTTTGCCTAAGTGTTGGCGAGTTTTGCAAACTGGGCGATAACTCGACTTCCGTACGTCGGAATCGAGTGTCGTAAGTTCTAACGCGTACCAAATACCTACGCGGTACTATGTGTGTGTTTGCGTGTCGTTCAGACGGCCGATGCGGGTTTTGAAATCTTTTTCGGCTTTTTGCCTAAGTTTATGATATGTGTGTGTTTGCGTGTCATAGCAATACAATTACAAATTATAATTATAAATTACATAAATTAAGTAAAAAACTATAGAATTTAATTGTTTTTACATGTCGAAGATGTGCTGGGAAGATGTTGGCCAAGACAACTGCACAAACGCGGATGGCCTCATCCCGTACTACACCCATGAGGTCGTCAACGGCGGCTGTAGGATCTATAGAGCCGTGGACAACCTCCTGAGCCAGCTGGTAGATCCGCTCCCATGATGGTGCGCCTGACTGCACAACACCGCTCGCCATGCACCCCTCTATGATCCGCCGGAAGAAGTCATCGAATAATGAAAGGCCGACACCCGATCCACTCGCACCACTACCTCCAGTGGGTGGGCGCCGCCGAGATCTCGCAGCAGGGACTAGGGTGTAAGCTGGAACATGAGGAATGCCCACAACTCTACCCTTCTTCGATCCCCCTGTAGCCTGCAGCCAGTCCTCTATCTCCTTGTTGGCACGCGTAGACTCGGATACTGGAGTGTCACCTCTCTGGCTGCTCTGGGCCACTGCAAGATCCTCGAACTTCCGCTGAAATAAAACACATTAGTAGATGATACGCAAAGAATAAAATGAAATAATACAAAAGAATATCTGAATTTTAAAAACATACTAAATAAGATAATTACATAACTTACAGCAATGCGTTCTGCCTCAGGTGAGATATAACCGCCGTCACCTTTCTTTTGGTGGGCGTGCCACCAAAACTCCAAGCGGGAGGGTGTATGCTTTAAACTCACCTCGAGTCTCTCCCGGTACAGGTTGTACAACTGAGACCCAGTGCAGTGTGGGAGACGACTCTGCTGTCGGGCAGCTGAACGCTGTGCCGACATCTTCTTGAAGGCCTCACCGTCCCAAATGGTGCACATCTGGTCCCACACTGCAGCAGATATGAAATCTGGCCGGACATCCTTAAGTGTCTGTCCATCAGCCATCTTCGTCTGGGCCTTCTTCTTCCAGTCGTAGACCCACTTATGCCAATTCATCTCTAAGTATCTGTGCAGAATAGTCATGCCATGGGCTTCCTGCCCGTCCTCAAAACGATAATATCTCTGCACATTACACATTAAGAAGCTTAGTATACAACATAAATCAAAGAGGTAACAGTCTATTCAAATGGAATATAAAACTAGCATATGAATGATTGACATCCTACCCTAAACTCATCAATAATCAGCATCCGTGTGCGGTCATCCACATCCGCCCACCTCATCCATGGGCTTGAGAATCGGTTGCGGACGATCCCAAGCAACGTGTTCCTTGGCGTGGCGTCAAGGATACTACAATTGAAATTAATACATTGCAAATTACAATGAATATATAAGAACTAAATACTTATGTTATATTAATACTATATAGGATTATGAAATTAATTACCTATGAGTCCCAACACGACATATAAGCGGCGCTTGGGGGGGATTCCCTAGCAAGCCACGTGCTAGTCCCCGCGGAGGCCTACGTCGATCCCCTATATAGTGAAATACATCAATATTTATGTAAACGAATATAATGTCAATACAATATAAAATAAAAAAAATAAGATGTATCCCAATAAAATATGTAATTATACCTGACGATCCGGCCTGATCATCACGCATAGAATCGCCACGGCCCCCACGACCTGCACGCCCACCGCGATCGCCATGTGGTGTGCGCGCCATATGTATGTATACTGTCAAATCATAAAAAAAATATTATTAAACATTCGTAAATACTATATTTGAGCACAATAACAAAGAGGATAACATACAGATACAACTAAATGAATGCAACTAAAATGACTCAAAGAGTACATACTCCTAATCATTTATGTAACGACCCCAAAATAGGTTCATTCCACCCAACCCATTCTGAGTCGCCAAATACATGGTACAGAAAACAACTACAACTTTATTACAACAATTGTCGTGCAAAATACAACAACACATATGCTGTGAGTTTGGATACAAATATATACCAAATGTGACTCATGTTCCAACCGTGGACATACCTCACAACAACACCTTACATAAAGGTATAGTCAAAAACTGTTTTAGAAATTAGAATCTTTGGGAAGTGCTCAAGGAAACCTTCGTACATGGGAGGCCACGCATCTAGGTTATGATAGATATCATATGGCCACAGAATTATCCTTGGTTGACCCAATAGACCCCAAAGAAAAACGAGAAGATTACTATCATATTCTTCCCAATGGTGAGTCTTCTCTTGACTTATCATTATCTCCACTGTCTCTAATTGAGAATTATACTTCAAACAAACACCAAGATTATATAGGTAGTGCCCATAGATATACTCAGCAAGTGGATGAGCACAACCCTGTCCTATGATGACACGAGGTTGTATGTCATTAGACATCTTGTATGATAGTGACAAAACACCCTTCCAACGTTGGGTTCGCCTCACCCTATTTTCTTCACCAAATATAACTACTAAATGATGACCACCGTTCTATTCCCTTGTTACCCCCGCTCGACCCAGCTACACTCTTATTACCTGAAAGGAATTGTGAAGCAAAAGGGTGAGCACAACTAGCTCAGTAAAGAATATCATGACTAAAGATAATTAAATTATCAATAGCCTTCATCAATAATAAATCAGAGATTTAGAACATATGGTAAATGATAAAAATTTCAACCATAGTTGCAGCGGAACGAGCAATCCATTAGAAGAGTCAAATAGACTATAAAGTCTATTATCTTCTCCATGTTAAAAATCCACCAACAATATTTTATCCATGTAACATCACTCAACAGTTCCTTTCCACAATCATATGAATAACTCATAATCATAATTGTGACTATAAATTTTTCTTCGCACCCAGGACGAAGAATATTTTCATCACCTGTCTTTACCTGAAACATCAAAGATCATGGTTATACCAAATCACAGTTCCTGTTTATAATCATACTAACAAATCCATCTTTGCACTACGGGCCAAAGATATTCATCAACAAACCATCTTTGCACTACGGGCCAAAGATATTCAACAACAGTTCATCTTTGCACTACAGGCTAAAGATATTCATCAACAAACCATCTTTGCACTACGGGCCAAAGATATTCAACAACAATTCATCTTTGCACTACAGGCCAAAGATATTCCTCTACAATTCATCTTTGCACTACAGGCCAAAGATATTCCTCAACAATTCATATTTGCACTACAGGCCAAATATATTCATATCTCAAAGAAATATATAATCATTTCAGAATTTATATACACCATAATTATAACCATGTTAATCAATTCACCTTTGCACTTAAGCTAAAGATATTCAATTATAAATTCAATGGTCATGATCATACCAGTCACAATTCAACTTTGCACTACAGGCCAAAGAGAACCCTAGTCATGATCATACCAATAATCTACCCATCTTTACACTCCAGTGAAAGAGAAATTCAACATCAGGGTTATAAAAATGTTATATATGATAATAAAATCAATATAATCAACATATAGATTTAATCTCAAGAGTAATATTCATAAATCAACTATAATTTGGTTAGTAAAAGAAACCAATTTTGTCGTGAATAGTAACTCGTGAATAGTAACTCATGAATAGTAACTCGTGAATAGTAACACCGACTCAAAAAGGTAGAAATTCCACAATAAAATTCATACCAATATTTCGGTATAATGATATTGAAAGAATAACATTTCTTAAGCTTATAAACAATTTATTTAAATTGTTTACACTTTACTAATTAATGCATTTAATCATCATAAAATGCCAACTCTTACAATTTCATCATCAATAACCAAAACCCTCATCAAAAATCTGCATATACCTCATATAGGATTCTCAAGCCATAAAATCCTATTTTCCAATTTTCTTTCTTCACAAAACATATTTAATTCATTTACTCATAACTAGACCATTTTCATGAAAAATACCAAATCAGTTCCAAAAATATTTTTTTTCTGGGATTTAGCATAATATAGTCCCATAGTGAACATATATTTTTCTCAAATTTTTAAAAGTCATTTACTATTTTTCATATGGCCAAAACAGCCGAATATTTAGACATTTATCAAAAATTGTACTTTTATCTAAAAATTCTGAAATTCACAGAGTATACTTCTATCATATACATGTACTCCCAATAAAAATTTCATCAATTTTGGAGTTAACCACAAGGAATTATAAGCGGTTACTTTTAAAATAGTCTTTTCTCATAAAATTCATAACTCTCAATCTATACATCCAAAAATCACCATTTTTGGACACAATCAAGAAAACTCATCAAAATATCATTTCAAATTTTTCCAGAATTTTTGAAGATCAGAAAAATTACGAAACTGAAAATCATAACAACCCTTAAAATCCATTACTATCCCTTACTATCCCTTACCTCAAAAGAGCAGTACTTCTGACTGGATATCGGATATGATGCTGAAAAACTTGCACTGATGAATAGCAACTCACCAAGTATCTAAAAACTCACAAAATATGCTTCATAATATAGAGAGAGAAAGAGAGAAAGCTTATGTTTCTGGTGTGATTTTCAATTCTAACTTAGCCCTCTATTTATAGGAAAATTTTGGTAGGTTTGACCTGCAACCTGATGGCTTTACCTGCTACTATTCCCACCCACCACATTTGAAATATAATTCAGCACATTTCTTCACCAACCACAAGTGGGGCCCACTAATTCTAGAATTTTCCACCAAAATGATAAACTCCGAAAATTCAATAATTTCTGAACCAGTCATCTCGTAAAATTCATAATAAATCATACGTTCATTTTTAACGGTTCAAAATTTGTGGGCATATACTCAACTTATATATGTATAACATATCCAAAAATTACCACGATCCAACGGTCGGATTAAAAATTATAACCCTCGCAAAATATCTCAAAAATCCTAATTTTTAATACCTCCATTCCGACAAAAATACTGATAAAAACCTCAACATTAACTCCTTCATTTTTAACCACAAAAATATATCCCTCATTTATATCCACATAAAATAAATATTTCCTTATCATATGAATCAATAATTAATTATTCACAAATAATATTACAGAATCACATTTATGACAACCAGGCCGTTCCCAGGAAAGAGGGGGCTTTCCAATAAGAATTTCTCCTTACTGGCGCGCAATTAGATGACCAAACCTCTCCTTAGACAGAACTTTCTAGACATTGCCAATAATGCTATCTAATAATACTATTCAAATAATATGAATTATTGATCTGATAATGGAAAATACTGTGCAGCAACAATTATTGAACAACAATAATACAAAATTTCAACGTAGCAATTATTGAATCAATAAAATAAAATTTGAACAGTAATTACTGTAACAATTATTGAGTAGTGCCTTCTTACGTAAGAATCAATGATTTCAAAAAATACTGTGCAATACCGTGTGCTACTGTGCAATAACGCGTATTACTGTATTTTAACCACCGGGTATTTCAACAGTATTAACGGTAACAACTACGCCGTTATTTGTAAAAACTCAAATTTGTCATTTTCTTCACCCGACAGTTATTCGTTATGGGGCCCACAAATAGCTGCGCCGTCGTACGAATATTCCCCGACAGAAAGAATATTCCACGACCAAACGAATATTCCCCGACAACAATGATTATTTTATAACCACTTGCTTATTTTGAAAAAAAATTCATATTTCACCCATAACTTTAAACTTTTATCAATTTAACCATTTACTGAATAGTAATTATAAGAAAAAATGAATACTTTTATTTCATAAAATTCGGGGTCTTACAATCTCCCCTCCTTATGAAATTTCGTCCCCGAAATTTACGTACCTGGTATTTCGAAGAGTTGAGAATACCTTGCTTCCATTTCAGATTCTATCTCTCAGATCATCATGATTTCTCCATTGCTCATCTCCCATGATAACTTCATTTGGGTTCCTCATTTGTTGGGAAGTCATGACAACCGCCATCCCTCGAACTACTCGGCTTTGACTTGTCTGGAGCAGCATTTGGCGTCATCATTACCGTTGGAATATACCTTTCTATAGGACATATTCCTCCCTCAACAGCCTCTTCGTACTCCTCATTCATGATCTGAATCATCAATCTTCGATCCATATCGAATTCAGGTTGACCGCTATGTACAGGGTAATTCAAAACTCGATGTTGGGTTCTCCCAATTGCTTTCCAAAAAGAGAAATTCATATTATCTATTTTAGCCTTCTTAGATCGAACATCTCTTTCCACAATATCCACGTGTCGTGCGGCTTTTGCCCATGCATCACTTATTCTCACTCGTTCAGTTTTTTCTTCTCTCAGCTCAGATTCTATTTTTATCATCTTATACTCTGCCAAAGAATGCTTCTGTTCAAGCATCATATATCGGGTAACACAAGCTTGAATTGTTGCATCCTTTTGTTCCACGACCGCCTGTCGTTCTTCTGCCTGCTCTTCTAACTCATGAATACGATTTTGAAATTCTACATTTTGATCATATAATACCTCTAATAAACTCTCCTCTGGTACTCCTTCTTCCTCTTTTTCCTCAGTCTCAGCTGTTACATCTGCGACTATCTCGGGTGTAACTATCAATTCTTCACTCACCACATGGATATCTCTAATTCCTTCTTCGTCTGACATCACATTATAACGGTTAGTGATTAGAGGTATCCCCACAGTCTCATTCACTCCATTATTAGCATTCTCAGCTGCCATTCTCAAATACTGCCATAAAACAAGGGTTAATTAAACAAATTAACATATCACATAAGATCCCGATATTATGACTGACCATCAAATAAGCTTAGGTAGGACACACTAGCGAAGGATTTACTCATCTCTCCCTTCCTAGTTTTATTCCCCGATCTCCGCCAGAGATCATATCCCTAAGCTCTGATACCACCTGTAACGACCCCAAAATAGGTTCATTCCACCCAACCCATTCTGAGTCGCCAAATACATGGTACAGAAAACAACTACAACTTTATTACAACAATTGTCGTGCAAAATACAACAACACATATGCTGTGAGTTTGGATACAAATATATACCAAATGTGACTCATGTTCCAACCGTGGACATACCTCACAATAACACCTTACATAAAGGTATAGTCAAAAACTGTTTTAGAAATTAGAATCTTTGGGAAGTGCTCAAGGAAACCTTCGTACATGGGAGGCCACGCATCTAGGTTATGATAGATATCATATGGCCACAGAATTATCCTTGGTTGACCCAATAGACCCCAAAGAAAAACGAGAAGATTACTATCATATTCTTCCCAATGGTGAGTCTTCTCTTGACTTATCATTATCTCCACTGTCTCTAATTGAGAATTATACTTCAAACAAACACCAAGATTATATAGGTAGTGCCCATAGATATACTCAGCAAGTGGATGAGCACAACCCTGTCCTATGATGACACGAGGTTGTATGTCATTAGACATCTTGTATGATAGTGACAAAACACCCTTCCAACGTTGGGTTCGCCTCACCCTATTTTCTTCACCAAATATAACTACTAAATGATGACCACCGTTCTATTCCCTTGTTACCCCCGCTCGACCCAGCTACACTCTTATTACCTGAAAGGAATTGTGAAGCAAAAGGGTGAGCACAACTAGCTCAGTAAAGAATATCATGACTAAAGATAATTAAATTATCAATAGCCTTCATCAATAATAAATCAGAGATTTAGAACATATGGTAAATGATAAAAATTTCAACCATAGTTGCAGCGGAACGAGCAATCCATTAGAAGAGTCAAATAGACTATAAAGTCTATTATCTTCTCCATGTTAAAAATCCACCAACAATATTTTATCCATGTAACATCACTCAACAGTTCCTTTCCACAATCATATGAATAACTCATAATCATAATTGTGACTATAAATTTTTCTTCGCACCCAGGACGAAGAATATTTTCATCACCTGTCTTTACCTGAAACATCAAAGATCATGGTTATACCAAATCACAGTTCCTGTTTATAATCATACTAACAAATCCATCTTTGCACTACGGGCCAAAGATATTCATCAACAAACCATCTTTGCACTACGGGCCAAAGATATTCAACAACAGTTCATCTTTGCACTACAGGCTAAAGATATTCATCAACAAACCATCTTTGCACTACGGGCCAAAGATATTCAACAACAATTCATCTTTGCACTACAGGCCAAAGATATTCCTCTACAATTCATCTTTGCACTACAGGCCAAAGATATTCCTCAACAATTCATATTTGCACTACAGGCCAAATATATTCATATCTCAAAGAAATATATAATCATTTCAGAATTTATATACACCATAATTATAACCATGTTAATCAATTCATCTTTACACTTAAGCTAAAGATATTCAATTGTAAATTCAATGGTCATGATCATACCAGTCACAATTCAACTTTGCACTACAGGCCAAAGAGAACCCTAGTCATGATCATACCAATAATCTACCCATCTTTACACTCCAGTGAAAGAGAAATTCAACATCAGAGTTATAAAAATGTTATATATGATAATAAAATCAATATAATCAACATATAGATTTAATCTCAAGAGTAATATTCATAAATCAACTATAATTTGGTTAGTAAAAGAAACCAATTTTGTCGTGAATAGTAACTCGTGAATAGTAACTCATGAATAGTAACTCGTGAATAGTAACACCGACTCAAAAAGGTAGAAATTCCACAATAAAATTCATACCAATATTTCGGTATAATGATATTGAAAGAATAACATTTCTTAAGCTTATAAACAATTTATTTAAATTGTTTACACTTTACTAATTAATGCATTTAATCATCATAAAATGCCAACTCTTACAATTTCATCATCAATAACCAAAACCCTCATCAAAAATCTGCATATACCTCATATAGGATTCTCAAGCCATAAAATCCTATTTTCCAATTTTCTTTCTTCACAAAACATATTTAATTCATTTACTCATAACTAGACCATTTTCATGAAAAATATCAAATCAGTTCTAAAAATATTTTTTTTCTGGGATTTAGCATAATATAGTCCCATAGTGAACATATATTTTTCTCAAAATTTTTAAAAGTCATTTACTATTTTTCATATGGCCAAAACAGCCGAATATTTAGACATTTATCAAAAATTGTACTTTTATCTAAAAATTCTGAAATTCACAGAGTATACTTCTATCATACACATGTACTCCCAATAAAAATTTCATCAATTTTGGAGTTAACCACAAGGAATTATAAGCGGTTACTTTTAAAATAGTCTTTTCTCATAAAATTCATAACTCTCAATCTATACATCCAAAAATCACCATTTTTGGACACAATCAAGAAAACTCATCAAAATATCATTTCAAATTTTTCCAGAATTTTTGAAGATCAGAAAAATTACGAAACTGAAAATCATAACAACCCTTAAAATCCATTACTATCCCTTACTATCCCTTACCTCAAAAGAGCAGTACTTCTGACTGGATATCGGATATGATGCTGAAGAAAACTTGCACTGATGAATAGCAACTCACCAAGTATCTAAAAACTCACAAAATATGCTTCATAATATAGAGAGAGAAAGAGAGAAAGCTTATGTTTCTGGTGTGATTTTCAATTCTAACTTAGCCCTCTATTTATAGGAAAATTTTGGTAGGTTTGACCTGCAACCTGATGGCTTTACCTGCTACTATTCCCACCCACCACATTTGAAATATAATTCAGCACATTTCTTCACCAACCACAAGTGGAGCCCACCAATTCTAGAATTTTCCACCAAAATGATAAACTCCGAAAATTCAATAATTTCTTAACCAGTCATCTCGTAAAATTCATAATAAATCATACGTTCATTTTTAACGGTTCAAAATTTGTGGGCATATACTCAACTTATATATGTATAACATATCCAAAAATTACCACGATCCAATGGTCGGATTAAAAATTATAACCCTCGCAAAATATCTCAAAAATCCTAATTTTTAATACCTCCATTCCGACAAAAATACTGATAAAAACCTCAACATTAACTCCTTCACTTTTAACCACAAAAATATATCCCTCATTTATATCCACATAAAATAAATATTTCCTTATCATATGAATCAATAATTAATTATTCACAAATAATATTACAGAATCACATTTATGACAACCAGGCCGTTCCCAGGAAAGAGGGGGCTTTCCAATAAGAATTTCTCCTTACTGGCGCGCAATTAGATGACCAAACCTCTCCTTAGACAGAACTTTCTAGACATTGCCAATAATGCTATCTAATAATACTATTCAAATAATATGAATTATTGATCTGATAATGGAAAATACTGTGCAGCAACAATTATTGAACAACAATAATACAAAATTTCAACGTAGCAATTATTGAATCAATAAAATAAAATTTTGAACAGTAATTACTGTAACAATTATTGAGTATTGCCTTCTTACGTAAGAATCAATAATTTCAAAAAATACTGTGCAATACCGTGTGCTACTGTGCAATAACGCGTATTACTGTATTTTAACCACCGGGTATTTCAACAGTATTAACGGTAACAACTACGCCGTTATTTGTAAAAACTCAAATTTGTCATTTTCTT
Organism: Panax notoginseng; assembly: GCA_016801055.1. Classification (NCBI taxonomy): domain Eukaryota; kingdom Viridiplantae; phylum Streptophyta; class Magnoliopsida; order Apiales; family Araliaceae; genus Panax; species Panax notoginseng. Next base: position 12,399,132 of record CM029018.1, on the reverse strand, counting down.
CACCCGACAGTTATTCGTTATGGGGCCCACAAATAGCTGCGCCGTCGTACGAATATTCCCCGACAGAAAGAATATTCCACGACCAAACGAATATTCCCCGACTACAATGATTATTTTATAACCACTTGCTTATTTTGAAAAAAAATTCATATTTCACCCATAACTTTAAACTTTTATCAATTTAACCATTTACTGAATAGTAATTATAAGAAAAAATGAATACTTTTATTTCATAAAATTCGGGGTCTTACAATTTATATCGTCAAAGTCATCAATATCAGAATCGTCATTTTCGAGCAATAGATCTTCATTATCGTTGTCATCACCATCTTCGTCGTCCTCAACGATTTCTTCAATTATATCTACCTCCTCAACAACATCGTCTTCACTTTCGACAGCGACAACATCATCCTCTTCTTCACTAGAATCATTAATAATTGTTACATCAGCAGGTGTGACACTAGCAGACTCGACTTGTAAAGGTTCATCGTCAGGACGAGGAGTTGTGCCTTGAAAACCACGGGCACTGGTGGTTATAACAGCATGCCATGGGCTTGCAGGGGTCTTAACACTCCGCGCGTAGTACACCTGTGTTGCTTTACTTGCAAAAATAAATGGCTCATCCATACCACTCATCAGTCTTAGTTTTGACTTAACGTTAACAGTCACCCGGCCTGATTTTTTATCTACTTTAACTCCATTCTCAACATCAAACCAATGACAATTGAAGCAAACTAATTCTTTATGACCCCAATATTTGAGCACGACAACTTCTAGCAATCGTCCATACTAGTCATCCCAAATGTTATCGTAGCAGCTACCTTTCACCATAACCCCAGAATCAGCAAAAGCGACTTCCCCAATATCGCAACACTTAAATCTGTAACCATTGACAATGCAACATGTATAAGTATCTACAGATCTTTCAGGGCCATCGGCTATAAGCTTTAGCCGATTGTCAGCTAACTCATCTGTGAGGACCTAATGTACATTAACACAACATATTCTAAAGTTAATTACGCCATAAGAATAAATCTATGATGGTAGATTCATTGAACTTGTAAAGCTGAGACTTACATGATCTTTAAACCATTGCACAAATTCTTCATTTCTCAAATTTTGTAAATCCCCGTCCGATATACTCGGATTCGCGTCATGTACTTCAGCATCATATTGACTGCAACACAGTTATATACTCAACGTGTTTGTAAAGGAACTTGACACAATTACACCAGACATATATAGTTATGACTACTTACTTAATGTATGGCGCTACTTCATTCATGTTGACAAGTGCATACAATGTGGCAGCTGCATACTCACTATCAGTTAAGAATCGCCTTTTTTTACCACCGAATGGGCGTACAGGATGACTAAAGGCCGTTAATTCTCCATTTTTCTCGTGCGCAACAGCCTGATTCCGACGTAAGCGATTGTGCTTCGTCTGAACATTCGACTCAAAGTACAACGAGCAAAAATTAACAAGTTCCTCCATAACATAACTTTCAGCAATTGACCCCTCTACACGGGCTCTATTCTTCACCTTTTGCTTTAGACGTCGCATATACCTATGTGATATATAGATTAGCAAAAAAGAATGAACATTTTACCGTATTAAAAATATTAATGTCATTACCTCTCGAATGGATACATCCATCTATATTGTACGGGACCGCCAAACTTAGCTTCGTATGGCAAGTGAATAGGCAAATGCTCCATTGAATCAAAAAACGATGGGGGGAAGATCATTTCTAACTTGCACATTATTTTCACTATCTGCATCTCCATTTTATCTATGTCTTTGAGCTGAAGCTCCGTCAAGCATAGATCTCTGAAGAAATTAGAAAGCTTTGTCAGTGCTTCAACCACACGTTTCGGTAACAAGTCGATAAATGCCACAGGGATCAACTTCTGCATGAATACGTGACAATCATGACTTTTGAGACCTTGAAACTTCAATTCTTCAACTTTACAACACCTTGCTATATTCGAAGAATATCCATCTGGGAGCTTCAGTCCACTGATCCAATTACATATCAATATCAACTGTTCCCTGGTCAAAGTATATTCAGCTTTAGGCGTTACCGTCTTACTACCCTCCTGATACAGCCACATATCTTTCCTAATGTTCATTTCTACCAAATCAAGCCTCGACTTGTTGTTGTCCTTTGTTCTACCACTGGCATCTAGGATTGTATAAAAAACGTTATCAAATACGTTCTTCTCAGTATGCATCGGATCTATACAATGACGGATGCAGAGTGTAGCCCAATAAGGCAGGTCAAAGAACATGGATCTGTGTGTCCAGTTGTGAACCTTGCCGTAACCATAAGCTCGCTCTAATCTGTGATTCTTCCTTGGAGGTGGAAACTTCAAATGACTAATCCAACTCAACACTGCTGACCTAGAAAGACGGCTAGGTACTTGACGTTTCTCTATTTTTCGATTGAATTGTCTACTCATCCGTCGATAACGATGTTCAATTGGCAAAAACTATCTGGATGTTGCAAAGAAACTCATTTTCCCCCCATGTTTGAGCCGCACAGCTTTAACTGACCCCATGCACACGGGACATGACAAGCCCCCATGAGTCGACCATCCACTGATCATTCCTAACGCCGGGAAGTCATTTATTGTCCACAATAAAGCTGCTCTCATGTCAAAGTTCTGCTTAAGAGATACATCATAAGTTTGAACCCCTTTTTCCCATAACATCTTCAACTCATCAACTAACGGCCTGAGATATACATTGATGTCTTTACTCGGACTCTTATCACCTGGAATCAGTAAAGGCATGAACATGTAGGGTTCTTTCATGCACATCGAAAGCGGGAGGTTATACACCACAATAATCACCGGCCAAGTTGAGTAGGGATTTGTGTAAGGCCCGTTAAACGGATTAAACCCATCCGTAGCAAGTCCAAGCCTAACATTGCGAACCTCTTCAGCAAACGAGGGGTGCTTGTTATCAAAATTTTTCCACTCAAGCCCATCTGCTGGGTGCGTCAGTTGACCTTTGACTATGTCCCGTGTAGAGTGCCACCTCATATCCTCGGCGGTATGTGTTGACATGAACAACCGCTGAAGCCTCGGGGTAATGGGAAAGTAACGTAAGATCTTTCTCGGCACGTCTTTTCCCTTTTTCTTGCGCTGTTCACGGTATCTACTTGTACCACAAATATCACACGACCTCTTATCTTTATTGACATCACCGTAATACAACATACAGTCATTCTCACAAGCATCGATCTTCTCATACCCTAGATTAAGCCTTTTGACCATTTTCTTCACATCATAATACGACTCCGGTAACTTATTACCTGCAGGTAAGCACTCCTTCACAATGCTTAACAGTTCATTAAAACCTCTCTCGCTACAGTCATGCTCGTTCTTGAAGTGTAAAAACTTAGTCATGGCAGATAAGACGGGTGTGCTTTTTGTGCCCGACATACAGTGGCGTCGCTGCTTCATGCAATAACTCATAGAAACCCTTAGCCCCGTCATTTGGCTCTTGCTCGACCCTACTGCCATCCCTGTCTGTATTCCACTGGAAGTTTAAACTAGCAGCTTCGACTATCATGTTAGTACAGTCAAAGATTTCGTCACCTCTAGATTCCAGTTCTGATTCATGTTCATCCAACCAAGTTTCCCCATGATAGATCCATGTCGTATAACCCTGCTTGAACCCATACGCAAATAAGTCGCACATGACATCATTCATTTCCTTCCACACTTCATTCACACACCTCTTACAAGGACATCTAATCTCATTGCCCCTGACTTGCTCAAGCGCGAAATTGAGAAACTGTTCAACCCCACTACGGTACTCAGAGCTAAGCCCACTCTTATCAGTGGCTACCCTACGTTCCATCCAACTTCGATCAACAGACATCTCGGACAACTGTCTGTTATATATATGGAAAGTCAGACAAACACAATCAAGTCTCCAAGTTAATGTATATGCAAGCTTATGAGTTTCCTAACTTCATCTCCACCTCTAACGGGTCAGGCTTCTATCCTATTCTCGGATGTGTCGCCTCACTGATGCCAACAACTTGAACACATCTTTAAATTTTTTAGAAATTTTGGCAGCACCTCCCCATGGTCTTCAAGTACACGAAATAGACTAACACATCGTAGTCTAAATATGCACCCGAAGAACATCAAGAGATATATACTGGCCGAAAATTTAAAAAATATAAAGGCGTGCTCAAGTCGTTAACACCGACCTAAGTGAGATCGAAACATACAAGAACAGTCCAAAAACGGGGACTATTTGAGATTCACTCATACTAAGTGAATCTCAAACGGGTTTCTAAGCTTCCTAAACTATATGAAAATATATGCACATGTCAAGAAATTGAAGTATTCACTGAAAAGTAACGATAAATTCCTAGCAACATACTCAAAAAACATTGACAACTATAAACAAATGTTTTACAGGTTTTCAATGCATTGTGCTTTCGATTCCAATTTGTTTTGGTGTTTTTAATGCCAACTAATTTTTGAAAACAGATTTAAAAATGCTATCCAAATTCCAAACAACCCTTTAATTTCCCAAAAATCTCCCCCATATATATACAAACTAAGCACCAAACTGTTGGTCGAGACAAATACAGAGTTCAAGGACATAATTATATAATTCAGCCTCTATACATTGATCCTATGTTTATAACTGAAGATAAAATTTTACAAGAACCTTTATACATTTAGGCTAACACTATATAGTTGGATTAATCTGGTAAGGTTTTAGGTGCCAAATAGCATTTATCCACTTGTTAAAAAATCCATTTCAGAAACCATACCCACTGAACTTATTATGCATTTATGTTCATGTATATCAGCACTTTCCTCTGTCCAGTAATTAATCCAGCATTTTCTTATGTTAGGTCATTTGACTGTGAGAAGTGAACATATAAAGTCTGAACATATATACACCTTCTGAACATATATACACATTCAAAAAAGGTAAAATAAAAAACAGAGGATATATATCACACCTAGTTGGAACAGCAACAATGAATAATGATTATTCACAATCCAATTTTCATACATAAGATATAATTCCATTTTAAAACATGATAAAATCAATAAAACTGTAGAAATTCAAATACAGTAATCATAGAATTATTATGTTCAGAGCATCTACCTGATAACCCTGTGTCCGGAACAGAATTGGGTTTCCAAAATCTCTAAATATACTTTATCAAATCTAAAAATGAACATAAAAAATCAAAAAGGAAACTTGAAATGGGTTATGTCTGCTTAAAATTCTACAAATGTGCAGATATATGATATTAATAATATTAATTCTTTAGAAAATTAATATTATTAGCCAGAAAATTCTCATTCTTTAGAAAATTAATACTAACAATTTTAGGGGCAAAACACAGGTCATGTAAATAACAAATACCACGACACAATCACAATCACAATCAATAATACTTAAGATCTAATCCAAGAGACAATCACAATCACAAATAAACTTACAATTTTTTGCAACCACGAGTAAAGAAGAAAGAAGGAGAGATGGAGCCGCGTGGTGGCCGGAGTATGGCAGGAAGGGGTGGGTTGCCGTCGTCGGCGTCGGCAATATGGGAGGAGGGGGAGCTGACCTTGAAGCTTTCTTCGATTAATGGCGTCTGGGAGGTATGGGCTGAACAGTGATAGAGGGAAAATCAAATATAGCAGTAGGCAGTAGCAGAGGAAGAGGGAAAACAAAAATATAGTCGTTCTCGTCGTGGTTAGGGCTGTTAAAAAAAGACTCATTCTTGACGGCCTCACCGTCTATATTGACCCCGTCGCTATTACCTCACTTACGACGGCCCTGCCGTCGCCTATATAATTTTAAGCCGTCGCCTATGACTTTCCCTCCCCCGCGAAAAAAAGCCCACCAAAATTAAGGTCGGGAAAAGTTATTGTCGACGGGACACATTGACGACGGTTAAGCCGTCGCTAATGATATCAATCTTGACGGGATCATTGCCGTCGACAATACCCCCGTCGCCTATGACCCAGTTTCTTGTAGTGAACCTCGATGGAAAGGTTATACAATTCCCATTTATTCAATCCGATTCAATCCGAGAGTCAGCTGGCTGATATGCTCACAAAGGCAGTTTCAGGGAAGGTGTTTCATGATACTATTGACAAGTTGGGCATGATAGATATCTATTCACCAACTTGAGGGGAAGTGTGTGCATGAGCTGTATACAATATTAGATTGATTCTAATTGTCTATAATTAATCCTAGAAATCTGGTTAGTTGAGCAATCATGTATATAATTATAGAAACAATATCTTTCCTTATTTTTAGGACCTAATTTGTAGGATGTAATTGTACTCTATATATTACCTCTTTTTGAGAGAAGAATATACATCAGAAAATATTCTGTAGAATCGTTATTGTCTAACAAAGGTAAAGAAAAATAATAACACTAACAAAAGACTATGTAGGGGAATATAAGATCAAATAAAATTCGATTTGAAGTTAATTTCTCATGCATAGATCCAAGAATTACTTTAACTGATGAAAAAATGACGGCCATTATTCCCATGCAACATTGTACATGCAATCCAAGAATATCAACAATAAGATATAATCTCAAGTCAATTTATTAAGATTTCTTAATCATATAAAATCATTGTGTTTTACGCTAGCTTTCAACTATTTTTTACTCCCTCTGTTTCAAAAATATAGTTTAATAATTGAAACAGAGGGAACTTCCATGAGTAAATTTGATAGTTCTACAAGTTCTTCCTCACATAAATAGTAAGTGGAGTCCACCTCATGTGAGAGAGCAACTTGTGGAATTATCAAATTTATTTGTGAAAATATCATATATATATATATATATATATATATATATATATATTTGCTTACTTATAGCTCACCCTGTGTGTGTGTGAGAGAGAGAGAGAGAGAGAGAGAGGGAAATTAAAGTCAATGTGATATTGTTGGTTGTTGGAGTTTCATAGTTTAGGGTAAGCTTTACGGTGAACTTAATTCTTCACATTAGACATTAGTTTGATGATTAACTTCTTGTTTTTCAAAAAATCTTGTGGGTTTTGGCAGTTTCTTAATTAATTGGTTACACGCCACAGGAATGAATTAGCTGCATGTGCAATTTTGAGAACCTTTTATAGAGTGGCGAAGCCAGAATTTTCATCAAGTGTGGTCAAAATATTGTAATGTTATAAACAATTTGACGGGGTTCGAACCAATTTTTTTATAGATATTTTTGTGTTTTTTGGCTGATTGTATCTGTAAAATATATATTTGGTTACAATATAGTTAGTATAACAAGTAATAACATTATATATATACATACACACCCTTTCTTGACCCCTAATAAGTTATTTTTAGCTAATCACAAACTGTAGTCTGTCGAGGATAATTCCGTCGAGTTTAACCCTTTTTCTTGTAGTACTAATCAAAATTTGTTAATAAATATTTAAATTTCTTATGTTATAAAAATAATATAAATTAGATTATTATTTATTTTAAAAATATTAGAGGAAGATGCATACTGATTCAAGTAAAAGTAATATAAAATTGAGAAAGTTACAAAAAAAATTAAATTTATCCCTATATATTAAAAATTTATAAAATTTTAATAAAATCAATTTATTTATTATATTTAATTTTTTTTTTAAATTTATTATATATTATAAAATATATTTTTTTCAGTGAGTTCAATTGACTCCGCATACTACAGAGCGACTTCGGCCCTGCTTTTATATACCTACCTCACTACTTTTTCTTTTGCTTGTCCCCGGGGCCCCGCTTAATGAAATCAATCTGGAAAATTAAATTAAATTACGGTGGTGTACAGTAGTACAACATTGTAATTTTCGGTGGAAATTAGTTAATTCTAGTACTCTAGATTAAAATTCGGAAAATGAAATGAATACAATATTTTAAAAGTTGAATATATGCATGCATGCAACATGAACTCATCATAAATAAAATCCCCATTGAAACATACGTATATTGTTGGGGCATGATATTTCTTTCATTGGGCCTGATCGATTGGGCTCATCCGTTTAATTAGCCTAGTGGACCTTTATCACTAAGTCTTATAGTCATTGGGCTTAACATTTATATTACCTTTATTGTATCCCCTTAATAATGGGCTGGGTCAAGTGGCCGGCCCATAAGATCTTTTAATATCTAAGACTTTGACTGGTAATGATGAAAGGAGGAGGGCAGTTGACCAAGCGCCTGCAGATCATTAATGTGGATGAGATCTTATCCGGCCGGCGGCAGGAACAGTGGAAAAAAGGTGACAACCTGCATGCACACGGCAAGGACCAGAGAGAAGCAGGGGGCTGTGTCAGATCGTGGTTGGTGGCACAAAAAACCGAGTATAAGAGTATAACCGAGCAAGGGGGTCTCCTAACAAAAGGTACGCATACACTTTCTATCTGGCTCAACACACTAGACATTTTACACCCTCCATTGTTAAACCTTGAACACCTGTATTGACTCTCACGCCGGAGCTATCCCCCGACGGTCCAGCCGTCAAGCTTTTGGTGTTGATCGTGTTTTCTGTGCAGGATTAGGGCGTCTTACGTGATTGGGACGTCATCAAAGATCTTGAACATTGGCGCTAGAAGGAGGGCTGAGTTCTAGTGTTTCAGAGCTTTCAATCACAAACATTTATTTGTTCCACGCTCTCAGGATGGGGAAGAGCAGAGCAGACACGCCTGAAGGACAACCGATGACTGTTGGTGACTCACCGCCACGAGTTTCTGTTAGAGATCGTTTGGGGCCCACACTAAGTGCTCATGCTAGCACAGCCTCCAAGCGATCACATGGAGACTCTCGTCCAAGAGCTGTGGGCAAAGCTAAGAGAAAGCTAATCTTCACGACGGATAAAGAGACCGGTCGCGGCCGGAAACAGCTAGACCACGACGAGAAGACATCCCGCTTGGCTAAGATGGCAGAAGAGGCAGATAGGGCCATGGAGTCACTCATGAAGCAGAGGCAGGATATAGCCGAGCAGATGTCCCGGATGGAAGAGTTGAGGGATGAAGCATCGAGTTATGTCCAGTCTGAAAGGCGTGTGCATCGCAGCGGGAAGGAGCCGGTTCAGTCAGAACGTGGGTTTCAAAGCCAACATCGGGAGAGAGAAAGATCGAGGAGCCCTACTCCTCGAAGATCGAAGGAAGCACCCCGTCGTGACGTCCCTACGGGGCAGACCCGAAGTGGTAGGAAAGGCCGATCCAGAGAACGAACTCCAGAGAGCATGAAAAGGGCACTCATTGTCGCACACTCCCACCACAGTCATCGGACCCAGAGGCGAAGCAGATCTGGGGGCCGTACACCCGAAAGTCGGGTACTTCGCTCAGAAGATCGTCGTCGCGAAAGTCCTTCGAAGGTTGGGGGTATTATGATCAACGACCGACCTACTCAAAGAAAGAGAGAGTCGTCGGAGAAGGAAGTGTCGTCACAGCCGGAAGGAGTAGAGTACCTCGTAAAAGAACTAAAGGCACTTCAGAAGCAGTTGGCCGAGGTCCAGCAGGTGAAGAATACTCCGGGAAAGAAAGCATCCCCGTTTTCCTCGGACATTCTTAAGGAGAAGGCGGACACCTCTAAGAAGTTGCCTCACATGGAAAGTTACGATGGTTCGGGAGATCCTTACGACCATAGCCAAGCATTTGACCGGTTGATGGACTACTACGATTTCGCTGACGCTGCTAAATGCCATATGTTTGTTACGACGTTGAGAAAGGATGCGAGGCAGTGGATGGGGAATTTACCGGCAGATTCAATTTCCTCATGGTTCGAACTCTGCGATAAGTTCCATGCTCGTTTTGGGAGTAACCGAAGGAGAGGGAAGCCCACGGGCTCTTTGGCACAGGTCAGGCAGTACACCGATGAGTCTTTGGGTCAGTATGTGAAGAGGTTCCGAGAAGCCGTTGGCCAGATGTCAGATTTGAACGATCTCCAAGCCGTGGGTTTGTTTCAGAACGGTCTGGACCTAGTAAAGTCGGAGAAGCTGGTGAAGAAGTTGATGTTCAATCACCCGAAGAGCCTGGCAGAGGCATTCGATAAGGCAGAAGGTTATATCGTTGTGGAAGAGGCTATGAGTAGCTTGAAGCGTTCCTCTACGAAACAGATGAAAGAGGCAGATGCCCCTAAAGCCCGGGATGATCCGAAGAAGACTGGGGGGTACAATGATAGATCGGAGAGCCGTTCCAAGAAGTTCAACAACTCGTGGCGACAAGGAGACACTCGTCCGCCTGCTTCCGCCCCGAAGGTGAATAAGGTTTATACCAAACTGAACACAGACAGATCGGTGATTCTAGACCAAATCCGGAACCAGCCGTTCTTTGAGCCACCGAGGGACAACTATAGGACCGGGCAGGGCAACCCTCGAAAATATTGTAACTATCATCAAGCCGCAGGCCATGGCACCGATGAGTGTTGTAATTTGAAGGATTTCGTGGAAAGAAAGATCCAGAACGGTCTGTTAGTCCAATATGTGGCCGAAAAGAGTCACCAAGGTGCCGACCGCGCCGTTCAGACAGTTCAAACGGATCCTCCTGTGCAGCCCGTCCCGAACCCGCCACCAAGGCATGTCATCGACGTAATAACAGGGGGAACGTCGGGGAAATTGGTAGGAAGAAAGAGAAGGGGGTATCTGGATTCGGTTATGTCCATATCAGGTGCCTCTCCAAAGATGGATAGACCATTTCCTGGAACTATTATATCTTTTACAGACGCGGACTATCCTTTGGAGCCCATTGATCCACATGAAGGAGCGTTAGTGATCACCGCGCAAGTGGGCTCAGTAGATATGAAGCGTATGATGATAGATAACGGGTCTTCAGTGGATATTCTGTACGCCCACGCATATCAAAGAATGCATCTTGAAGGGCGAAAGATGGAAGTTGGGCAGGAGGCTCCTCTATATGGTTTCAGCAACGATCCGGTCAAAGTTGCAGGCACTATCGAACTCCCAGTGGTCTTCGGCACAGCCCCTCAGCAGGCAGAAATAATGTGTAAATTCTATGTTGTGCATGTAGATTCGGCTTACAACGCCATACTGGGAAGACCTACCCTGACGGCTCTCCAAGCCGTGACTTCCATCCCCCATTTCAAAATCAAGTTCCCTACAGCACACGGAGTCGGAGAGGTGGCTGGGGATTTGGATCTAGCCCGACGCTGTTATCGGAATGCGTGCATCTCTTCCGGAGTAGGGGTTAGTAAACAGAAACAAACCATGGCAATCGAGATTGAGCCCTTCACTGAAAGCAGTTCCGAGCCATTGGTAACACCTGCGGGGGAGACGGAGGAGATTGAGTTGGTCCTCGGGAAGGCGGACAAGACAGTGAAAATTGGTTTGGGTCTACCAGAGCCTCTTCGGACAAATCTTATGGAACTCCTTCGCGGCTATGCGGACATTTTTGCATGGGAACCAAAGGACATGCCTGGGATTAGCAGAAAGGTTGCTGAGCACCGATTGGAGGTAGATCCCTCGAAGAAGCCTGTTCGGCAAAAGAGACGGGTATTCGCACCCGAGCAACAGAAGATAATTGACGAAGAGATCGCCAAGCTGTTGGCTGCTGATTTTATTTTTGAGATCGACTACCCACAGTGGATGGCCAATGTAGTATTGGTGCAGAAGCAGAACCAGAAATGGCGAGTTTGCATTGATTACACCGACCTAAATAAAGCTTGCCCAAAGGACTTTTATCCTTTGCCCCATATTGATCAACTTATTGACGCAACTTCAGGTTATGCTCTACTAAGCTTTATGGATGCTTTTTCAGGTTATCATCAAATATCTATGTGTAGGGAAGATATCCCGAAGACAGCATTCATTACACACCGTTCGGTATACGCCTATAAGAAGATGACCTTTGGCCTTATAAATGCTGGAGCAACCTACCAAAGAATGATGAATTTTATCTTCCACAAGCAGCTGGGAAAGAATATGGAGGTTTATGTGGACGACATGATCGTTAAAAGCATGCAGATTCAGAAACATTTGGATGATCTGAAGGAATGTTTTCAGACTGTCCGACATCACAAATTGAGGCTTAATCCCGCAAAATGTACCTTCGGCCTCGGTGCGGGAAAGTTCTTGGGGTATCTGGTCAGTCAGAGGGGCATCGAAGCTAATCCAGAGAAAATTCAAGCCGTCCTCGACATGAAGACTCCTCAGTCATTTAAAGACGTCCAACGTCTGACCGGTAGGATTGCAGCTCTGAGGAGGTTCATGTCCAAATCCGCAGAGAGGTGTCTACCATTCTTCGACACACTGAAGGGGCCGAAGAATGCTAAGACTTTCCAATGGACCTCGCCCTGTGAAGAAGCCTTCCAAGGCATAAAGACCTATCTATCCTCTGCTCCCCTATTGGTAAAACCCACTCCGAAAGAAACCTTATATCTCTACCTTGCAGCGAGTCCCTTAGCCGTTGGAGCGGTGTTGATTCGGGAGATCAGTGGAAAGCAGCACCCGGTCTATTACGTCAGTCACGTCCTACGAGACGCCGAAACCAGGTATCCAAATATTGAAAAGATTGCCTTTGCTTTAGTAATTGCTAGCCGAAAGCTTCGACAATACTTTCAGGGTAGGCTCCTGATCGTCTACACAGATCAACCACTGAAAAAGGTAATGGGTAAGCCGGAGGTTTCGGGGAGATTGGCAGCATGGACCATGGAATTGTCCCAGTTTTTCCTCGAATACCATCCCCGAACCGCTATCAAGGGACAAGCTTTGGCCGACTTTGTGGTAGAATGTTCCTTCTCCGAGGCAGATGCCGAGTTACCGGAAACGGGGACATCTGATCGAACTGTTACACTTCTTCAGCACGGTCAGAATGCATGGACACTGTATGTAGATGGGTCTTCCACAGTAAATGTCAGTGGAGCAGGGATTATTCTGACCAGTCCGGAGGGGTTCAAGGTACAACAAGCCATTAGATTCGGGTTTAAGGCGACTAACAACGAGGCCGAGTATGAAGTCGTTCTAGCTGGGGTTCGGCTGGCGAAGAGTCTAGAAGTCCAGAAGTTGATTATTTATAGTGACTCTCAGTTGGTCGTCAAGCAGTTATCAGGAGAATATGAAGCTCGGGGGACGAGGATGATCAGGTATTTGGCAGAGTTGAAAGACAGACTCCGATACTTTGCTTTTCACGAATTTCAAGGCATAGAGCGTAACGATAATTCTATTGTCGATGCCTTATCAAAGTTGGCCACTACAGATGCTGTCGTTTTCAATGGGTCAGTCTATCTGGAGGTCTTACAGCAGCCGAGTGTTCAACATGACTCAGTAATGTGTATCGAGCGACCTGACTGCTGGATGACTCCCTACATCAATTATTTGGCAGATGGCGTCCTTCCTTCGGATCAGATGTTAGCAAAAAAGGTCAAATACAAAAGTGCCAACTTCGTTCTCATTGACGGGGATCTTTATCGGAGGGCATTTTCGTCACCATTATTGAAATGTCTGGTCCCGTCCGAAGCAGAGTACGCCCTTCGGGAAGTTCATGAGGGCATCTGCGGTGATCACATGGCGGCTAAGTCGCTGGCATACAAAGTTCTTCGGCAGGGGTACTACTGGCCAACGATCTTCAAGGAGGCTACGGAATACGTGAAAAAATGTGATAAATGTCAGCTCAACAGTCCGATCCCGCATCAGCCACCGGAGGAGCTATACTCGATTCTATCTCCTATACCCTTCGCTGTCTGGGGGGTTGATATACTGGGTCCGTTACCGAAGGCTAAGGGGCAGGTCAGCTTCGTCATCGTCGCTATTGATTATATGACCAAATGGGTCGAGGCGAAACCACTTCGGCTGATAACGGAACAGGAGTGTCTGAAATTTATAAAAGAATTCGTAGTGTTTCGCTTTGGGATCCCTCAAGTGGTGATATCAGACAACGGACGTCAGTTTGTGGGATCAAAATTTGAAGGCTTTCTGAAGGAACTGGGAGTCCAGCACAGGAAGACTTCAGTGGCTCATCCGCAATCAAATGGGCAGGTCGAAGTGACTAACAGAACACTTCTAAACGGGATCAAGCGCAGATTGGACGAAGCCAAAGGAAGATGGCCGGAAGAGCTGCTCAGCGTATTGTGGGCTTATAGGACTACGCCGAGGACAACAACAGGGGACTCGCCTTTCAGACTGGCCTACGGCACTGATGCCTTAGTCCCAGTTGAGATTGGATCTCCAAGCCTTCGAGTTAGTCAGTTCAGTGAGATCTACAATGACGAGGGACTAAAGGCCAACTTGGACCTGCTAGAGGAAGTCAGAGAAGTGGCTATGATCAAGTTAGCAGCCTACCAGAGAAGAGTTGCCAAGCACTACAACAAAGGGGTAAAGCTCCGAAGATTTGAGGTGGGAGACCTCGTTCTCAGAGAGGCCGAAGCGTCTACACCGCAGAACACTGGGAAGTTGATGCCGAATTGGGAAGGACCGTATGAAGTGGCCGAAGCACCGAAGCCCGGGACATATCGACTGAAGGCTTTGGATGGATCCGAAATTCAGAACACATGGCACGCAGGCAGGCTCCGAAAGTACTTTCAATAGAAACCAATGGAGTAAGGAGGTATGGTAGGACTCGCTGGCCATTCGATGGCAGCCAATCTATTTGATACCCCGTGTGGTAGTCAAATCCTGGATCCTATATTATTTTTTACCAAGGGTGGTAAAATCAATGGTCACCGAAGTAAGGAGGTATGGTAGGACTCGCTGGCCATTCGATGGCAGCCAATCTATTTGATACCCCGTGTGGTAGTCAAATCCTGGATCCTATATTGTTTTTTACCAAGGGTGGTAAAATCAATGCTCACCGAAGTAAGGAGGTATGGTAGGACTCGCTGGCCATTCGATGGCAGCCAATCTATTTGATACCCCGTGTGGTAGTCAAATCCTGGATCCTATATTGTTTTTTACCAAGGGTGGTAAAATCAATGGTCACCGAAGTAAGGAGGTATGGTAGGACTCGCTGGCCATTCGATGGCAGCCAATCTATTTGATACCCCGTGTGGTAGTCAAATCCTGGATCCTATATTATTTTTTACCAAGGGTGGTAAAATCAATGGTCACCAAAGTTAGGAGGTTCGGACGGACTCGTCGACCATTCGATGATAGCCTCATCGGCAGGTGATCCTAAGAACCTTATCAGGCCCTTCGGGGTAGGCAAGCATCGTCATTCAGACTTCGTCCGATCCCTCGCGACACCTACCTCACACTTCGGTAACGAATAAGTATTCCTTTACTTTATTATTATTGCCTAAATCTTTCTAAGTGTTGAGTTCGGAAGGCCATGTTATTTAGCTTCGTCTTATCTGTTATACGACTTGCTTAGTTGTTAATTAACAGTTTAAAGTTAGGCCCACGGAGGAGCTTGTACATTTTTCAAATTAAATCCATATTGAAGTGTTGGTAAACAGTGAAAAAACCGAAGTCATAAAGGATGGTACTGATAACACTGATATTTTATTTACATAATGATGTTTACAAAGCGATAGAAGCTTTACAAAAATCCTACCGCTAAGGGAAAGAAAACCATCTTCAGAGATCGGCTTCGTCTTCCGAAGAGTCCAGGATAGTCGGTTCAACCTTGGCAGCGACAAGTCTTGCCTTGTCTTTGCTTCGGCATTCGTCGTATCCATCCGAGAACATCTGGATGATCTCCTCGTTCAACTCAGCAGATTTTCGATATTCTTGTTGGATTTCCCTCCGAAGATCTCCGGTTAGAGGAGGACCCAAGTCTCTCAGAGCCCGAAGTTCGCGGAGCTTCTCTTCGAGTTTTGCCCGCTCCTTCAGATGTCTCAGATCCCTGGCCTCAAGGTCGTGTACTTGTATAGCCAAGCTCTTATTGGTCTTCACCATCGTCTCGTTCTTCCCAACAAGAACCTCATTCCGACGAACCAGGTCTATGTTCGTAGTAACGGTCAGCTGATGGGTGGCCTCGGATGTCTCCAACTGTTCTTTCAACTTATTTAAGTCCTTCTGAAGGCCTTCTTTATTGAAGATAGTGATACCGTGAGCCCTTTTCTCCCTCTCCAGAGCAGAAGTCATAGTAGCCATCTCTCGCCTGGCCGCATCTTCTTCGGCTTCAGACTCTCTGTATCGGGGAAGAAGTCTCCCGAAGACAGCATTTGCCTGCGGACATTTAAAGTGAATTAGTAGAAGAAACAGATGATTCCTAAATATTTCGATTGAACCAACTCACCTTAGCCTGGTAACTCATGCCCTCTTCGTTCAAATCCCTGATCGAACTGTTTCCGAACCGATGGTTATCGGTCTCCCGAACAAAGGAGTCGAACAGCTGAAAAGGAAAGTTCTCGTTAAAATCCGGCCATACAGTGGGAGAAGACGCAGCTTCTCGCCGGAAGGTGGAGGAAGAGGGTCTCGGCGGAGAAGGCACTGATGGTTCAGGGGGCGGTGCTGGTTGATCCTCGGAAGACTGCTTCCTCTTACGAGACAGAAGAGGAGACTCATTCAGGTTTTCGAGCTCATCTTCTGAAACATGGATCTCCACGGGGATGACGGGGGGAGGCTCAACTGCAGCAGGACGAGGAACTCGAAGCTCATCGGCAGACAGAGGAGTCACGTGGGTCTTCCTTTTCTTAACCCGGAGAGCCTGCATTCGCTCGGTCGTAGGCAAGTCAATCAAACTCGCTGTAGAAGTTGATTGAGTTCCTTGAGGATTCGACCGGACTTTCCGAACCGCCCTCTTCTTCTGTCGAGGTCGGCTAGGCTCCTCAGCAAGTTCTGATCCGCGGAAGACCTCTGCATCCTGGGCCTCCGAGGCCGGAAGTTCTTCTTGGGGAACTTCGGTGGAAGGGGATGAAGGCTTGCCAGAAAGGTACCTATCCAAGTCCTTCCGATCGGTCGAAGTCGGCTTGATGAGAGACAACTTGTGGTCATACAACCAGGCTTGTTTGCCCAAGAGGCCGAAGCTCAACTCCTTCAGGGGTATCTTCTCTATGATGCGCGTCATTTCTCTTATACGCTCCTCGGATATGTCTCCGAAGTCTGCAGAGACGCGATCAGAAGTGGTCCAGTCAGGAACAGAGGAGATTTCGGGCCCGTTGACGAAGAACCATTTATTATGCCATCCTCGGTTGCTCGAAGGAGTGTCCATTAGAGACCGCTTCTCGATCCTGGTATTGGGCTTGGGGGCTATCTTACTTAGCACCTTGAAGCCTTTCTCCCGAGATTTCCCCACCGAGAAGAGGGTAAAGAAGGAATCCACAGCAGGAGGAACTCCTACCTCGTAGCAGAAGGCTATGTAAGCCAGTATGTGGATGTACGAGTTCGGCACCAATTGGGCGAACCCCACTCCAACAAACCCTAGGAGGGTGATCAAGAAGGCGTGAAGAGGGAACCTCACCCCCTTCTCCAGAAAGGTTGCCGGAACGGCGATCCAGCCGTCGGGACGCTGGTACATCCTTTCGTGAGGGGCCGCTATCCGTACCCTGTGGGTATCCGGTATCTGATAGCGAGCTCTAATGTTGCAGAGCTCAGTTTCATTGACGGTGGAAGGGGTGTTGGCATGAGGAAAGTCTTCCTCGTTTTGGAAAAAATCAGATGGGTTGGGGAGTGATTCCATGGGCGGGGCTTCCTTACTCGCGACACCGACTTGGGGGTTTGAGCCCGGAACCTCTTTGTCAGGATTTGAATGAGGGGTCATGGTGGAGATGGGGGCGACACGAAGGGGAGAACTTGTATCGGGGTTCTGGGATGCCATTGTTGAGAATTTGCAGAGAAAATGAAGAAATTTGAGGAGGAGAAGACAATAAGCTCTTATGAATTCGAAATGGCAAGGAACCCTCCAAGGAGAATGGGCAGCGGCTTTTATAGCGAGTGATTTTTTCAAAATTTGCACGAGAGCCGAGGGCGGCGCATTAATTGGGGATAATGATGAGGGAGAGGAAAGGGTAACGTCTGATTTTGGCTTTGGTGGGTTATCCAAGGTAGGCTGGCGCTTAGTGGGCTCTTTCTTCCTGTGGACTCGCGCTATTTACAATCAGTCTTCCACTAAACATCCTGTTTAATAAAAGACTAGGGGGCAATGTTGGGGCATGATATTTTTTTCATTGGGCCTGACCGATTGGGCCCATCCGTTTAATTAGCCTAGTGGACCTTTATCACCAAGTCTTATAGTCATTGGGCTTAACATTTATATTACCTTTATTGTATCCCCTTAATAATGGGCTGGGTCAAGTGGCCGGCCCATAAGATCTTTTAATATCTAAGACTTTGACTGGTAATGATGAAAGGAGGAGGGCAGTTGACCAAGCGCCTGCAGATCATTAATGTGGATGGGATCTTATCCGGCCGGCGGCAGGAACAGTGGAAAAAAGGTGACAACCTGCATGCACACGGCAAGGACCAGAGAGAAGCAGGGGGCTGTGTCAGATCGTGGTTGGTGGCACAAAAAACCGAGTATGAGAGTATAACCGAGCAAGGGGGTCTCCTAACAAAAGGTACGCATACACTTTCTATCTGGCTCAACACACTAGACATTTTACACCCTCCATTGTTAAACCTTGAACACCTGTATTGACTCTCACGCCGGAGCTATCCCCCGACGGTCCAGCCGTCAAGCTTTTGGTGTTGATCGTGTTTTCTGTACAGGATTAGGGCGTCTTACGTGATTGGGACGTCATCAAAGATCTTGGCGTTAACATATATATAAACTGAACATCAAAGTTAACTTATATATATGTACGTAATTATAAGTTGGCAAGTACAGAATTAAATAATAATAATAATAATACAATTTGGATCATCTATATATATATATATATATATATATATATATATATATATATAACATATAGCTTTAATTAGGAAAACATTAAAGATTCAGCCTAATTAAATAGTAGTTTTTGATATCAAATCGAAGGCCTTCTGGATGCATGACTTAAGCTTATGTGCATCAATGTAGTCCTTCTCAGATGTAATTGCAACCCTCAGGTTCCCCATATAACTCACAATTGCAACTCCAAGACTCTGCAATATATCGCATCAACTTTAGATTTACTGCATTAACTAAAAATTTACTGCATTTAAGGTAAAAAAAACTATATATAGTTAGCGATATTATATATATATATATATATATATATATATATATATATATATATATATATATATATATATATATACCACAGGAGCACCAGCCATGGTGAAGTAGAATCCTTTAACCGGATGATTTGCCAAAGCCATTTGTTCCACTGGTCCAATCAAATTTGATAGTGCTATGCTTGAATTCTTTAGTGTGGTATGAATTAGCCTAGCTGCAGCCTGACCAATATTTTATCATACCATTTTATCAATCAAACTTGTAATTTTATATATATATATATATATATATATATATATATATATATATATATATATGTTGGTATTAACCAGTAAAAAAAAAAGATTAATTAATTTTACGTACGTACGTACCTCAGGGCCTTTAAATTTTCTGACACACTCAACTATGCTACCGGTGATATAAACAGCTGATGAATTTTTCTTTCTCATGATTATTTTGTGTACTTCCATTATAAAGTGAAGTGGATTTGAAGAGTCCTCCGCAACACGTACACTACTTGATTTTGGAATTGAAACATGCGATAAGGTGAATTGGTTCCCCCACAGCCTTTCAGCTTTAGGCTTTACCATATCACAGATTGACTTGTAACCACCAATATTCCTAGTGTTGAATACTACCAGTGCCGTAGAATTTGCATTTCTGGATTCGTAGCTTTCTTCTTCCATGTACATTCGGCTTCCGCATAAGACTATTCCGGTGATCACATCATTTATAGTCTGTTAAAAATTTAAGAAATCATGTGTATTTGTCGAAAAACAAGTTGGAAAATTATCAAAATCATCCGAATATATAATTACAACCTAGCTAATTAATTAATTAAGAAAGCATTAAACATATATATAATATTATCAAAGTAATTAATTAATCTTACCACTTTGAGGCTGTCCTTAATTTGTTTGATATGATCAAGTGAAAATGTAATAGTAGTTATATCCCTTGGCCCAACCTCCACTCCTTCATTCCCAGATCGAATCGGACTCCGATCCTCTTCCCCCTTGAAAATGCTCCATCCAAAATCCAAAACAGTATTAACAATCCCCAAAAAAACTCGAGGAATTTGCCTAAAAATACTGCCACCCTTCAAGTTTGAGCTTGATTTTAGTGAAGGAAATGTTAATGGAAGAGAAGGATTGTCAGCTCTTTGTAGGCAAGAAAGAAGAGCTCCAATTAAAGAATAGCCATCCCCTAGTGCATGATGAAGCTTAAAAATTAGGGTTCCAGCTGCATGGCTTGTTTGGTAATTAATTACATGAACTTCCCATAATGGCCTGCTTTGTGGGAGTGGATCCATGGCCATGTTTGACAGATAGTCATTCAAATAGTCATCATAAAATTGTGGGGATTTTCCGTGGGGAAATTTTGGGACCTTGATGTGGTTTTCAAATCTTACTTCAATGCGCTTCCATCTCCTTACTTCATTCTTTTCTCCAATCTGCTTGATTTTAAATCATTAATTAATTGTTAGTGCTTGAAATATTAATGCATTTGTATTAAACTTAATTACAAACCTACTAATATTAATTACTTTGTAAAACACTTCAAAGAGTATCTCTATAATATCCAAGCTCATATATATTATATACTTTAATTCGCTCTGTTAACGTTCTTCTAATACACATTTAACGACACACCTATTACATTAAACGGCACAATAAAATTGTTACAAATAATTGTGCCGCTAGAACTATAGTTAAAAACAATATTTATGCTGCTATATATATGTATTGAAAAAAATTGGGTGAAAGGTCAAATGATGCATGGGGATTCTAATCTTAATTCTCCCAATATCTTTTTACGGACATAAAAAGAATTTAGTGGCAATACATTCTTCGTGGCTATAGTTGTGTCTCCAAGAGAGATTCATTTAGAATTATTTAACCTAAAACAGAATTCAGAGCTTCTAAAATCTTAAGCATTGTTACTTCCAAGAAAAACAAAGTGGAAAACATAGAAAAAAGATAACCTTAATTGGTTTGGTGTTACTGTAGGCTAAACCAAAGAAATTCAGAGGTATGGAAGAACACTTGGACCATACCATATATGGAAGGCAGCAGAATCTAAGAGAACTGCTTTGATTTGACTTGGATGAACGTCTTGGCCTTCCTTGCATTTGATATATATATATATATATATATATATATATATATATATATATACACACACGGAGCCGTTTTAAAGCGGACCAAATAAGCAGACCAAAGAACGGACTAAGGCAAAAAAACACGCGGGTCGGGTTTAACCGCGTGTGTTTTTTGGGGTAAACCCGACCCGCGTGTTTTTTTGCCTTGGTCCGTTTATTTGGTCCGCTTTAGAACGGCTCTATATATATATATATATATTGATGAGATAAATGAGTGCTGAAAATAGTGTAGAGGAGCATTAATTTAATTACCATTATAGAGGAGAAACGTGGGTTGATGGGTAGGAATAGATCCTTGAGCAATCCAGTGATTTGTAAGTCATGAATTGGGACTTGAAATTCCATAACAGCCAAGATGGTGAATGATAATGTGGAGCTGTTTAAGTATTGACCACTTGGACTTACGGGCTGATCTACTTCTTCCCCCTCAAACTCCATTTTCAGAATTCAGATTCCACAATGTTAAGTTTTTCCAATGCCAACTTTTTAACATACATGTATTTATTTATAGTCTCTGACTCTACCCATGTGTTAATTTGGATATAATTTTAAATTTATACTAGTACAATATTTATTTCAGTTATATATGGACAATTAATTATCAAATTCCACGTTAACACTATATGAGTCTAACAAAAATATTTTCTAATCTAATTTTAAACAACTAAAATTAATAGAATATATGGTAAGTGCCCGTCGTTTTCTAATTTTTTTACGTAAAAATATCAATTTTCCATATAATATCCCGTTGGTTGGTAAAGGGATGACAGCCATTATTCCCATGTAACCCATAATCAATTAGACTACAGGGTCATAGACAATATTATGTAATTAATAAATCTGTATCAAACTAACTTTTGTACGTTTCAATTATTTTTGTGATTTTTTCCCTGACGTTTTCTTTTACTTATGCTTCACCCTATGCTAAAAGGTCAGTTTGATGTTGGTTGTTGAGAAATAACAAATCAAATCCGAAACATCAGTATACAATTCTGATGAACTGCTCCCTTCACTAACAAATGATTTTTATTTTAGTTAAATAATTAACATTCGTTTTACAAATAATTTTGAGTCATGTTATGTGTATAGTGTATTGTGATAAATTTAGGCCGAATTACGATTACGAATTTTATCAATTTAATAAGAATTATAAAAAGATGCGACTTATTACAATAATATATACTGTAAATATTCACAATATATATTATTTTTAAATAATTTTAGGGTTAAGTTATAGGGGCAGCTTCTTGAAGATATTATGTTTCTTTGTTGACCTTATAAATCTCTAGCATTTCATCAACTTGGGATTTTATTTTATTTTTGGCTACACGCCACTGCGAGTTCATTACAATAATTTATAATTGCACCGATTTAAGGGGATGTAACAAAAGATTTTGTAACAAAGTTCATTATAATAATTTATTGCACAGATCTAGATTTAAGGGGATGTAACAAATTAAAAGATTGGGGTACAAAATCTGGACGAAATCCTAATTTGGTTGATTGAGTCCACGAAAGGTAGTTTTTTCTTACAATTACTTGAACTTGTAGTTTAATTTAAACTATTAATTAACAATTTGTGTATATTAATTCTTCAATTTTATTTTATTATTTAATTTATTCTTGTCAATTATTGTGGTAACTATTCCAAGATAATGCGTTAATACATGGGCCAAAATTATTTTATTTTGATGGTGGTATTTGATAGCAAGTTGTTAAATTTATAAAATAGACCTATAGTATATAAGGAGGACATTAAATTCTCTAAGCCAACTCCATTAACAAATAAAAAAACTTGACCCTAGTCATGTTTTCACAATATATTCAATTTGGAGCAAGTTAACACAAATTAACACATAAAGTTAATCACTTATTTATTTGTTTATTTTTGAAATTGGAAGTTAGTTTTGAGCCATTGCAAGATACTTTTCTTTTGATTATTTTTTTCGAAGGCCCACTTTTTTTTTTGGAGTACAATTAATATATTAATTCATAATCAAGTACATTATAAGAACCAATCAAGCGTCACTAAAAGAGTAAGAAGTAAATTCACAAACTAACAAGCAAAATAAGCCTCACATGAAGAATAAACTCACAAACCAACAACCAAACAAGCCTAACTAGAAGAGGAAGAAATAAACTCACAAACAAACAAACCAAACAAGCCTCGCATAAAGAATAAACTCACAAACCAAAAAACCAAACATAACGAGAAAACAAGCTTCTCATAATGGAAGAAATAAACTTATCTAAGTGAAAATCGAACATGAGACCTAAACGTCACAGTATCTCAATATTAACCACTAGGCTAAGACATAGTATCTCACAAGAATATGATACTCGGGTCATATTTGTTTGTGAGGATAACATTTGAGATTAAACTACTAATTCTAATTTTTTTGTTTGATGCAAATATTAGACTTGAAATTATTAGTCCGAAAATAAATAAATGATTTGAAATGGGGAACGACTATTTAATATCATGCAACCAAGCGGGATGAAAAAAATGCGAGAAAAAAAATTAACATTTACCTTTTTTAAAATAATTGGTGCATCGTATTCTATTTATCTATACTCATATTACTGAGAATACGATTTTTTTGTTATTACCGATAAGAGTATAATAGTTCAATCGATAAGTTTTTATCCAATCATTTAAATAATTATGAACAAAATAAACATAATATAATATTTTAAATTATCTCATGAATAATCTCATTCTAAATAAATATGTGATTAAAACTATTTAATTTTGAGAAGTCAAGTCCTCATAAAGCACTTCTTCCAATTCGGATGGGGGATCACTTGTAAGAATGACATAATACTAATTCATGTTCTACTAGGTCAAAGAAGTATCGATTTTTAATCTCATTATTATATTAATAGTAGTCCTGAAATTATAATTTAGAGAATATGATTTGAAAATTATAATTTTTACAAACAAACATAATCTTTGGGTATTGATTTGTCAGTGAACGTTAATCCACATATATAATCCTCTCAATAATGAACTACGCCACACTACTTATAGTTGGAGAATTAAATAGAAGTGATAATTAAAATTCTCAAATTTTTTTGAGCTTGGAAACTGTGAGGCTAAATAAAATTTAAATTAAAAATAAATATGCTTTTTTTTAATAAATGTAATTAACAATATTAAATATAGTGTTAATGGATTAGTAAGAAAGTTCCAATAAATTTTTATATGTAATTTCATTTTTCTTTTCATTTCCTTTTTCTCAGTTCCAAACAGAAGTGTTTCCACAAGTTTTAACTACATATACAGCTAAGCCAATTTTTTCTTTATGCCCCACTAATCTTTTCCACACATAATCAAAAAACACATAAAGAAAAACACATATTATTTCCTTTCTAAATTATAAAATTATTATTGACTTTTGCAAGTCAATTTGAGACATTTTATAACTAAAAATTACGATAATTCATTAAATATTCTGAAAGAATAAATCTTCAATGACTAGTAGTTGTTAAATAGTTTACAATGTTATCATTTTATTGACTAAAAATTAAGGAATCCATGTTGATTTTGAGTTTGAAAATTAATATCTTATGTTGACTTCAAAAAAATGTGTTTTTTTTTGAAAATATCTTACGGTTGAAAATAAAGGTGTTTAAACATTTAAAAAAATAAAAAATCTACTCTCTCCCATTCATTTCAAAATTACAGATACAATTTGACTTTTGAGATCAAACGACGACATATTAAACTTCAAATTGATTTGAATTTATTAAATTTTAGTTGGTCCAATTATTATAATTGTAAAGTATATAACAAAATTTATTAATTACAAAATTTATTTCATTTTAAATTTTTATGAATCATACTAATTTTAAAATTTAATATGTTGTCGTTTCACCTTAAAAATCAAATTATATTTTTAATTTTGAAACAAAGAAAGTATAACTTTTGTATGTGACTCTTCATGTTAAAATTGGAGAAGATGTGGGGCTATGTTTTTAGACATTCTTGGCAGGATTTGAACAATCTTGTAGTTTTGTTCTGAATTCAAGTATGATTATGGAACAACTGTGAATATCCCTCTTTTAATACTGATTTAAATTTCCACCAAATTATTAGTACTAGTTGATGGCCCGTGCAATTAATGCACGAGCTAGTAAATAATGAATTATATAGTTTATTAGCACAGTGGTCATATTTTGAATATGTATTATCTATTATAATAATTTAAAATGATTTTAAAGACCATTCATCACATTTACTGAATTTCTTTTTAATTCAATAGATTATATTATAAATATAAACTTGCAAATATGTAAATAATTGTGAATTTCGTATTTACACACCCGGAGATTTTTATAACTAATTCATACCCACTACGCATTCACAATAAAATTCTCTTAAATTGAACACCAAAATTACAAACATTAACAACCCCAAAGTAACCCATTTTACATCCTGAAATTAAACAACACATAAAATTACAATATTATATATTCCAAAGATTTAAGCTATCTTTGATCTGATGATCTTGTTTTCGATTTGCTTCCTTAGAATTGAGTTCTTTCATCCCTATTAAATAAAATAATGTACCAAAAAGTGCAAGACAAATATATAGAAGATATGAGGCTGCCAAATATAAATAGCAAGACCTCAAAACCTTTTTTCGAAACAAAGAAACTACAACAAAAAGTCCAACATCAATAGTTAGTGCAAAACCAACCGTAGAGATTAGAAAATTCTGGACAACTACTACTTTGGAGTTACCTTAGATGTAGGTCTACCGTCAGTACCAAATTTCAAGCATGCAAGACTTTATATTAACTTTATATCCCAAAAACTGCATTCCAAAAATTGAATTCTACGTCAAATTCATATCCCAAATTTCACAAATAAAGTTATAAGTAACTATCCATTAAGATATTAAAAAAATGGGGTAGTTATTCAAGAACAAAATTATATCCGATAGATATAATTTTGTATACGACTGTCAAAAAAACAAAATCTAACACATTGAGGCTGTTGATTAAGTTTCAAATATAAAATGCAAAGATAGCAAATCAAAGATGTAAGACCCCAACTTTTATAAATAAAGATGAATTTTCTATAAATATCATTTTTGAATATTATGGAGTTAATTTGATATAATGTTATAGTTGTGGGTAATATTTATAAATTTTGCAAAGTAAGCAAGTTGTTATAAAATATTCGTTTGGTCGGAGAATATTCTTTTTGTCGGGGAATATTCGTACGACGGCACAATCATTGGTGGACCCCACAACGGAATTATTGTCGGATGGAGAAAACGACAGAATTATCTTTCTATAAAAATAACGGCGAAAATTTTACCATTGTTACTGTTGAACTACTCGGTAGTAAAAGTACAGTAATACGTGTGGTTGCATAGTAGCACACGGTATTGATTATTAATGCTTATGTGAGAAGTCACTCAGTTTGATTCTATTATTGTCAGTTAATAATATGAATTATTTAGCGATAATGACGTTTTGTTTTATTCGTATTATTAACGTAATAAAACAGAAACATCTTTTTATATAAAACAAAATACTTTATTAAAGTTATTCTATAAATAGAATATATTTTATTTTATTTAAAAGATTTTTCTTTAAATATGGACCGTCAGATTAAAGTAATCAATCTGGACCGTTCATGGATTAGTTACTATGCATTCTATTTTTCTATAAATAGCAGCTCATTCCTTCATTATTTCTTACGAATTCACTGAACTCTAGAGAGAGAAACTATAGAGAGAAACTATAGAGAGAGAGAAGAAGAGTATTCTGCTACTTAACTACTTCCTTACTTCAGCTCTTCTTTAAAACGGTAAGGGATATTATTCTTTTGTATTCAAGAAGAGAATTTCTGTTATTCCATTTCTTTATTATTCTGTTGGAATAACCTGTATATGCGGAATACCCTATACTTGGTGACATTCTTCTATTATTCTGTTGGAACATCCTGTCTGTGTGTTTTACACCGGACCTGGTTCCGTTTTTATTATTATTCTGTTGGAACATCCTGTCTGTGTGTTTTACACCGGACCTGGTTCCGTCTTTATTATTATTCTGTCGGAATATCCTGTCTGTGTGTTTTACACCGGACCTGGTTCCATTATTTATTATACTGTTCTTTATTATTTTGTCGGAATATCCTGTCTGTGCGTTTATGCCGGACCTGGTTCCATTATTTATTATTCTGTTGGAATAACCTGTTTGTGCGGTCTATCGCATGCATGGTGATTTTTTTTGTTATTCCATTCTTTATTGTACTCAGTTGGTTAAGTTTTGACTTCTATACTCCATGAAATTTGTGAAATATCCTTGATAATTGCGTTTCATCCAGTATCTATTCATGAAAATATTCTTCTGATCATTCTTGAATTTTACTCCACAAAGTAGTATCATGTTGACAATTTGGACGTTGTTAATTCTTGGATAAATTAATTCTTGAACTTGTTTTATTGAATTCTTATATCATTGTCATCATCCTCATGTTTATAAAATGTTGAAAGTCATCTGTGGCATGTATTGCATAGATGGACTTGGTATGATTATGACCAGGGATTATTCGGTATAATCATGACCGTAATGTTACAAATGATGTGGTAAAAGTCCTCATTGGCCCGTAGTGCATTGATGGACAGTTGTTGGCATGATCATGACCATTAATGAATATACGAATATCCTTGGCCGTAGTGCAGGGGTGATTCGATGATGTGGATTATTTTATGAAGCTGAGTCTCAGCGATCAAAGTGTTGGAAAATCTTTTAAATCATAAAGATAGTAGAGTTTATTTTCTACTTGACTCTTTTAATGGATTGCTTATTCCGCTACAGTTAAACTTGATGTCTATTATATTTTATCAGTTTAACATTGTTGAAGGCTAATGATAATTTATTCTGCATTATCTTAGTCATAATATTTCTTACTGGGCTAGTTAAGCTCACCCTTTCTTTCACTGTTCTCTTCAGGAAATGAGAACGTAGCTGGGACAAGTCGGGGTACGGAGTGATGGTCCGAATGATAGTATTAGTTAGTAGTCCTCACTATTCTATGTAATGGTGTGTTAATAAATGTAATGAGGACTCTTTTTGAGTATGAATACTCTCTAGAAGATAATATTTGTATTCAAACTCACAGTTTATGTTTTGTCGTATTGTACCCGACAGTTGTATTATTAAGTTGTATTTGTATTCTGTACTATGTATCTGACGACCCAAGATGGGTGATGTATACCTAATTTTGGGGGCGTCACAGTTGGTATCAGAGCTTAGGGATATGATCCCTGGCTAAGATGTGAGAATAGAACTAGGAGGGGAGAGACGGGGAATTCCTTCGCTAGTATGACATACCTAAGTTTATTTGCATGGTATTTAATTGGTCGGTCATAATATAAGGATAATATATGACATATCAATTAATTTTTATTTTGTGGCAGTATCTGAAAATGGCATCTGAGAATGTTGAGAATAGCAATGGAGCACAGACGACTGATGATTCACCACATATCACTAATCAGGATAATGTGCATCAGGAAGGTGACAATCCTCATGCAAACAACAACACTGACCAAATGATGAATGATCAAATGTTCAGAGGCTTTATGCAATTCATGCAACAACAGGTGAAAGCGGCTCCTGTCCACAACGTAGGTGGAAATACTGGAAACTCTCAGGCGGTCACCGCTAAACAGTTTAAGGAGCTGGGACCACCGGAGTTTAAGGGAGAACCCAAACCACTTGTAGCTGAAACATGGATAAAGCAGATCACCAAGATATTTGATGTCTTGGGTTGCTCCGAGGAGCAAAAGGTTCCCTTTGCCGCCTTTATGTTGCGAGGAGAGGCAGATTACTGGTGGGAATCGATAAAGCGTACTCAACCTGCCGCACTGAAGATGTCTTGGGAGAAGTTTCAAGATCTGTTTAACGACAAATACTTTCCCGAGAGTATTCGTCACATGAAGGAGGTGGAGTTCATCAAATTGGAGCAGAATAATATGACCGTGTCGCAGTACGAGGCAAAATTTGCGGAGTTATCCCGGTTTGCGTCCCACCTGGTGGATAATGAAGAAAGAATGACGCGGATGTTTTTAAGAGGTTTGAAGCCGGAGATACGTCAACATCTTGTTTCTCATAAACTGTGTTTATATTCAGATGTTGTAAATAGGGCTCAGTTGGTGGAGCGCGATAACGAGATAACGCAACCAAAAGAGAGCAGCCGGCAAAATGATAATACCAGTGAGAGCAGTCATCGAAGCGGTGACAACAAGCGTGGAGGGAATCAACATGCCAGAAATGGTAACCACTTCGGTGGTAATCAGGGCCAAAACAATAAGAATGGACATTTTAAGAAGAGGAGATTCAACAATGATGGAAAGATGTCAGCACCAGCACCTGTCGTTAAGGAAGGAGAACGACCACCTATCATATGTTTCAAATGCGGAGGGGAGGGGCACATCAGTCCAAACTGCGCGATGCCGTCCAAAGCATGTTATAATTGTGGAAGAGAAGGTCATTTAGCCCGATTTTGTCGTTTACCGAAGACAAATTCAGCTAGGATGGAGGCACCAAAGGCCGTCCCAGAAAAGTCAAAACCGGTTGTGCAAGGGAGAGCGTTTGTTGTGACCTCCCAGAACGCAAGGAACCCGAATGAGGTCATCACGGGTAAGCTTATCATAAACTCTAACGAAGTCTATACTTTATTTGATACCGGTTCAACCCATTCTTTTATTTCTCCTACTTGCGCTCATCGATTAAATTTGATTCCGGAGAAATTAGACTTTGACTTAGCAGTTGAAACTCCATTGGGAGAAACCTTCATTACATCCACGGTTTATAAGTCTTGTTTGGTTCAAGTTGGTACCCACACATTACCTGTCGATCTTATTTCATTAAAAATACTTGCATTTGACGTGATTCTAGGGATTGATTGGTTAACTACTCATCATGCAAAAATTGATTGTTTTCGTAAGGTTGTTAGCTTTCATATTCCTAATCGACCTATTATGCGAATTCAAGCAACCAAACCATTAAAATCAATCGCTGTCATCTCAAGCCATAAAGCTATTCGTTTATTGAAAAACGGATGTCAAGCTTTCTTAGCTCATGTCACAGATCTAAACAAAAATACGTCAGTTTTGAATGATATTTCTATTGTTAATAAATTCCCTGACGTATTCCCTGAAGAACTTCCTGGCCTACCCCCAGAGCGTGAAATTGAATTTTGTATCGACCTTGAACCCGGTACAAAACCCATTTCCAAAGCTCCATATCGAATGGCTCCTATTGAACTTCAGGAGTTAAAGACCCAACTGCAGGAATTGTTAGACATTGGTTTTATTCGTCCTAGTACTTCTCCTTGGGGTGCTCCTGTTCTGTTCGTGAAGAAGAAAGATGGAAGTATGCGACTTTGTATTGATTATCGGGAGTTGAATCATGTCACCATCAAAAACAGGTACCCATTGCCACGTATTGATGACCTGTTTGACCAGTTGCAAGGAGCACAATTCTTTTCAAAGATCGATCTTCGTTCTGGATATCATCAGCTGAAGGTTAGAACTGAGGATATTCCAAAGACGGCTTTTAGAACTCGGTACGGGCATTATGAATTCCTAGTCATGTCCTTTGGATTGACTAATGCTCCTGCTGCCTTCATGGATATGATGAACCGGGTATTCAAGGAATATTTGGATCACTTTGTGGTCGTCTTTATTGATGACATCCTTATTTATTCCAAAAGCCGTGAAGATCATGAGCAACACTTGAGGCTGGTACTCCAAAAGCTTCGTGAATACAAGCTTTATGCTAAGTTGAAGAAATGCGAGTTCTGGCTGGAGGAGGTAGCATTCCTTGGGCACGTAGTATCAAGTCGTGGAATATCAGTTGACCCGGCAAAGATTGAAGCTATACAAAGCTGGGAGCAACCTAAATCAGTGACCGAGGTACGTAGCTTTCTTGGTTTAGCTGGTTATTATCGGAGATTCGTGGAAGGATTTTCTCGAATCGCTACTCCATTAACTCAGCTGACTCGGAAAGATACAAAGTTTGGTTGGAGCGAAGAATGTGAGCAGAGTTTTCAAGAACTCAAGAGGAGACTCATTTCAGCACCTGTTCTAACAATACCATCTGGCTCGGAGGGATTTGTCATCTACAGTGATGCTTCGAGCAAAGGGTTGGGATGTGTTCTCATGCAACATGGAAAAGTCATAGCCTATGCATCAAGACAACTCAAGGAATATGAGAGGAATTATCCTACTCATGATCTAGAGTTGGCAGCTGTTGTCTTTGCACTTAAAATTTGGAGGCATTACTTGTATGGGGAGAAAGTGGAGATCTTTACGGATCATAAAAGCCTCAAATATTTCTTCACTCAAAAGGAACTCAACATGCGACAACGACGTTGGCTTGAACTGTTGAAAGATTATGATCATACCATTCAATACCATCCTGGAAAAGCGAACGTGGTAGCTGACGCATTGAGTAGAAGATCATATGCGGGTACAAGTGCAATATTAACAACGCAAAGGCCCATTTTGCGTGACTTGCAAAGGATGGAGATAGAGTTGAAGACTCCAGGGACCCATGTGATGATGGCGAATATACGAGTAGAACCGAATTTAATCGATAAAGTTAAAGCTGCTCAAGCTACAGACCTGGAGCTGATGCATATGAGGAAGAAAGTGCAAGAAGGTGTTATGCCGGAAGCAAGAATCGATGAGGAAGGAATACTTCGAGTCAACTCCAGACTTTGTGTTCCTAACAACCCTGATTTAAAGTATGAAATCATGATGGAGGCGCACAACACACCGTTTGCAATCCATCCTGGAAGTACCAAAATGTATCATGATCTTCGTCATACATTTTGGTGGAGCAATATGAAGAGAGAGATAGCGTTGTTTATCTCAAGGTGTCTAACTTGTCAACGAGTCAAAGCGGAGCATCAAGTACCAAAAGGTCCATTGCAACCACTTGAAATTCCAGAATGGAAGTGGGAGCACATTACCATGGATTTCGTTACCGGTCTTCCCAGGGTTTCTCAAGGTATTGATGCGATTTGGGTCATTGTTGATAGATTGACCAAGTCTGCTCATTTCTTACCGATACGAGAAACTTATACACTTGAACGTCTTGCTCGTATGTACATAAACGAGATTGTAAGACTGCATGGTATGCCAGTATCCATAATTTCTGATCGAGACCCAAGATTCACTTCACGATTTTGGGTTAGTTTACAAAAAGCTATGGGCACGGAGTTACGATTTAGTTCAGCATATCATCCTCAGACGGACGGACAATCAGAGAGGACTATTCAAACTCTTGAAGATCTATTAAGACTCTGTGTCTTTGACTTCAAGGGAAGTTGGGATAAGTTCTTACCATTGGTGGAGTTTTCCTACAACAACAGTTATCAAGCAAGTATTGGCATGGCTCCATTCGAAGCGTTGTATGGAAGAAAATGTCGTTCTCCAGTATGCTGGGATGAGGTGGGCGAAGCAACGTTGTTGGGACCGGAGTTGGTACGTATGACTACAGAAAAGATTCAAACGATCCGACAACGTATAAAAACCTCACAAGATCGACAAAAGAGTTATGCTGATCTTCATCGAAAGGACGTGGAATTTGATGTAGGAGATCATGTGTTCTTACGTGTTGCTCCATGGAAAGGAGTTACAAGATTTGGAAAGAGAGGAAAGCTAAATCCTCGATTCATCGGTCCATTTTTAATCCTCGATCGAGTAGGAACTGTGGCTTATAGACTCGCTTTACCGCCAAGTATGTCTCGTGTTCATAACGTTTTTCACATATCAATGTTACGCAAATATGTGGAAGACCCGAACCACATTATTGAGTTAGAACCGGACGAAATAGCGGAGGATTTGACGTATGAAGAAGTTCCTGTTCAAATCTTGGATAAGAAGGAACATATTCTACGCTCCAAGGTTATACCTCAAGTCAAAGTTTTGTGGAGAAACCACGATGTTGAGGAAATGACTTGGGAGTTAGAATCAGAAATGAAATCAAGGTATCCTTACCTCTTCGACATACCAGGTACGTACCCTAATTTCGAGGGCGAAATTTCATAAGAAGGGGAGGTTGTAAGACCCCAACTTTTATAAATAAAGATGAATTTTCTATAAATATCATTTTTGAATATTATGGAGTTAATTTGATATAATGTTATAGTTGTGGGTAATATTTATAAATTTTGCAAAGTAAGCAAGTTGTTATAAAATATTCGTTTGGTCGGAGAATATTCTTTTTGTCGGGGAATATTCGTACGACGGCACAATCATTGGTGGACCCCACAACGGAATTATTGTCGGATGGAGAAAACGACAGAATTATCTTTCTATAAAAATAACGGCGGAAATTTTACCATTGTTACTGTTGAACTACTCGGTAGTAAAAGTACAGTAATACGTGTGGTTGCATAGTAGCACACGGTATTGATTATTAATGCTTATGTGAGAAGTCACTCAGTTTGATTCTATTATTGTCAGTTAATAATATGAATTATTTAGCGATAATGACGTTTTGTTTTATTCGTATTATTAACGTAATAAAACAGAAACATCTTTTTATATAAAACAAAATACTTTATTAAAGTTATTCTATAAATAGAATATATTTTATTTTATTTAAAAGATTTTTCTTTAAATATGGACCGTCAGATTAAAGTAATCAATCTGGACCGTTCATGGATTAGTTACTATGCATTCTATTTTTCTATAAATAGCAGCTCATTCCTTCATTATTTCTTACGAATTCACTGAACTCTAGAGAGAGAAACTATAGAGAGAAACTATAGAGAGAGAGAAGAAGAGTATTCTGCTACTTAACTACTTCCTTACTTCAGCTCTTCTTTAAAACGGTAAGGGATATTATTCTTTTGTATTCAAGAAGAGAATTTATGTTATTCCATTTCTTTATTATTCTGTTGGAATAACCTGTATATGCGGAATACCCTATACTTGGTGACATTCTTCTATTATTCTGTTGGAACATCCTGTCTGTGTGTTTTACACCGGACCTGGTTCCGTTTTTATTATTATTCTGTTGGAACATCCTGTCTGTGTGTTTTACACCGGACCTGGTTCCGTCTTTATTATTATTCTGTCGGAATATCCTGTCTGTGTGTTTTACACCGGACCTGGTTCCATTATTTATTATACTGTTCTTTATTATTTTGTCGGAATATCCTGTCTGTGCGTTTATGCCGGACCTGGTTCCATTATTTATTATTCTGTTGGAATAACCTGTTTGTGCGGTCTATCGCATGCATGGTGATTTTTTTTGTTATTCCATTCTTTATTGTACTCAGTTGGTTAAGTTTTGACTTCTATACTCCATGAAATTTGTGAAATATCCTTGATAATTGCGTTTCATCCAGTATCTATTCATGAAAATATTCTTCTGATCATTCTTGAATTTTACTCCACAAAGTAGTATCATGTTGACAATTTGGACGTTGTTAATTCTTGGATAAATTAATTCTTGAACTTGTTTTATTGAATTCTTATATCATTGTCATCATCCTCATGTTTATAAAATGTTGAAAGTCATCTGTGGCATGTATTGCATAGATGGACTTGGTATGATTATGACCAGGGATTATTCGGTATAATCATGACCGTAATGTTACAAATGATGTGGTAAAAGTCCTCATTGGCCCGTAGTGCATTGATGGACAGTTGTTGGCATGATCATGACCATTAATGAATATACGAATATCCTTGGCCGTAGTGCAGGGGTGATTCGATGATGTGGATTATTTTATGAAGCTGAGTCTCAGCGATCAAAGTGTTGAAAAATCTTTTAAATCATAAAGATAGTAGAGTTTATTTTCTACTTGACTCTTTTAATGGATTGCTTATTCCGCTACAGTTAAACTTGATGTCTATTATATTTTATCAGTTTAACATTGTTGAAGGCTAATGATAATTTATTCTGCATTATCTTAGTCATAATATTTCTTACTGGGCTAGTTGAGCTCACCCTTTCTTTCACTGTTCTCTTCAGGAAATGAGAACGTAGCTGGGACAAGTCGGGGTACGGAGTGATGGTCCGAATGATAGTATTAGTTAGTAGTCCTCACTATTCTATGTAATGGTGTGTTAATAAATGTAATGAGGACTCTTTTTGAGTATGAATACTCTCTAGAAGATAATATTTGTATTCAAACTCACAGTTTATGTTTTGTCGTATTGTACCCGACAGTTGTATTATTAAGTTGTATTTGTATTCTGTACTATGTATCTGACGACCCAAGATGGGTGATGTATACCTAATTTTGGGGGCGTCACAAAAGAGCTTGAAATGCTTTACTTTGTAATTTTTGGTTATCCAACTAAAAGCGAAAGGTAAACTTCTCTTTTCATTGTGGTATTTCAACAAATATGTGATACGCACGACTCCTAAATAATATGAAATCAAACTTGGTAACCTACAATTAACAAATAAAATTTTTAATTCAATCAAAAATTCATTAGGCAACATACAATTCAAACTCTTCATATGAAAGTAATTATTAATTAAAAAACAGTAACTACCTTTTATCATACTCCATTCATTCCAACTATAAAATAAATTACCTTTGAAAGTGGTAATATAAAAGCATCTAAAGCCTCATCAAATAAAATATCTTTTTCAAGCTGACACGTCACATCATTCTTTTGTTGAGAACTACCTACAAAGCTCAATAAAACCAAAATTATTGACAAATTTTTTTTGTATACATAAGATCATTCTTTTTCAAGATTATTAATTATTAATTACATTTGTTAGTTAATTTAATAAAATTTGAATAGAAACTGATAAGAACTAACACAATATCCATAAAACCTCATCTTTTTTGATCGGATGTAAAATAAGAATCAGATGTTTTAGTATAAAAAAAATTAGATAAGAAATTTATTCAATTGTGTATGATGTTTAGAGTACGCCTTAGACATCATGTGAGTTAAAATTATGAAAAGGAGACCTAGAATGTGTACTTACTGTATTACCATATAACATTTTTTTGTGAATTTGCATGTACTGTCACATAATGGTAAAATCCTCTAAACACTGCTCTTTTGCGAATTTCAATATATTAAAGCCACATCAAATCATCTAAAGCCACGTCAAATACAGTTTCGTTATCAAGCTGACACATCACATCATTCTTTTGTTGATAACTACCTACCTACAAAGTTCAATAAAACCAAAACCATTAACAAAAACTTTTTGTGTACTATACATAAGATCATTCTTTTTCAAAATTATTAATTACATTATTTAGTTCATTTAATAAAATTTGAATAGAAACAGTTGTAACTTTCATTTCTACGCTTCTTTGTATTCTTTTCTATTGTATACAATTTCATCAATATAAATTGAAAACCCATATATGATGGATATATTGACAAAAAAAATATCAAGTGCCACAGCAACACTGTGAATAATTGGATACCGATTGAAGTTCATTAACATGAAACCATAACAATTTCGTTTTTGAACAAATTGATAAAAATAAAATCCCAAATCACAGACCTAATTTGTTATTTATTTGTTATTTAGAACAAATTCACGAAGGAAGAACCCAAATCACATAGCCAGTTTTCATCACGCAAAAACCCCAAATCACATACCCATTCATTTTTGAACGAATTCATGAACAAAAAAACCCTAAATCACATGCCCAATTCATTTTTGAATAAATTCATAAAGAAAAAACTCAAACCACATACCTAATTGATTTTTGAACAAATTCATGAAGAAACCCTCCCAAATCAGAGATCCAATTCACTTTTGAACAAACCCTTGAAGTAGAATTCATAGATATACATATCCATTATGCTAATGAAGAAATTAATGAAGAAAAAGAAGAAGATGAAGAGACAAATAAATCATCTGATGGGTATTTAATTTAATTAAATATCATTATTAGCAAGTACAAACTTATATTTATTGAATACAAATGTTTTTATTTATCTATTTATATGTTACTATCACATCTTACTTATTAAGTAATTGAAAGAAAGTTTGTACCTTTAATGAAGCTGATTTCATGGGTAGCTAGCACCAGCATGATTGTTGCTAATTCGTAGGCGAATGTATCCTTGAAGTTTCTTTGACAATTTATACATAAAGTCTGTGTCTGGCGTTATAATGTTGTAGTCACAAAGTTCAGATTCTTCTTTTGGTAAAACCTATTTACCTTCTATGAGGAACAATCTTCGTAGCCTCTCTTCTTGTTTCTCCCACCAGTACAAAATACTAAATAGACAGCACTTAAACCACAACGTTTTTGGTATTTTTTTTATAACGTTTTTTAACAAAACGTTGTAGATACATATAAAAAAACGTTATGTATTTTATAAGAGTAATTTTTGATTTTAAATAGATAACATTTAAAAAAAAAACGTTATCTATCTACAAAAACACGGAGCAAAAAATAGAAACAGGAAGCGAAAATTTGAAATTAAAACAAGACTACTTTCTCTCTTATCTCTGTACTTTCTCTCTCTACGACCAAAGGAAGCGGTTGCCCTTCTCTCCAACGATCCAAACGGGGAAGATCTTGAGCATTTTCAAAACTGCAGAAGCACGAATCAGAAGTTCTTAGGTCTAACTTCTCTCTTCCCCCCTCTTGATTGTCTTATGGTGGAAGCCAAATCGATCGACTTCTACCCTCAAATCAGTCGAACGGAGGATTAATCTAAGAAAACCCTAACTGGTATGTCCTCGATTTTGAACTCTTGCAATATTTTTTCGGTCATATTTTTGGGAATCGCATGCGTTATCTTCTTTGGGTAACTTTTTTTGCCCTAAGAATCTGTTGTAACCCGTAAGGTTCTGGGTTTCTGCGATTGGGTACTTGTACAATTGGACTGGTGGTATTTGATGTTCTCCTTTTTCCTCCTCCCTTGTCTCTCCTATATGCAGGCTAAGAAAAATACTTCCTTTGCCACTTTTAAGGTTGAGTATATTGAGTGGGAAGTGACATGTCAAGATTCTAAGTTCGTGGGAAAGTGGTGGATACTGTTGATTTGTTGAGGAAGATCGAGTACATAGTTGGGAATTTTATCAAGGTCATAAACTTAATGTCTGGACAATTTGACTGTCTTTTGAATCTCTCAGTGATGCACTGCATATGTTTGGTAATGTAACCTTTGTTGCTTCGTTATTTTTTTTCTTCTTTCAACTTTAAATTATTGTTGTTACTTTTAATTCTTTCAACTTTTAATTATTGTTGTTGTTACTCATACCCAAGTTTTGAAATCAATTTATCCTTAAAATTTCAAAAAGTAATTACTGATGTTTGTGCCTTTGTGGTTGATAAAATAAGGGATTTTTATTTTTGAAATTTAATGGCTAAGGACCTCAGATTTCTATAGCCATCACAGAGAGTCTGTGAAGGGCATAGCAACATATGTGAACTTTCAATTAAGGCTCATAGGAGAAAGAAATCTGTGGATAAGATATTTAACTGCAGCAGAAAAGGGACAATCTGACTAGTAATTACTTTGGTTCGAAGCATACTGAATAACGAATGTGCTATCATTGCTAATTTACTGTTATTCTGCAAGATAAACCTCTAAAATGGGTTCAGAGTATCTGGCAAAACTTCTTTCGATGGTGGGATTCTATTTGTTATTTATCTGACGTGTTTATCTCAGTTAGAACCTTGATTTTTTTAATGATTTGTACTTTTAACTTCAGCATTTGGAGGCTGTGATTAAGGCAAGAATACCAAGTATTACTTCCTTGATTAACAAAAGCATTGATGAACTTGAAGCTGAGATGGACTACCTTGGCAGGTGTCACAGGGTGCACAATCTGACACTAAATTTTTCGCGTCTTTGTCCTCCTTGTGATGCACTGGTTCGCCTAACCAGTCAGCAACCTGTCAGTCACACAAGCACAGTCTGTATAAACAAGCCACACACACACAAGCCAACAAGATTTACAGGACAACGTCCCAACCTTTTATTGCTCACTCAATAACAAGGAATACAATATATGACTAGGGCTCGCAGGCTACACTTGCTCAGTGATCTCACATGCCTTGCCAAGCCCTTGGTTACACATATATATACACATTAGGCTGCAGTTGACACCCCCAACTGCTAGATCATTCAGAACCAATAGGAAACCAGCATTTTGAATCAGCAACTGCCTGCCAACTGCCCACTAGCAGATGTGTGCGTCCCATGATGTGCAAACTGCTCATCAACCGCTTCTCAACTGCCCATTAGCAGCTATGTGCGCCCCATGATGTGCAACTGCTCCTCAACCGCCCACCAGCAGGTGTGGGGCGCCCCATGATGTGCAACTGGCTGGAGACATGCCAGTCATGTGCATGGAGGTTACTGCCAGCAATTGCCCTCAACTGTCAGTCAGTTGGGTCAAGCTCCAGTCATCCAATCCAAAACTGCCCATAGTGTCAGCCCACCTTCTTGATGTCCTTCACCCACTATTGTCAGTCCACATTGTTGTTGTCTCAGCCCAAGTTGTCCAGTCATGTCGCCCAAACATGTTGCCCAATCATGCTGTCCATTTGGTCCACGAATTTCCAACTAGCCCAGCACTTGCCCAAGGTGCTGTCCAAGTTTGTTGTGCACGTCCAGCCCATACGTCTGTCCACATGCATTAGCTTTGATGCATGCTAGGCGTATGCCCATGCCATGCATTGACATGTTAGGCGTACGCCTATGCTATGCCCAACCGATGCCACGCTCAGCAACGTTCTTGCTTGTTCATGCTCAGCCCATGCACAAGCCTTTGATTCGATCCAAACTTCCCAATCCGATGTTAGACATTGTTGTAGGGGAGCCCAACAATGTCCCAACGTCCAGCACTGACCGCCCATGGCATCTGCCCATGGTCCCGGGTAACCTTCACGGAGTACCCCTCCCCTATAGTAGCACTTATGAAAATTTCCAAACTGTCAGCACTAGACATCAGACCTGTCTGAGGAAGCATAATGCAAACCTTCTAGATTTGCTAGTTTTCTGACATAGCCCATTTGCTGCACAATGATTGCCCATTGGCCCAAATGGCCGAGTGTCAAACTATTTTGCTGGTTAAGCACGCACAGCGCCCTTGGCTGCCGCGCACTTCCGAGTGGTGCCGCACGCTGCCGAGTGATGCCGCACACTGCCGAGTGGTGCCGCACGCTGCCCCACACTGCCGAGTAGTGCCGCACGCTGTAGCACACTGCTGCTCAGGAGTGCCTTGCTGAATGTCAAGGCTTGGCTTAGCATGCTATCCGAGCGTCCCGCATGCCAAGTGCGTGTTAACCCACTAAGGGGCTAACAAACCACCCCCACCAGAAGAGCCCGACGTCCTCGTCGGTGGGTGTGCCCAATACTCTGCAATCTGTTTCTCAAACTGCCACAAAGTTACATCTCTTTCCCAACTCGCGTCTACCTCATCTTCACCTTTCCAATGAACCAAGTAGTCTGTCCTTCGATTTTTCTTGCTCATACCTTCGGTTTTATGAGCCAAAATCTTCTCAACATCCTTGTCAAACTGCTTTCTGATTACTGGCGGAGCCCTCTTGGCTTGCTTTCTACCAGCATCAAGCAATTCCTGCTGGAATGGCTTAAGGTAACTCACATGGAAAGTTGGATGTACCTTCAATCTGTCTGGAAGCTTCAGTCTGTAGGCCACAGCCCCAACTTTCTTTAGTACTTCAAATGGGCCGTCATACTTGGGAACCAATCCTCTATGCACTGCCTTACTACTGATTTTCTTCCAAATCTGAGGTGTTAGCTTCAGTAACACCATGTCTCCCACTTTAAACGCCAATGGCCTTCGATGTGCATCCGCATACTTTTTCATCCTTCTCACTGCCTTGCTTAGGCTGTCTCGTGCCTCCTCAAGCAACTCTGTTCTAGCCCTTGCGTAGCGATAGGCAGCAGGACAATTTCATCCCGTACGCTGCACAGCCACATCATTTGGAGTCCTTGGCTGAAAACCCATGCTCAGCTCAAAGGGACTCGTACCCGTTGCAGAAGATTGATGCAAGTTGTAGCAGAACTGTGCTGGTTCGAGCAACTCTAACCAATTTTTCTGACTTGCAGTCACATAATGTCGCAGATACTCCTCAAGCAGCTGATTCATCCTTTCAGTCTGTCCGTCTGTTTGGGGATGATTCGCCGTGCTGAACTTCAACTCAGACCCGACTAAGCCAAACAGAGTCGTCCAAAATCTGCCCGTAAACCGCGTATCTCGATCACTTATGATATCTTCTGGCAACCCAAAGTATTTCACAACATTTCTGAAAAACAACCCAGCAGCCACATCTGCTGTACAAGCATGGGGTGCTGGGATGAACACCGCATACTTGGAAAACCGATCAACCACAACAAAAATTGATCTCATTCCATCAACCTTCGGCAAGCCAGAAATGAAGTCCATTGACACTGATTGCCAAGGTCTGTCAGGAATGGGAAGAGGTTGTAACAAACCTGCTTCACTCTTTTTCTCAAGTTTGTCTACTTGACACACAAGACAAGACTTGACATACGCCTCCACGTCGTTCTCCATTCTGGGCCAGTAGTATGAGCGAGACAGTAATGCCAACATTCTTTCAATGCCTGGGTGACCAGCCCATTTTGTATCATGCGTCTCATGCATGATCTGTCTCCTCAAACCCCCTCCACTAGGGACATACAACCTACTGCCCTTTGCATATAACAAATCATCTTCAATCCAATATCTTCGAACCAAGCCTTCTTGTACATGCATCCGAAGTTTTTGGTAAACTGTATCATTTAGGGATTGTTCTTTGATCTTGTCCAGGTACTCGGCTTCAACCACCGTGAGAGCATTAACGAACTCCTGGACAACTTTCCGACTTAATGCATCCGCCACCGAATTTTGTAAGCCCGGCTTATGTACCCACACAAAATCAAATTCTGCCAAGAACTCCTGCCAACGTGCCTGCTTTGGAGTCAGCTTTTTCTGAGTTTTGAAGTAGGTGTTGGCAACATTGTCGGTCACCACCACAAACTTCGTACCCAACAGATAATGCTTCCATGTTTCCAAACAATGCACCACTGCAGTCATTTCTTTCTCATGAGTACTATACCGCTGCTCAGCATCTTTCAGTTTCCGACTCTCATAGGCGACTGGGTGACCATCTTGTACTAATACCCCGCCAATAGCTCTGTCTGATGCATCAGTGTGTACCTCAAAAGGAATTTCGAAGTCTGGGAGTCTCAGCACCGGCTCAGACGACACTGCCACTTTCAAATTGTCAAATGCCTCTTGACACCCCACTGACCAATCCCACTTGTAATCCTTCTTCAGCAAATCAGTTAAAGGAGCCACCTTCTTCGAGTAGCCCTTAATGAACTTTCTATAGTAGTTCGCCAGTCCTAAAAATGATCTCAATTCAGCAACTTTCGTAGGAGCAGTCCATTCAACAATGGCTTGAACTTTTCGCTCGTCCATTCTGACTTGTCCTTGGCTAATCCAATGACCAAGGAACATCACTTCTGCCCTACAAAACTCGCACTTCTCCTTTTTGACATATAATTGATATTCCCTAAGCTTTTGAAATATCAATCTTAGATGTTCCACATGACCATCTAGTGTTTCGCTATACACCACTATATCATCTAGATAGACTACCACAAATCTATCTAAATATTCATAGAATACATCGCTCATAAGATTACAAAAAGTTGCTGGAGCATTGGTTAAGCCAAACGGCATTACGAGAAATTCATATGAACCGTAACTCGTTACACACGCAGTCTTAGCTTCATCACCAGCGGCAATCCTCACTTGCCAATAGCCTGCTCTCAAGTCCAGCTTTGTGAAGTACTTAGCTCGAGATAATCTGTCAAACAAGTCAGCAACGTTCGGAATAGGGTACTTGTTTTTAATAGTAACCTTATTCAGTGCCCGATAGTCGACACACATCCTCATAGAGCCATCTTGCTTCTTTTGAAACAGTACTGGGGCACCATAAGGAGCTTTTGAGGGTCGAAGGAAACCAGACTCTAACAAATCTGCCAATTGTTTCCTCAGCTCAACTAACTCAGCAGGGCCCATCCGGTAAGGAGCTTGAGCAGGGGGTCTTGCACCCTGCTCCAACTCAATCTTATGATCAACCGCACGCCTTGGAGGAAGGGTCTTTGGTAATTCTGGAGGCATCACATCCTTGAAATCATCCAGCACCTTAGCGACAGTATCTGGCACTTCTTGGGCTACACCAGGCTTTATCTCAATCAAAGCACACAAGTAGGTTTCTTCGCCTCTTTTAAGCCCAGACTCGAGCTGCACCGCAGACAGCAAACTAGCCTTCCGTTTGCCTTCCTTCTTCTCCAAATTTGGGTATATAGTACTCACAAATCCTGACATCTTCTCATCTGTGATCATCAATCCACCAAGATGAGGCATCACCATACATTTAGCCGACATCAGAAACTCCATTCCTAGGATGAGATCAAAATCATCCAAAGGAACAGCCATCAAGCTGCACTTTCCTTCCCACGGGCCAACCTTCAAATCTGTCACCGCCGTGCCACGAATTGGTCTGGCCTCAGAATTCACAGCCTTAATTTTACTTGCGTTCTCCTGCAAGTTCAACTTCAGTTTGTCCACTTCCCTTTCTGCAACAAAGTTGTTGGTAGCACCAGTGTCTACGATAGCCAACACTTCCTGGCCATTAACAACCACTGACACATACATCAGTCCTCGTGGAGTGGGCGTCTTTGCCTTTTGAGTCTGCAAAGCACCCAACAGTTGCAAAGGGCTCATTCTTGGACCATCTGATGTTCCTTCATTCGAGTCATCTGCAACTAGGGCATTAACTTTCTCTTTCTTTGGGCATTCTCTCATCCGATGGGGACCTCCACATATGAAGCAACCTTTGCTCTTGTTGTCCTTGGACTGTCCATCACTTTTAGGCTTTGACGGTTTGTCAGCACCTTTCTTGAATTTCTTGTCCTTCTTGCCATCTTTAGAACCGCCCTTTTCTTTCTTACCCATCTGCTTCTTCTTTCCATCGGCAGCATTGGGACCAGAATATTTGTAGTCCACCAGACTATCAGCCGCTGCAATTGCTGTAGGCAGGTCTTTGACACCTTGTCTACGCAACTCAGTCTGTGCCCATTGTTGTAAACCCGACATGAAATTGAACAATTTGTCTTCCTCAGACATGTTCTTGATGTCCAACATCAAAGAACTAAACTCCTTCACATACTCCCGAACAGATCCTGTCTGTTTCAAGTGCTTCAAGGTATCTCTTGCCAGCCACGAAGTATTAAGAGGTAGGAACTGATCCTTCAATTCCTTCTTGAGAACTGCCCACGTCTCAATCTTTGGCCTGCCCGCACTAACATCATCCTCAGTCCGAGTTCGCCACCAAAGCTTAGCATCCTCCGTCAGGTACATGCTTGTAATTGTGACCTTCTCTCGGTCTAGGATATGGGCAGCCACAAA
The DNA here is from genome assembly GCA_016801055.1 of Panax notoginseng. Taxonomy (NCBI): domain Eukaryota; kingdom Viridiplantae; phylum Streptophyta; class Magnoliopsida; order Apiales; family Araliaceae; genus Panax; species Panax notoginseng. The sequence goes on along the minus strand of CM029018.1, from coordinate 12,354,473 downwards.
GTACTGCTCCATGTCCCATAAGAAATTCTCCAATTCTTTGGCATTCCGACTGCCCCCAAAGGATTTGGGTTCAGGGACTCGCAGCTTCGAGTGGTGTCCATCGCTCACTGGACCACCAGCCACAGCACGTTTGACTAGTGCCATATCTTCAGATATTCTTTCGAATCGTTCAGAAACTTCGAGGGTCCGATTTGTAGCAGCCAACACATCAAGAGTCATGTCATCCAACTTCTTGTTGAACTCCACGACATGCTCAGCAACTTCAGCACGAAGGTTGTCCAGTAGAGCATTTGAGGCTCTGAACTGGTCCACCAACGAACCTTCTTCACCAACCAATCGAGTGCCCACATAAGTTTCTAGCGCCTGCAACTTCTCTTGCAGTTCATTGATCCGAGTAGTATTGTTTGCCATCGTTCGCTAACGAAGCTCTGATACCAATTGTCACAGGGTGCACAATCTGACACTAAATTTTTCGCGTCTTTGTCCTCCTTGTGATGCACTGGTTCGCCTAACCAGTCAGCAACCTGTCAGTCACACAAGCATAGTCTGTATAAACAAGCCACACACACACAAGCCAACAAGATTTACAGGACAACGTCCCAACCTTTTATTGCTCACTCAATAACAAGGAATACAATATATGACTAGGGCTCGCAGGCTACACTTGCTCAGTGATCTCACATGCCTTGCCAAGCCCTTGGTTACACATATATATACACATTAGGCTGCAGTTGACACCCCCAACTGCTAGATCATTCAGAACCAATAGGAAACCAGCATTTTGAATCAGCAACTGCCTGCCAACTGCCCACTAGCAGATGTGTGCGTCCCATGATGTGCAAACTGCTCATCAACCGCTTCTCAACTGCCCATTAGCAGCTATGTGCGCCCCATGATGTGCAACTGCTCCTCAACCGCCCACCAGCAGGTGTGGGGCGCCCCATGATGTGCAACTGGCTGGAGACATGCCAGTCATGTGCATGGAGGTTACTGCCAGCAATTGCCCTCAACTGTCAGTCAGTTGGGTCAAGCTCCAGTCATCCAATCCAAAACTGCCCATAGTGTCAGCCCACCTTCTTGATGTCCTTCACCCACTATTGTCAGTCCACATTGTTGTTGTCTCAGCCCAAGTTGTCCAGTCATGTCGCCCAAACATGTTGCCCAATCATGCTGTCCATTTGGTCCACGAATTTCCAACTAGCCCAGCACTTGCCTAAGGTGCTGTCCAAGTTTGTTGTGCACGTCCAACCCATACGTCTGTCCACATGCATTAGCTTTGATGCATGCTAGGCGTATGCCCATGTCATGCATTGACATGTTAGGCGTACGCCTATGCTATGCCCAACCGATGCCACACTCAGCAACGTTTTTGCTTGTTCATGCCCAGCCCATGCACAAGCCTTTGATTCGATCCAAACTTCCCAATCCGATGTTAGACATTGTTGTAGGGGAGCCCAACAATGTCCCAACGTCCAGCACTGACCGCCCATGGCATCTGCCCATGGTCCCGGGTAACCTTCACGGAGTACCCCTCCCCTATAGTAGCACTTATGAAAATTTCCAAACTGTCAGCACTAGACATCAGACCTGTCTGAGGAAGCATAATGCAAACCTTCTAGATTTGCTAGTTTTCTGACATAGCCCATTTGCTGCACAATGATTGCCCATTGGCCCAAATGGCCGAGTGTCAAACTATTTTGCTGGTTAAGCACGCACAGCGCCCTTGGCTGCCGCGCACTTCCGAGTGGTGCCGCACGCTGCCGAGTGATGCCGCACACTGCCGAGTGGTGCCGCACGCTGCCCCACACTGCCGAGTAGTGCCGCACGCTGTAGCACACTGCTGCTCAGGAGTGCCTTGCTGAATGTCAAGGCTTGGCTTGGCATGCTATCCGAGCGTCCCGCATGCCAAGTGCGTGTTAACCCACTAAGGGGCTAACAGTAGGCCTATTGCTATTGATGCTGGGGTAAGTGGAGTATATCTCTCATTACTATTCCCTGGTGTCTCCAAGAAGCGATAGACTTTACCTGCATTCTCTTTCTCCATTGTTCTTTCAGTTCTGTTATTTATCTATTATCAAACAAGTTTTGAACTAATGAGACTTGGAGCTCCAAACGCAACCTCATATTTTTTAGGCTTTCTGTTGAAGCCAGATTACCTACTTTTGTGACCAAATAAGCTCGTGTTTGATTCTACAATTTGCTAATCAGTAAAGTGATTGTATGTTGTTTCAGGTGTTTGCAAGGGACATGGACAAGGACACTGTAATACTTTTAGTAAAGTGATTGTATGATATTCACTGCATCCTTTTCTCGCAGAACAGGTATATATCAAAGCATTTTTTTTAATTTTCTATATTTCCCAAAAGGCGGTGAAGGCGTACAACAGATACCAACTAACTACAGTAATTAGGATATAAATTTGCAAACTTAATTGAACTGCTATCTTTGATGGACGCTGCAGGCCAGAGCAGGGATCAATGAGATTCATTTCTTGCCTTTTAACCCAGTGGTTAAGCGCACTGCCATAACATACTCCGACTCTAACGGCAATTGGCACCGAGTTAGCAAAGGTGCACCTGAGCAGGTGTTCTTTCTTCACCTTTAATTAATTTGTTATGCGCTTTATCATTTCTCACCTACATTGAATGTGCTTATCTATCTAAAACTTCGCTAGATTATTGAAATTTGCAACCTTTAGGAAGATGTTAAGAAGAGAGCTCATGACATCATTGATAAGTTTGCTGAGCGTGGTATTGAATAGGAAACAAATACTTGAATAAAAATTTGCGCGCACACAGAGTGTAAGCTCTTGAACTAGAACTAAGGCCTTTGTCATGTTGAGAACAATTTATTTATTTTTAATTGGCAGTTTTGCCCCTTGAAAACTGATGATTTCCTTTAGGAAAAGAAAGACTAAAAAGTTGAACATCAATCTGACTGAGGACTCTTTGTGAAGGTACAATGATGGTGATCCTTTATAAGCTGATGATCAGTCGTACATTGTTGATCATGTCTTCAATTACCATCCAGATAAAGTCGTGAAGATGGGAACTGGAATCGACTATGTCATGGTATGTGAGCTAAATACTACAATCTCATTAAACATTAGAATCCAAAACATATTGTTGTGGAGTTTAATTATAAGAAATTGTTTTTTTTGACCATCTTATCTTTTCACATCATGATCGCTTGTATTGTACAACCTGCACAATTAACGATTTTGTCATAATTTACATTTATGATATATTAAGTTGGGCTAAAAATGGACTTTCTCTAGAATTTCAGTGCATCCTTCCTACCAAGCTCCAAGGTCATCATTTTGTAACACAAAAGACAACTTAAAGGTTCAAAGCTTGTCAAAATCACTTTTAGTGTGTCTGCCAGCATATACATCATTTATGCTAGGATTAATTTCTTCTCCTGAACTTTTTTTGGGTTGTGTTTTTTAAACAATTTCGCAGTTGTTGCTCTTTTGTTTAGCTTTTCTCTTGCAGAAATTTTGTCCCTAATGATAGATTTTACAACACATTGTGGCTTAAAGAAAAAGCTTTTAGTCGTTTTTCTTTTTGCATGATAGTAATTTTGTTTTTTCTTACAGGTTATTGCTGGTAGTTTGTGGGACTGTCACTGCAACATTTGTCCATTTAATAGCAGGCTTGTAGTCAAGCTTGATATTCAGGTAGGCATCATCTGTCGGCATCTGTGATAACAAAATGTTTATAAATGTTATAACAGTTTATAAATGTTTGGCAGCAGCACTTCGCTACAAACAGCAGCAAGAAGTGTGTCGCAGGAACAGAAGCAGTGTAGCAGAAGCAACAGAAGCAGGTTAACCTTCTCTCAAGGATCTATTAGTGCTAGAGCAAAAGTTATTGCCATCCATGGCTAGTGCTAGAGCAAAAGTTACTGGCGTATTTTGGAAGAACCTAGGCTTATTTGCACATGCTTAGGTAGTAGCTTAATTTTATGAATAGTTTGATTTATTGTGATTTATTGTGTGGATTGAAAAGTGAATTTGAGATGTATATGTGGACATTGATATATATTTTGTGGATGTAGTAATTTAAAATTGTAAATGAATGGTATTATTGGAATGTATTTTGAATGGTTGATACATTTTGGCTATATATCATGGTATTAGCATATTGCAGGTGCATTGGTAATATAAGTGAACTATATCTTTTTTTTTTCTTTTTTTTTATCTACAACATTTAAAAAACGTTGTCCGATATACTAAACAACAACATTTTTATTCAAAAAACGTTGTGGAATCATACCTTCTACAACGTTTTTAAGCATCTGCTAATTTTTGGAAAATAAATCTACAACGTTTTTTCCTAAAAAACGTTGTGTATTGTGCTTAACTACAACGTTTTAAAAACGTTATGTAAAGGTGTCAAATAGATAACACCCTTAATCACAACGTTTTTCTGACTGAAACAACGTTGTTTTCGCGTTGTCTATTTATTGTTTTGCAGTAGTGTCCTGAAAGATTATGTGAAAGATTATGAATGACAATCAAAGTTTTTATACATATAAAGTTATGCACAGATAAAAAAAACTTTGTTAATAAGAACTGATTAATGGATCTATTAAATATTGAGGGAAAGATAGGATGATTACTATTTATACATAAATAAGGAACTTACACCAATTTCAGTATCCTTTGCAGTTCGAAAACATCTAGCTCTTTGTTGATTCATTTTAGCCCTTGGTGCAACACCATATACATTAAAAATTTAAGCCACTCATACCTTAACAAATGCTAAATTAATTTACATCTAAATGAAATATCATACATGTTAAGAATATATATCACATTCCAAAAACAGAATTCAAGCTCCAATTTCCCCCCTGAAGATATTGTATTCTGTTTTTAGGTAATTGAAGGCTATGACCTCTTTGTGTCATTCCACCAAACATGTAATGTGCAAAAAGGACATTGGACAGTATGAATTAATACTTTTCCTTGTAGTTTTTTTCAAAAAATAAACAGAAAATGTAACAAACTTGATCTCACGATGCAAACCATTTCAAGTACCCCATACAATTACAAACAGTTGCAGAGTAAGTACATAAGTCAAATTCAAATGAAACGACTAAGGAGTTACCTGATCTCTGACTCTCTTCATACAGGGTCATGTTTGTGCCGTAGTGGTGTTTACTTTTGCTTCTTTGTTTGAGGGGAAAAGAATTCAGACAATATTCTATACAGAGTGCTGTAACAAATCTTATTAGAAAACAATCAAATGAAGATAAAATTAATTATGGTATCAGTACAAATAATAATCACAATCAAGAAATACAAAAGTTAATTTCACTTGCCTCAAAGTTAAATTCCAAAACCCTTGCTCAAACTCCTCTATACTCCTTTCATTTGAATCCCAAGAAACCCTTTGAGTCTTGAACTGACTCTGCATCAATATTCAATTCAAAATTGATTCCGGTTTAACAATCTATTGTTCTCTTCTTCAATTCCATGTCTTTTTTTGCCTTAATTATTTCTTCATACTAGTGTTCTCTCTAGTTGGATATCTCAAGATAGAGAAAAAAAGCACAAAATCAAATTTATTTGACTAATTAACTAAACAAACCACACTTAAATTAAGAACCCAAAAAAATAGATATAGAGAGAGTGACCACTGACTCCTTCAGAGACTCATCAACGGCGGAGCTAACGGCGAATTTTCTGAGATTTGTGACAATCCAGCCGATCTTCTCCTATCTTTCAGGATCAGGGACGTAGTCTTCTAATTTCTGAGCTCCGTCTCTAAATTTGGTAACGGCGGCTACGAAATCGGTACCATAGAAACCTCGGGACTCTTTTGAATATGACGAAATACTGAGACTTGTTACTATTGAGCTCTGAAGAAGAGAAGGAGTTGTATTGAAAAAGAGAGATGAATTTAATCAAGAAGGGAAACGGAAACGGAAACGGAAACGGAAACGGGAGAAGAATCGAAAAAGCCAACTGAAAAATCAATCGAGTTTACTCGTAATTGATTAAGGGTCGACCCAGCGAATTTTTCAATTGAAAACTGAGTTCTTCAATCCAACGGATCGCCTTACGTATCTTTATATATAAGGAAGGATTGATTTTGTAAGTTTTGTTTATATTGAAGTGGTATTTAATAAATAAAAATAAAGAATGGGAGTGGTAATTTTGACTCTGATCGGATATGGGGTCGGACTTAGAATCACCTAATGTTATATATTTATGCAAATGGAGAGGGGATGATATTTGCTTCCCGTGCCTCAATCCTCGCCTCACTCCCGAATTGTTTTATATTAATTAAATTAATATTTATACCATAATATATTACATAATTAAAATATATGTCATTGTGTGTATATTTATTATTATTATTTGATTTTACTTAATTTTATCATGTATATAAATTACGATATGATTTATTTATATGTATGTATTATTGTAAATATAACTAAAAATTAATTTTTTTATTTAAAAAATTCACAAAATATTAATTTTCCGTGGAGATAGATGTGACGCCCCCAAAATTAGGTATACATCACTCATCTTGGGTCGTCAGATACATGGTACAAAATTCAAATACAACTTAATAATACAACTGTAGTGTACAATATGACAAAACATAAACTGTGAGTTTGAATACAAATATTGTCTACTAGAGAGTATCCATACTCAAAAGGAGTCCTCATTACATTTATTAACATACTATTACATAGAATAGTGAGGACTACTAACTAATACTATCATTCGGACCATCACTCCGTTCCCCGACTTGCCCCAGCTACGTTCTCATTTCCTGAAGAGAACAGTGAAAGAAAGGGTGAGCTCAACTAGCCCAGTAAGAAATATTATGACTAAGATAATGCAGAATAAATTATCATTAGCCTTCAACAATGTTAAACTGATAAAATATAATAGACATCAAGTTTAACTGCAGCGGAACAAACAATCCATTAAAAGAGTCAAGTAGAAAATAAACTCTACTATCTTTTATGATTTAAAAGGTTTTTCAACACTGTTATCGATGGGACTCAGCTTAATAAAATAATCCACATCATCGAATCACCCCTGCACTACGGCCAAGGATATTCGTGTATTCATTAATGGTCATGATCATGCCAACAACTGTGGGCCAATGAGGACTTTTACCACATTATTTGTAACATTACGGTCATGATTATACCGAATAATCCCTGGTCATAATCATACCAAGTCCATCTATGCATTACAGGCCACAGATGACTTTCAACATTTTATAAACATGAGGATGATGACAATGATATAAGAATTCAATAAAACAAGTTCAAGAATTAATTTATCCAAGAATTAACAACGTCCAAATTGTCAACATGATACTGCTTTGTGGAGTAAAATTCAAGAATGTTTAGAATAATATTTTTATGAAAAGATACTGGATGAAACGTAATTATCAAGGATATTCCACAAATTTCATGGAGTATAGAAGTCAAAACTTAACCAACTGAGTATAATCAAGAATGGAATAACAAAAGAAATCACCATGCATGCGATAGACCGCACAGACAGGTTATTCCAACAGAATAATAAATAATGGAACCAGGTCCGGCGTAAACGCACAAACAGGATATTCCGACAGAATAATAAATAATGGAACCAGGTCCGGTGTAAAACACACAGACAGGATGTTCCAACAGAATAATAACAAGACGGAACCAGGTCCGGTGTAAAACACACAGACATGATGTTCCAACAGAATAATAATAAAAACGGAACCAGGTCCGGTGTAAAACACACAGACAGGATGTTCCAACAGAATAACAGAAGAATGTCACCAAGTATAGGGTAGACCGCGTATACAGGTTATTCCAACAGAATAATAAAAAATAAAATAACAACAGTTCTCTTCATGAATAAGAAAGAATAACACCCCTTACCGTTTTAAAGAAGAGCTGAAATAAGGAAGTAGTTAAGTAGCAGAATACTCTTCTTCTCTCTCTCTATAGTTTCTCTCTATAGTGTTCAGTGAATTCGTAAGAAATAATGAAGGAATGAGCTGCTATTTATAGAAAAATAAAATGCATAGTAACTAATCCATGAACGGTCCAGATTGATTACTTTAATCTGACGGTCCATATTTAAAGAAAAATCTTTTAAATAAAATATAATATATTCTATTTATAGAATAACTTTAATAAAGTATTCTGTTTTATATAAAAAGATGTTTCTGTTTTATTACGTTAATAATACGAATAAAACAAAACGTCATTATCGCTAAATAATTCATATTATTAGCTGACAATAATTGAATCAAACTGAGTGACTTCTCACATAAGCATTAATAATCAATACCGTGTGCTACTATGCAACCATACGTATTACTATACTTTTACTACCGAGTAGTTCAACAGTATCAATGGTAAAACTTCCGCCGTTATTTTTAATAAAATATTTTTGTCATTTTCTCAATCCGACAATAATTCTATTGTGGAGTCCACCAATAATTGTGCCGTTGTACGAATATTCCCTGTTAAAACGAATATTCCCCGACCAATCGAATATTATATAACAACTTGCGTACTTTACAAAATTTATAAATTTTACCCACAACTATAACATTATATCAAATTAACTCCATAATATTCAAAAATGATATTTATAGAAAATTCGTCTTTATTTATAAAAGTTGGGGTCTTACAATAGGAATGGTTGGAAGTTTTTTTTGAATGCCACTTGAAGTGGCGTTTGAACATAAAATTTTTTATTTTTGTTTCTAAAGCAAATTTTGGAAAAAAAAATCTACTTTTAAAAAAATAAAAAGGGGTTCAAACGCCAATTCAAGTGGCGTTCATCTCTCTTTTCCCAAAAGGGTTTCTGACATCTTTGCTTAATTAAAAAAAAAAGAAAAAATTTCAAATGCCAATTCAAATGGCGTTCAGCTCTCTCTCTCTCACTTTTAAATTTGTTTTCTCACATCTTTGCTTTTAAAAAAAATAGAAAATAAGAAAATAAAATAATGATTCAGACGCCAATTCAAGTGGCGTTAAACTCTCTCTCTTTCAAATTTGCTTTCTGACATCATTTTGCTTAAATTTTTTTTGATTCAAACGCTAATTCAAGTGGCGTTCACTCTCCCTCTCTTTTTTCAAATTTACTTTCTGACATCTTTGCTTAAAAAAAAATCAAATGCCAATTTAAGTGGCTTTTACTTTCTCTCTCCCCCTCTGATACCAGCTTTCTTCTTTTTTAAATTTGCTTAATAAATAAAAAAAAATCCCAACTAACGCCAATTGAACTGGCGTTTGCACCTTTTAAAAAAAATCATTTGAAAAAAAAATTAGGATAATTTTTTTAAAAGCGTCTATTTTAAAAAAAAAATTGGTTAAGTTAATATAATAATTTGATTAAGTTAATTTATTAATTTTCAACGGTCCAACGCCACTTGAATTGGCGTCTGATTTGATTTTCAAATTCAAGCGCCAATTGGATTGGCGTTTTGCCCATTTTGAGAAAGCTTGGAAATTTTGGATAGAATCTAGAAATTTGGATGTGATTTATGCCAATATTGAAAAATACTCAAATTTATTGATATCCATAGTTTGTGTTTCCACCTCTTGACCTAATCTCTTTATTGTGGGGTAATACTACTGACCTTCGTTCGTGTCATCACCTCCGACAACCTGATCGAATAAAATCTGACCCAAACTATCGAGAGTCGACTTTGATACAATATGAAATATCCCGGATCAAATTCCGAGTCTGAAATAAATTTTGGGTAAAATCATATACATGTTCGAATCGAATCAAATACGTACATCCAAATAAGGCTTTAAACTACTAGCCCAATTATATCTTCTTAGTTCATCTTAACCCACCATAAACTCAGCCAAAAAGTCACGACTTAATAAGGTAATATTGTTAGTAATTTAAATATACAAACAAATTCTCCCCACACATTTCGATGTTGGACTGCAGTGTTACATCAATTTCATAGGCAAAAAACTTTAAATGCCTAACCTTGACTCGTTTACAAATCTAACTCTGTACATTCATACTATCGCAACACATTCTGATATCTCTCAATATGTTTATGTCCATTCTTAAATTAATATCGATGGACACTCTATTAATGTAACTATACGTTGCGTGCGTAAATTGTGTGGGTAAAATAAAAATATTATAAATCTAAAGGACTAAATAGAAAGACAAAAAGATTAATATAAAAAGAACAAATAGTTGTCTTAAATGTCGAAAAATATTTTCGAAAAAGTCAAAAAGCTTCAAAAAAACTATTTACACCACAGTCGGTTATACTTTATATACTAGATAATATGATTAATGCTTAAAAAGTTATTTGTGTCAATTTTCACTATAAATGGACCGATTTAATAATTTTATATGATCTATTTAATATTGTTATTTTTTTGCGTATTTTTTACGCATGTGCAAAATCAAACTAGGATATGAGCAAGTCTATATTGGGTAATAAAAAAACTTCAACTATCAACAGCATGATTTGGACAAGACCAACCATGGAACGGTATATCTACAAATCTATTAAATATACTAAAATGCAGTACGTAACACCATTGCATGACATTTGTCGTCATTCCTAAATTGTAACACTTATCCTACCTAATTAATGTGATCATCCATTACTCTAATTTTTATATTATATTATCGTTACTTAATTATTATCTTCTAAAATCATTACTTTTAAATCCCATATTAATATTTTGATATTATAATCCCATAAATCACTACAAATCTAAACTATTCTGATAATGTTAGCTGTTCTATAATTATCATTTCTTATTTAATTATTATCTCCTAAAATTAATACTTTTTTAATTCTAATTAATATTTTTAATTTATAATTTCCTAAATCACTACAAATCTAAACTATTTTGGTAATGTCAACTGTTCTGATATTATCCTTTTTAATTTAATTATTATCTCATAAAATCATTACTTTATGATATTACCATTACTCTCCGTTATTTAACCTAATTTCTCCCTATAAATACATACTAACTATTACGCAACAACTCATGCTACAAACAATTCTAAATACTGTTGAAAGTGCAAAGGAGTTATATGGAGACCTTTAGATTATGGTGATAGTGCATTCAATGGGAGGGGCTATGACTTCATTTTGTGGACTATATCTCATGGTGTTTATATTTATGACTTCTTCATCTATTGCATTATATTATCTGGATTGTGGCTTTGCATGATTTGTTAAGTACTAGCATCCGGTAAATTATTTTTATCATCATTAATAGTTTTTTTTGACATTATGGTATTACTGTGAGTGCCTCTACAATTGCCAAAAATGGATTAAAAACTAATGAGGCAATGTATTCGTTTTTTAACTATAACATTATGTTATGTATAACACGGTGCTATACTGCCATGTTTTTGGACATGGTGTTTGTTTGACATGAAGATCAAACATAATTATTAATGCTCATGCTTTTCAATTTTCGCATGTAACATGTAATTTTTCTTAAGGTCTGAGGACCGAAACTGAGACATTCGTCATCTGTTTTCCCTTTCATTTGAATGTTTGAATTCTGGGGCAAGTAAGCGTATATGAGACATGGACTCTTTAAAATGCATCAAGTACATGTGTCAAATATTTGAGGCTTGGTGAGGTTTGTGTAATGTGTAACAAACAAATATGCCACTAACAATCATATCAATATAACAACTCAATGATATTGTGCATTACACTTTCTAAATATTTGTTAGTGCTTTAAAATGAAAGAGGTACCCATTTTTAACCATATTAGTTACATTATAAATATTTTTATCAAGAAATTAATATATATATATATATATATATATATATATATATATATATATATATATAAACACACACACACACACATAACTGTTATATAATGTCTTGGAGTTTAGTGATCGGCTTAATTCTATATTTGGATATGTATTTGGGCACAAAAATTTTACCCAACTCAACTCTATGTAACATATGCTACCAAAATTTGATCATCGCACAATAATCTACCATCTTCTTATTATATATATTTTAATTTATTAATTGTACGTATAAATTTATTATTAACAAAATGAATAATCCCGCCGCAACGCGCGGGTTTATATCTAGTACCAATAAATAGAGAGAACATTTATTTAATAAAAACTCCATAATTTTGAGAAACCAAACTAAGAGAAATAAAACCCTAAAAAAGGGGAACACCCCCCCCCCCCCCCAATAAAGGACGAAAACAATTAAAAATATAAAAATCAAGCTAAAATCAAAATGCCAGTAGACCTTCCCAAGATCGTATATAAAATATGGAGGCTAGGATTTCTCTCTAAAAAGAAAAGTGAGAGAGAGAATACTAGAGAGGTTTTTGATTTAATGTTATGAAGATATGTACGATTTGAAGAGTCGGGATATGAAATTATTACTCCCTCCGTTTCTTAATATAAGTCATTTTAAAGAAATATTTTTGTTCCTAAATATAAGTTGTTTAAGAATTTCAAGTAAGCATTAATTATTTAGTTTTCAATATTACCCCAACTAATAAATATAACTTTGGTTTTTTCACTAATTATTCCCCAATAAATAACACTCTCTTTTTTAAATACAAAGACAATATAGACAATTGATAGTATATTTAATATTTTACAATCATTTTCTTAATACTTGTGCACAACTCTAAAACGACCTATATTAAGGAACAGAGGAAGTATTTCATACCATTATTAAGAGATTGTAATTGTTATGTTTATTTGTTTAATACAAAGTCAGCGCCTTTAAAAGTTCTTAATAAATATATCCAGCTTCTTTCACTGAAATGATCTTATTTTGGTTAAAGTTTTATTAATTTATGATGGGACAAAACGATGTCGTTAGATTTAAAGAATCAATCACACACACGATTCATAAATCTTCGCCTCTAGTCATTGTGAGATAATACCGACTGACTTTGTGTCTCCACCTCCTGACCTCTTTTTATTGTGGGGTAATACCATCGACCTTCGTGTCACCACCTCCGGCAACCTGATCGAATAAAACCCGACCAAAGATATCGAGAGTCAGCTTTAATACCATATGAAATAATCCGTGTCAAATTCCAAGTCCGAAATAAATTTTGGGTAAAATACCATGCATGTTCGAATCGAATCAAATACATCCTAATAAGGCTTTAAATTATTAGCCCAATTATATCTTCTTAGGTCTTCTTAACCCACCACAAACTTATCCAAAAGGTCATAACTGAAAGTAATATTGTTAGTAACTTAATCTTTTATATACAAACAAATTCTCCTCACATATGTCGATGTTGGACTGCAGTGTTACATCAATTTCATAAGCAAAAAGCTTTAAATGCCTAACCTTGACTTGTTTACAAATCTAACTCTCTACATTCATACTATCACAACACACATTTTCTCTCTCAATATGTTTATGTCCAATCCATGCACACTCTATTAATGTAACTAGCTAGCTAGTACTCGGTAGCAAACGCGTTGCATGCGTAAATTGTTTAAGTAAAATAAAAATATTATAAATTTAAAGGACTAAATAGAAAGATAAAAAAATTAATATTTAAAAAACAAAATAGAAATTGTCTTAAAATTTGAAAAACATTTTCGAAATATTCAAAAAGCTTCAAAAAAAACTATTTACGCCAAAGTCGGCCCTTCGACTTTATATACTAGATAATATAATTAATACTTAAAAAGTTATTTGTATCAATTTTCATTATAAATGGACCGATTTTTTAATTTTAAATAATCTATTTAATATTGTTATTCTTTTACGTACTTTTTACGCATGTGCAAAATCAAACTACGATATGAGCAAGTCCACATTGGGTAATAAAAAACTTCGACTATCAACAACATGATCTTGACAAGACCAATCAGGAAACGATAGATCTACAAATACCAATAAATGGAGAGAACATTTATTTAATAAAAACTCCATTATTTTGAGAACCCAAAATAGGAGAAACCAAACCCTAAAAAAGGGGGAACCCCCCCTCCCCCCTCCCCCCCCCCCCACAAAGGACGAAAACAATTAAAAATATAAAAATCAAGATGAAAACAAAATCTCATGAGGGTCCAGAGAGACCATCCCAAGATTGTAGAATTTGGAGGATATGATTTCTCTCTAAAAAGAAAAGAGAGAGACTAGAGAGGCTTTTGATTTAATGTTATGAAGATAAGTACGATTTGAAGAGCGGATATGAAATTTTTATTTCGTACCATTATTAAGAGATTGTAATTGTTATGTTTATTTAATTTGTTTAATATATAAAGTCAATACCATTAAAAGTTCTTAATAAATATAACCTGCTTCTTTCACTGAATTGATCTTCTTTTGGTTGGAGTTTTATTAATTTATGACATGACAAAACGATGTCGTTAGACATAAAGAATCAATCACACACACGGTCCATAAATCTTCACTTTTAGCCATTGTGAGATAATACCGATCGACTTTGTGTCTCCACCTCCTGACCTCTTTTTATTGTAGGGTAATACCACCGACCTTCATGTCACCACCTCCGGCAACTTGATCGGATAAAATTCGATCCAAGCTATCGAGAGTCGACTTTGATACCATATGAAATAACCCAGGTCAAATTTCGAGTCCGAAATAAATTCTGGGTAAAATCCCATGTATGTTCGAATCGAATCAAATATATCCAAATAAGGCTTTAAACTACTAACCCAATTGTATCTTCTTAGGTCATCTTAACCCATCACAAAATCACTTAAAAGATCATGACTGAAGATAATATTATTAGTAACATAATTCTTTATATATAAATAAATTCTCCGCACATATTTCGATGTTGGACTGCAGTGTTACATCAATTTCATAGGCAAAAAGCTTTAAATGCCTAACCTGGACTCGATTACAAATCTAACTATACATTCATACTTTCGCAACACACATTTTCTCTCTCAAGATGTTTATGTCCATTCTTAAATTAATATCGATGCACACTCTATTAATATAATTAATTAGCTAGTACTCGGTAGCAAACGCGTTGCGTGAGTAAATTGTGTGGGTAAAATAAAAACATTATAAATTTAAACGACTACATAGAAAGACAAAAAGATTAATATTTAAAGAATAAAATAGAAATTGTCTTTAATTAAAGTCGATTTTTTCTCTCGAAATATTCAAAAAGCTTCAAAAAAACTATTTACACCACAGTCGGTCCTTCGAGTTTATATCCTAGATAATATAATTAATTAATACTTTAAAAGTTATTTGTGCCCATTTTCATTATAAATGGACCAATTTTTTAAATTTTAAATGATCTATTTAATATTGTTATTCTTTTGCGTACTTTTTACGCATATGCAAAATCAAACTACAATATGAGTAAGTCCACGTTGGGTAATAAAATTTTTTTGACTATCAACAACATGATCTGGGCAAGACCAATAAGGAAACGATAGATCTACAAATACCAATAATTATTTAATAAAAACTCCATTATTTTGAGAACCCAAACTAAGAGAAACAAAACCCTAAAAAAGGGGGAAACTCGCCCCCCCCACCCCCCAAGGACGAAAAAAATTTAAAATCTAAAAATCAAGGTCAAAACAAAATCCCATGAGGGTCCAACACCCCCCCCTCGATAGTAGAATTTGGAGGTTAGGATTTCTCTCTAAAAAAAGAGAGATGTTATAAAAGATTAATAATATGAAGAACAGAGATGATGATCAAGGGAGGAGCATTCTCATAATTCATATCTTGTAATTGTATATGTCCATATCTCCTTCACTTTATAAATGTTATTATATATAGATATAATAACATCAATACTAACATAACTACTAGGATGTTACAAAACTCAAGAGTCATACATTTTAATACTCAATGGGAGTTACATGTATCTAGACATCCATATGAATCTAGACATTTTATAACACTCCCCATTGGATGTCTATTGTATAGCCATACGCATTGAAAGTTGCCTCATTAAAAACCTTATCAGGAAAAACCCAATGGGAAAAAACCTTGGTTAAGGAAAAAAGAGCGCAGCACGCATTAGCTCCCCCTCATGAATGTATACTTAAGTTCTTCAGCTGTCGCATTCCAATATTGTGACGCATTCCTTCAAACGTTGCAGTTGGTCTGCTAGATTATCTTTGATGTATCCTCCCTTTAATTGAGCTATACATGCAGCATTGTCTTTATACATAATGGATGAAGTTCTTTTGTAGCAATTTTCTAAGAATATGCCTCGTTAAAAATTAACCTTACCAAATAAAAATCTAGTGGAAAAAAATTTGGCGAAAGAAAAGAGTACAATATTCTTATATAACTTCTAGTGCCTTGGGATTGCCTCATTAAAACCTTGCAAAGGAAAACCCAGTGGAAAAAAACCTTAGCGAAGAAAAAAGAGTACAATCAGCACATATCCTTTTTACTCCCCTTCATAAGAACATAGAATTTTCATTGTTCATTGTAAAAATATCATTAAGTCGAAGTATACCAATATTGTGCACCATCTTCTTCAAAATCATAGTTGGTAATGACTTAATGAATATATCAACCAAATTATCACATTATCAATATTGCCATTCTTCTGGGGCTCATGTGTATAAAATAATTTTGGTTCAATATGATTGGTTCTATCACCATTTGGATTAAATAATCTCAAATCAATAGTCTTACGTAAAATATGTTTAATTTCATTACAATATCTTTGAGTTGGTGCATAACTATACATTGCTAGTATGTTAACTGCAAATGCTATATCAAATCTTGTAAAATTTGCAAGATACATCAAAATATCAATTGCACTAAGATATGGTACTTCAGGACCTAATATATGGTACTTCAGGACCAAGAGTTTCTTTATTATTTTCTTGTGGCAAAACAGATATTTCTTGATATCAAGTAACCAACCCATCATTGGAGTACTCAAAGGACTAACATTATCCATGTAAAGTTACTTCAGGACTTTTTCTGTGTATGTTGATTGATGAACAAGAATTCTATAGTTCAATTTGTAGGCCAAGACAAAAATTTGGCTAACCAATATCTTTCATCTTTATTTTTGTCGACTCTTCTGGAGCAAGATCTTTCATCAATAAATAAAATAACACATCCAGATTATGATCTTTTGATAAAAATGCATGCACAAATTGGATTATTCTCAAATTCTTCTTTCAAAAGATATCCACTTAGGCGATTATACCACAATATGCATCTGGATTGCTTTAACCTATATAAAGATCTTTGTAGCTTAATAGAATATATATTTTGAGATGAAGAATTATATGCTTCAGGCATTTTATATCCTTCAGGAATTTTCATGTATATATAATTATATAATAATCCATACAGATATGATGTAACAACATCCATTAATTTCTCTTTCTACCAAGCTAATTAAAAATCTGAATGTAATTGTGTCCATTACAGGCTAGGAGCATATGTTTCTTCATAATTAATACCATGTCTCTGCGAAGAAACCTTGTGCTACAAGTTGCGCTTTGTACCATATAATTTTATTTTCCTTATTCCGTACAAATACCCATTTGTATCTAACAGGCATTACACCTTCAGGTGTTCGGACTACAGGTCCAAAAACTTCACGTTTACTTTGTGAATTTAGTTCTACTTGAATCGCCTCTTTTCACATTGGCCAAGTATTTCTATATTCATCAACAATTTGTGGTTCATATTCATGATCATTACTTCTGGTAATATAAAGAACAACTTTATATAAAAATATGTTGTCGACAACAATTTTATTTCTATCCAATATATTCGTCTCCTGTATATACATAATGTATCGAGATCTCGTTATTTTCAGGTACATGATCCTCTGCAGGGGATAACTCATCCTCTTCAGGAGATAACTCTTCAAGAGTTTTATTTACAGGAGATTTTGTTCATAAATTTTGGATAGATCAATAAATTTTGTAGCCTGTTTCATGGGTATAGCCTCTTTATAATTCTGCAACTTATTTTTCTTGTACTTTCTTCTTGTGGGAAATTTTATTTTTAACACCGATAGATCTTCCACGCTTCATGTGTGGTTTTAATTCAATTTGTTGCTGTATTAACTGATTGTCCTACAAGGACTTCAATCTCTGCTAGAGTATTAGCAGCTAGAATGTGAGATATCACTATTTTCTTATTATCGATGAATAATTCTTGTAATTGATTTGCAATTCATTGCAAATGAATTATCCTTTGAACTTCTAGTTCATATTGATTTGTATAAGGATCAAGATTAAATAACGTTGAAACATTCCAATTAATCTTATGTCGTACTTCAGGCAATGATCTCACGTCGTGCTTCAGGCAACGACTTTTCTCCCCCTAATGGTAGGAAGACTATTAAAATAGCAATTCTCAAAATATACCTTAAAAATATCACTCTGAATTCTTTTTTTTAGAAAGATGAACACTAAATAACAATAATTAAATATGATAGTTTGATAATTAATTTACTTTGATAAAATCAACAGGTAAAAGAATCTTCTGGTTCTTTACAGAATGTTCATGGGAATTTTCAATAATTCAATGCATCATTATTGATCCTAGATGATCATGCCAAATCATAAAAATATTTGGATCCAAACACTTCTGGTGTATTGCAACATTTGTTTCAACTATTCTCATTTTAGTATAATATATCCCAGAAGAGAAAATATACAGTTTTTCTAATATGAGCTTCTGACCCGATACTATTGAAGTAATATAAAGAAATTCTTCACTGCCTTCAATATTGGTTTCAATATGATAACTATTATAACGTATAGCCTTAAAGCTGAGCAAATTTCTGCTTGTCTCAGAAGAATATAAAGAATCATCAATACAAAGTTTTGTACCATTTGACAACATTATAATCGCTCTTCGAGAGCCTTTAATTAAGTTTGATGAGCTTCTGACCCATACATCTTTATATATGCAAAAACATATATTTAACTTTATTACTTGAAACATAAATAAAACATATAATAAAAATACTTATTGTAATGTCATAATATAATGAAATAAAAATAATTAATTGGTATGAATATTTCTATCAACATATCATCAAGGAAATCATAGATATCAAAATTAGTTATATCCACTCCATTTGAAAAGTCAAAATAATTCATGGGATCTTCAGGATCATTCCATTTTCTTTTCTTTTATGGAGTCTTGGTACAAATCTACCAAATGTTTAGGAGTACGACGGGTACATTCCCCTTTCTATATTGATTGTTTTTTTTTTCAAGTCCACTACCACAACTACAACCATAATTTCCTCTATGATTATCAAATGAGATTCCATTCACTTCAGGGAATGTAATAGAATCGGTCGAGCGAGATTGTTGATTTTTCAGCCAAAACTCATTATTTTGTACAACCACTAGAAGAAATGATATCACTTCTAGGAATATAATTTCCTTTATCGCTTCAGGGAATATATTATGAACTTACAATCACAATATTGCTACTACTGGAGCATATTCGAGGCATGAAATATAGTAAATATTTTTTTTTCTAACATGTCTTTTATCAATATTTAATTTTTTTTTTCATGGAGATGATAGCGAATAAAAATAATTAATTTTACATGATCCTGCAGGGATGCATGATTGCCAACTTTAATTGTATCTCCAAAGTTCTTTGCCTTTATATGAATCTCAGCATCAAGATTCCATTACAAAAAATCAAATGCAGACTAAATATACATTGGATCAATTTTTAAAAATCCTTACAAGTGTTTTTTTTATATATATATAAAGAAACTCTAAAATGCATAAAAACAATTCCAATTTTTTTTTCTTTTATGTTTGCTTAAGGCTGGTGAGGCACGCAAGTAGATGAAGGCATGCCAGATCAATAACAAAACAAGACTGCCACACCTTCATCGCAACCTCAGACTAAAAATATTTACCATCGCCTGATCTTATTCCATTTGATCCAGAAAATAATTCCGCTTAGAATAAGGAAAGAGAAGAAATGAGAAGTTTCACATCTCTTTTTCCTCTTAGTAAGTGTACAAGAAGGAACCTACTCTTGCCAATAGAGCAACTAGATGTGAGAAGATATAAGAAAAGCAGCTAGGGTGTTTATACGAAAAAAGAAAAGAGAGCATTCTTTTTTTCTTTTCTTTTTTCTTTTTTCTTTTTTTTACTTTCATATCTCCATTTACATACATACCATGCATGCATACAAAAATTGTGGAAAACTAAGAAGGAGCAATAATAGCTACAGAAAAAGAGAGGATGCTGAAAGAATAAGAAAATTAAAAGAATACTAATTATTTACACTCTCTTTCTCTCTCTCTCTCTCTCTCTCTCTATATATATATATATATATATATATATATATATATGGTCAATTCCGATAGTTGTCAAATGACCTATTATATTTCAGATGCATCATTTACATATATTGGTAAATCATTTACATATATTGGTCTCCCATATTGCTTCATCACTTATGCAGTGTGTGTATATATATATATATATATATATATATATATATATATATATATATATATATATATATATATATATATATCACTTATATATATACATTTCAACATGTATACTTCAAGAAAATGAGCATATGAAATTAATCAAACAAACAACAACTCCGTGTAAGTTGGAAAAATATATAACATTGGAAAAGTGCAGTAAAAACAAACAACAACTACATATGAAATTAACCATGTTTGTTTGCATGTTTCTTGATTTTTCAGAATAATTAAATTATATGTGATCATATGCATAAAATAATTATCAGAAAGAAAAAAAAATAGTACATGCATGCATGATGACCATGCAATACTCAAACACACATATATAGAGAAAGAGTTATACATTCTTCTACTTCAAACAAAAAAAAAATAATTATCTTCAAGATGAAGGTGAGGAGCAACTCGTGCTGATAACATGTTATAAAAGATTAATAATATGAAGAACAAAGATGATGATCAAGGGAGGAGCATTCTCATAATTCATATCTTGTAATTGTATATGTCCATATCTCCTTCACTTTATAAATGTTATTATATATAGATATAATAACATCAATACTAACATAACTACTAGGATGTTACAAAACTCAAGAGTCATACATTTTAATACTCAATGGGAGTTACATGTATCTAGACATCCATATGAATCTAGACATTTTATAACAAGAGAGACTAGAGAGGTTTTTGATTTATTGTTATAAAGATAAGTACGATTTGAAGAGCGGACATGAAATTTTTATTTGAGACGATTGTTAAGAGATTGTAATTGTTATGTTTATTTGTTTTATATAAAGTCAACGCCATTAAAAGTTCTTAATAAATATAACCAGCTTCTTTCAGTGAAACGGTCGCGTTTTGATTGGAGTTCTATTCATTTATGATGGGACAAAACGATGTCGTTAGATTTAAAGTAGAAAATTGTGATGTACAGATCGAAGTCTAAACTCTGGAGCCCCTAGAAACACCAGAGGAGCGGATCCTAGCTATTTGCGCATATTAATTTAATTCAAAGAAGTTTAAATTTCCAACAAAATAAGAGACTTGAAAATTAATTAAGCTTCAAACACATATTCTCTCTCTCAATATGTTTATGTCCATTCTTAAATTATATCGATGGACACACTATTAATGGAACTAGTACTCGGTAGCAAACGCGTTGCGTGCGTTAATTGTGTGGGTAAAATAAAAATATTATAAATTTAAAGGACTAAATAGAAAAATAAAAAAATTAATATAAAAAGAAAAAAATAGAAATTGTCTTAAAAGTCGAAAAACATTTTCGAAAAAGTCAAAAAGCTTCAAAAAAAATTTATTTTTACCACAGTCGTCCCTTTGACTTTTTATACTAGATAATATAATTAATACTTAAAAAAAGTTATTTGTGTCGATTTTCATTATAAATGGCCCAATTTATTAATTTTATATTATCTATTTAATATTGTTTTTCTTTTGTGTACTTTTTACGCATGTGCAAAATCAAACGATATGAGCAAGTTCACATTGGGTAATAAAAAAACTTTGAATATCTGCAACATGATCTGGGCAAGACCAATCAGGGAACAATAGATCTAAAAATACCAATATATGGAGAGAACATTTATTTAATAAAAATTCCATAATTTTGAGAAACTTTACTAGGAGAAACAAAACCCTAAAAAAGGAGGGGGGCAATCCAGAAAGGAAAAAAATAATTAAAAATATAAAATTCAAGGTGAAAACAAAACCCCAGGAGGGTCCAGAGAGATCCCCTCTTAAGATTGTAGAATATGGAGGCTAGGATTTCTCTATAAAAATAAAAGAGAGAGCCTAGAGAGGTTTTTGATTTATTGTTATGAAGATAAGTACATTTGAAGAGCGGACATGAAATTTTTATTTCATACCATTATTAAGAGATTGTAATTGTTATATTTATTTGTTTAATATAAAGTCAACGTCGTCATTAAAAGTTCTTAATAAATACAACCAACTTCTTTTAGTTGGTTGGAGTTTTATTAATTTATGATGGGTCATAACAATGTCGTTAAATTTAAAGTAGAAGATTGTAATGTAGAAATCGAACTCCAAACTCTGGAGCCCCTAAAAACTCCGGAGGAGGCGGATCCTAACTATTTGTGCATATTAATTTAATTCAAAGAAGTTTATATTTAATCTCAGAAATTTCCAACAAAATAAGAGACTTGAAAATTAAGCTTCAAACACATATTCTCTCTCTCAACATGTTTATGTCCAATCTTAAATAAATATCGAAGGACACTCTATTAATGTAACTAGTAGTCGGTAGCAAACGGGTTGCGTGCGTAAATTGTGTGTAAAATAAAAATATTATAAATATAAATTACTAAATAGAAAAATAAAAAAATTAATATTAAAAGAATAAAACAGAAATTGTCTTAAAAGTCAAAAAAGATTTTCGAAAAAGTCAAAAAGCTTTAAAAAAAGTATTTACACGACAGTCGACAGTTCGACTTTATATATTAGATAATATAATTAATACATAAAAAGTTATTTGTGTCGATTTTCATTATAAATGAAACAGTTTTTTAATTCTATATGATCTATTTATTATTGTACATTATTCTTTTGCGTACTTTTTACGCATGTGCAAAATCAAACTATGATATGAGAAAGTCTACATTCGGTAATAAAAAAACTTCGACAATCAGCAACATGATCTGGGCAAGACCAATCAAGGAACGGTAGATCTAAAAATACCAATAAATGGAGAGAATATTTATTTAATATATAAAAACTCCATAATTTTGAGAAACTTTACCGGGAGAAACAAATTAAATCATAATAAAGGGAGAAAAAAACCCCACAAAGGACAAAACAATTAAAAATATAAAAATCAAGGTGAAAAATAAATCCCAAGAGGTATCGTAGAATATATATGGAGCCTAGGATTTCTCTCTAAAAAGAAAAGAGAGAGACTAGAGGTTTTTAATTTATTGTAATAAAGATAAGTACAATTTGAAGAGCGGGCATGAAATTTTTATTTCATACAATTATTAAGAGATTGTAATTGTTTTGTTTATTTGTTTAATATAAAATCAACGCCATTAAAAGTTCTTAATAAATATAACTAACTTCTTTCAATAAAACGGTTTCGTTTTGGTTGGAGTTTTATTAATTTATTATGGGACAAAACGATATCGTTAGATTTAAAGTAGAAGATTGTGATGTACAGGTCGAACTCGAAAATATGGATCCCCTAGAAACTTCGGAGGAGGCGGATCCTAGCTATTTGCGCACATTAATTTAATTCAAAGAAGTTTATATTTAATCTAAGAAATTTCCAACAAAATAAGAGACTTGAAAATTAATTAAGCTTCAAACACATATTTTCTCTCTCAATATGTTCATGTCCATTCTTAAATTAATATCGATGTACACTTTATTAATTTAACTAGTACTCAATAGCAAATGTGTAAGACCCCAACTTTTATAAATAAAGATGAATTTTCTATAAATATCATTTTTGAATATTATGGAGTTAATTTGATATAATGTTATAGTTGTGGGTAATATTTATAAATTTTGCAAAGTAAGCAAGTTGTTATAAAATATTCGTTTGGTCGGAGAATATTCTTTTTGTCGGGGAATATTCGTACGACGGCACAATCATTGGTGGACCCCACAACGGAATTATTGTCGGATTGAGAAAACGACAGAATTATCTTTCTATAAAAATAACGGCTGAGGTGTTACCGTTAAAACCGTTAAAACTGTTGAACTACTCGGTAGTAAAAGTACAGTAATACGCGTGGTTGCATAGTAGCACACGGTATTGATTATTGATGCTTACGTGAGAAGTCACTCAGCTATACTCAATTATTGCTACAGTAATTGCTGCATCATATCTCTTAAATTATTGTCATAGTATCATCTGTATAATATGTTATATTATTGAGACGTTGTGGTAAGTTTGGTTATTTTATGGGGGGCCATATGTCATCATCTAAGAGTCTCTTCGTCAATAGTAATTACCGTCGTCAATAGTAATTACCGTCGTCAATAGTAATTACCGTCGTCAATAGTATTTACCTTGGTCAATAGTAATTACCTTCGTCAATAGTATTTACCTTGGTCAATAGTAATTACCTTCGTCAATAGTATTTACCTTGGTCAATAGTAATTACTTTCGTCAATAGTAGTTGTCCCTTCAATATTACCAAGAGTCATTTGACCCTTCGTTAAGACCAAGAGTCATTTGACCCTTCGTTAAGACCAAGAGCCACCCTCAGTTTTTCTATAAATAGAGGCCTAGGGCTTCATTATTTTTCACGAATTCATTCAAGCTATAGAGAGAGAAAGTATAGAGAGAATAAGAGAGAGAGAGACTAAAAGTATTCTGCTACATCACTTTTCCAATATCCAGTTCTTTTAAGGTAGGGAATATTATTTCTTTTATATTCATGAAGAGAACTTCTGTTATTCCATTCGTTATTATTCTGTTGGAATAACCAGTATACGCGGTCTACCCTATACTTGGTGACATTCTTCTATTATTCTGTTGGAGCATCCTGTCTGTGTGTTTTACACCGGACCTGGTTCCGTTTATTATTCTGTTGGAACATCCTGTCTGTGTGTTTTACACCGGACCTGGTTCCGTTTTTATTATTATTCTGTTGGAACATCCTGTCTGTGTGTTTTACACCGGACCTGATTCCATTATTTATTATTCTGTCGGAATATCCTGTCTGTGCGTTTACGCCGGACCTGGTTCCATTATTTATTATTCTGTTGGAATAACCTGTCTGTGCGGTTTATCGCATGCATGGTGATTTCTTTTGTTATTCCATTCTTTATTATACTCAGTTGGTTAAATTTTGACTTCTATACTCCATGAAATTGTGGAATATCCTTGATAGTTGCGTTTCATCCAGTATTTTTTCAAGAAAATATTCTTCTAAGCATTCTTGAATTTTACTCCACAATGCAGTATCATGTTGACAATTTGGACGTTGTTAATTTCTGGATAAATTAATTCTTGAACTTGTTTTATTGAATTCTTATATCATTGTCGTCATCCTCATGTTTATAAAATGTTGAAAGTCATCTGTGGCCTGTAGTGCATAGATGGGCTTGGTATGATTATGACCAAGGATTATTCGGTATAATCATGACCGTAATGTTACAAATGATGTGGTAAAAGTCCTCATTGGCCCGTAGTGCATTGATGGACAGTTGTTGGCATGATCATGACCATTAATGAATACACGAATATCCTTGGCCGTAGTGCAGGGGTGATTCGATGATGTGGATTATTTTATTAAGCTGAGTCTCAGCGATCGCAGTGTTGAAAAACCTTTTAAATCATAAAAGATAGTAGAGTTTATTCTCTACTTGACTCTTTTAATGGATTGCTTGTTCCGCTGCAGTTAAACTTGATGTCTATTATATTTTATCAGTTTAACATTGTTGAAGGCTAATGATAATTTATTCTGCATTATCTTAGTCATAATATTTCTTACTGGGCTAGTTGAGCTCACCCTTTCTTTCACTGTTCTCTTCAGGAAATGAGAACGTAGCTGGGACAAGTCGGGGTACGGAGTGATGGTCCGAATGATAGTATTAGTTAGTAGTCCTCACTATTCTATGTAATGGTGTGTTAATAAATGTAATGAGGACTCCTTTTGAGTATGAATACTCTCTAGAAGATAATATTTGTATTCAAACTCACAGTTTATGTTTTGTCGTATTGTACACGACAGTTGTATTATTAAGTTGTATTTGTATTCTGTACTATGTATCTGACGACCCAAGATGGGTGATGTATACCTAATTTTGGGGGCGTCACATTTGGTATCAAAGCTTAGGGATATGATCCCTGGCTAAGATGTGAGAATAGAACTAGGAGGGGAGAGACGGGGAATTCCTTCGCTAGTATGGCATACCTAAGTTTATTTGCATGGTATTTAATTGGTCGGTCATAATATAAGGATAATATATGACATATCAATTAATTTTTATTTTGTGGCAGTATCTGAAAATGGCATCCGAGAATGTTGAGAATAGCAATGGAGCACAGACGACTGTTGATTCACCACACATCAATAATCATGATAATGTGCATCAGGAAGGTGTCAATCCTCATGCAAACAACAACACTGACCAAATGATGAATGATCAAATGTTCAGAGGCTTTATGCAATTCATGCAACAACAGGTGAAAGCGGCTCCTGTCCACAACGTAGGTGGAAATACTGGAAACTCTCAGGCGGTCACCGCTAAACAGTTTAAGGAGCTGGGACCACCGGAGTTTAAGGGAGAACCCAAACCACTTGTAGCTGAAACATGGATAAAGCAGATCACCAAGATATTTGATGTCTTGGGTTGCTCCGAGGAGCAAAAGGTTCCCTTTGCCGCCTTTATGTTGCGAGGAGAGGCAGATTACTGGTGGGAATCGATAAAGCGTACTCAACCTGCCGCACTGAAGATGTCTTGGGAGAAGTTCCAAGATCTGTTTAACGACAAATACTTTTCCGAGAGTATTCGTCACATGAAGGAGGTGGAGTTCATCAAATTGGAGCAGAATAATATGACCGTGTCGCAGTACGAGGCAAAATTTGCGGAGTTATCCCGGTTTGCGTCCCACCTGGTGGATAATGAAGAAAGAATGACGCGGATGTTTTTAAGAGGTTTGAAGCCGGAGATACGTCAACATCTTGTTTCTCATAAACTGTGTTTGTATTCAGATGTTGTAAATAGGGCTCAGTTGGTGGAGCGCGATAACGAGATAACGCAACCAAAAGAGAGCAGCCGGCAAAATGATAATACCAGTGAGAGCAGTCATCGAAGCGGTGACAACAAGCGTGGAGGGAATCAACAGGCCAGAAATGGTAACCACTTCGGTGGTAATCAGGGCCAAAACAATAAGAATGGACATTTCAAGAAGAGGAGATTCAACAATGATGGAAAGACGTCAGCACCAGCACCTGTCGTTAAGGAAGGAGAACGACCACCTATCATATGTTTCAAATGCGGAGGGGAGGGGCACATCAGTCCAAACTGCGCGATGCCGTCCAAAGCATGTTATAATTGTGGAAGAGAAGGTCATTTAGCCCGATTTTGTCGTTTACCGAAGACAAATTCAGCTAGGATGGAGGCACCAAAGGCCGTCCCAGAAAAGTCAAAACCGGTTGTGCAAGGGAGAGCGTTTGTTGTGACCTCCCAGAACGCAAGGAACCCGAATGAGGTCATCACGGGTAAGCTTATTATAAACTCTAACGAAGTCTATACTTTATTTGATACCGGTTCAACCCATTCTTTTATTTCTCCTACTTGCGCTCATCGATTAAATTTGATTCCGGAGAAATTAGACTTTGACTTAGCAGTTGAAACTCCATTGGGAGAAACCTTCATTACATCCACGGTTTATAAGTCTTGTTTGGTTCAAGTTGGTACCCACACATTACCTTTCGATCTTATTTCATTAAAAATACTTGCATTTGACGTGATTCTAGGGATTGATTGGTTAACTACTCATCATGCAAAAATTGATTGTTTTCGTAAGGTTGTTAGCTTTCATATTCCTAATCGACCTATTATGCGAATTCAAGCAACCAAACCATTAAAATCAATCGCTGTCATCTCAAGCCATAAAGCTATTCGTTTATTGAAAAACGGATGTCAAGCTTTCTTAGCTCATGTCACAGATCTAAACAAAAATACGTCAGCTTTGAATGATATTTCTGTTGTTAATAAATTTCCTGACGTATTTCCCGAAGAACTTCCTGGCCTACCCCCAGAGCGTGAAATTGAATTTTGTATCGACCTTGAACCCGGTACAAAACCCATTTCCAAAGCCCCATATCGAATGGCTCCTATTGAACTTCAGGAGTTAAAGACCCAACTGCAGGAATTGTTAGACATTGGTTTTATTCGTCCTAGTACTTCTCCTTGGGGTGCTCCTGTTCTGTTCGTGAAGAAGAAAGATGGGAGTATGCGACTTTGTATTGATTATCGGGAGTTGAATCATGTCACCATCAAAAATAGGTACCCATTGCCACGTATTGATGACCTGTTTGACCAGTTGCAAGGAGCACAATTCTTTTCAAAGATCGATCTTCGTTCTGGATATCATCAGCTGAAGGTTAGAACTGAGGATATTCCAAAGACGGCTTTTAGAACTCGGTACGGGCATTATGAATTCTTAGTTATGTCTTTTGGATTGACTAATGCTCCTGCTGCCTTCATGGATATGATGAACAGGGTATTTAAGGAATATTTGGATCACTTTGTGGTCGTCTTTATCGATGACATCCTTGTTTATTCCAAAAGCCGTGAAGATCATGAGCAACACTTGAGGCTGGTACTCCAAAAGCTTCGTGAATACAAACTTTATGCCAAGTTGAAGAAATGCGAGTTCTGGCTGGAAGAGGTAGCATTCCTTGGGCACGTAGTATCAAGTCGTGGAATATCTGTTGACCCGGCAAAGATTGAAGCTATTCAAAGCTGGGAGCAACCTAAATCAGTGACCGAGGTACGTAGCTTTCTTGGTTTAGCTGGTTATTATCGGAGATTCGTGGAAGGATTTTCTCGAATCGCTACTCCATTAACTCAGCTGACTCGGAAAGATACAAAGTTTGGTTGGAGCGAAGAATGTGAGCAGAGTTTTCAAGAACTCAAGAGGAGACTCATTTCAGCACCTGTTCTAACAATACCATCTGGCTCGGAGGGATTTGTCATCTACAGTGATGCTTCGAGCAAAGGGTTGGGATGCGTTCTCATGCAACATGGAAAAGTCATAGCCTATGCATCAAGACAACTCAAGGAATATGAGAGGAATTATCCTACTCATGATCTAGAGTTGGCAGCTGTTGTCTTTGCACTTAAAATTTGGAGGCATTACTTGTATGGGGAGAAAGTGGAGATCTTTACGGATCATAAAAGCCTCAAATATTTCTTCACTCAAAAGGAACTCAACATGCGACAACGACGTTGGCTTGAACTGTTGAAAGATTATGATCATACCATTCAATACCATCCTGGAAAAGCGAACGTGGTAGCTGACGCATTGAGTAGAAGATCATATGCGGGTACAAGTGCAATATTAACAACGCAAAGGCCCATTTTGTGTGACTTGCAAAGGATGGAGATAGAGTTGAAGACTCCAGGGACCCATGTGATGATGGCGAATATACGAGTAGAACCGACTTTAATCGATAAAGTTAAAGCTGCTCAAGCTACAGACCTGGAGCTGATGCGTATGAGGAAGAAAGTGCAAGAAGGTTCTATGCCGGAAGCAAGAATCGATGAAGAAGGAATACTTCGAGTCAACTCCAGACTTTGTGTTCCTAACAACCCTGATTTAAAGTATGAAATCATGATGGAGGCGCACAACACACCGTTTGCAATCCATCCTGGAAGTACCAAAATGTATCATGATCTTCGTCATACATTTTGGTGGAGCAATATGAAGAGAGAGATAGCGTTGTTTATCTCAAGGTGTCTAACTTGTCAACGAGTCAAAGCGGAGCATCAAGTACCAAAAGGTCCATTGCAACCACTTGAAATTCCAGAATGGAAGTGGGAGCACATTACCATGGATTTCGTTACCGGTCTTCCTAGGGTTTCTCAAGGTATTGATGCGATTTGGGTCATTGTTGATAGATTGACCAAGTCTGCTCATTTCTTACCGATACGAGAAACTTATACACTTGAACGTCTTGCTCGTATGTACATAAACGAGATTGTAAGACTGCATGGTATGCCAGTATCCATAGTTTCTGATCGAGACCCAAGATTCACTTCACGATTTTGGGTTAGTTTACAAAAAGCTATGGGCACGGATTTACGATTTAGTTCAGCATATCATCCTCAGACGGACGGACAATCAGAGAGGACTATTCAAACTCTTGAAGATCTATTAAGACTCTGTGTCTTTGACTTCAAGGGAAGTTGGGACAAGTTCTTACCATTGGTGGAGTTTTCCTACAACAACAGTTATCAAGCAAGTATTGGCATGGCTCCATTCGAAGCATTGTATGGAAGAAAATGTCGTTCTCCAGTATGCTGGGATGAGGTGGGCGAAGCAACGTTGTTGGGACCGGAGTTGGTACGTATGACTACAGAAAAGATTCAAACGATCCGACAACGTATAAAAACCTCACAAGATCGACAAAAGAGTTATGCTGATCTTCATCGAAAGGACGTGGAATTTGATGTAGGAGATCATGTGTTCTTACGTGTTGCTCCATGGAAAGGAGTTACGAGATTTGGAAAGAGAGGAAAGCTAAATCCTCGATTCATCGGTCCATTTTTAATCCTCGATCGAGTAGGAACTGTGGCTTATAGACTCGCTTTACCGCCAAGTATGTCTCGTGTTCATAACGTTTTCCACATATCCATGTTACGCAAATATGTGGAAGACCCGAACCACATTATTGAGTTAGAACCGGACGAAATAGCGGAGGATTTGACGTATGAAGAAGTTCCTGTTCAAATCTTGGATAAGAAGGAACATATTCTACGCTCCAAGGTTATACCTCAAGTCAAAGTTTTGTGGAGAAACCACGATGTTGAGGAAATGACTTGGGAGTTAGAATCAGAAATGAAATCAAGGTATCCTTACCTCTTCGACATACCAGGTACGTACCCTAATTTCGAGGGCGAAATTTCATAAGAAGGGGAGGTTGTAAGACCCCAACTTTTATAAATAAAGATGAATTTTCTATAAATATCATTTTTGAATATTATGGAGTTAATTTGATATAATGTTATAGTTGTGGGTAATATTTATAAATTTTGCAAAGTAAGCAAGTTGTTATAAAATATTCGTTTGGTCGGAGAATATTCTTTTTGTCGGGGAATATTCGTACGACGGCACAATCATTGGTGGACCCCACAACGGAATTATTGTCGGATTGAGAAAACGACAGAATTATCTTTCTATAAAAATAACGGCTGAGGTGTTACCGTTAAAACCGTTAAAACTGTTGAACTACTCGGTAGTAAAAGTACAGTAATACGCGTGGTTGCATAGTAGCACACGGTATTGATTATTGATGCTTACGTGAGAAGTCACTCAGCTATACTCAATTATTGCTACAGTAATTGCTGCATCATATCTCTTAAATTATTGTCATAGTATCATCTGTATAATATGTTATATTATTGAGACGTTGTGGTAAGTTTGGTTATTTTATGGGGGGCCATATGTCATCATCTAAGAGTCTCTTCGTCAATAGTAATTACCGTCGTCAATAGTAATTACCTTCGTCAATAGTATTTACCTTGGTCAATAGTAATTACCTTCGTCAATAGTATTTACCTTGGTCAATAGTAATTACCTTCGTCAATAGTATTTACCTTGGTCAATAGTAATTACTTTCGTCAATAGTAGTTGTCCCTTCAATATTACCAAGAGTCATTTGACCCTTCGTTAAGACCAAGAGTCATTTGACCCTTCGTTAAGACCAAGAGCCACCCTCAGTTTTTCTATAAATAGAGGCCTAGGGCTTCATTATTTTTCACGAATTCATTCAAGCTATAGAGAGAGAAAGTATAGAGAGAATAAGAGAGAGAGAGACTAAAAGTATTCTGCTACATCACTTTTCCAATATCCAGTTCTTTTAAGGTAGGGAATATTATTTCTTTTATATTCATGAAGAGAACTTCTGTTATTCCATTCGTTATTATTCTGTTGGAATAACCAGTATACGCGGTCTACCCTATACTTGGTGACATTCTTCTATTATTCTGTTGGAACATCCTGTCTGTGTGTTTTACACCGGACCTGGTTCCGTTTATTATTCTGTTGGAACATCCTGTCTGTGTGTTTTACACCGGACCTGGTTCCGTTTTTATTATTATTCTGTTGGAACATCCTGTCTGTGTGTTTTACACCGGACCTGGTTCCATTATTTATTATTCTGTCGGAATATCCTGTCTGTGCGTTTACGCCGGACCTGGTTCCATTATTTATTATTCTGTTGGAATAACCTGTCTGTGCGGTTTATCGCATGCATGGTGATTTCTTTTGTTATTCCATTCTTTATTATACTCAGTTGGTTAAGTTTTGACTTCTATACTCCATGAAATTGTGGAATATCCTTGATAGTTGCGTTTCATCCAGTATTTTTTCAAGAAAATATTCTTCTAAGCATTCTTGAATTTTACTCCACAATGCAGTATCATGTTGACAATTTGGACGTTGTTAATTTCTGGATAAATTAATTCTTGAACTTGTTTTATTGAATTCTTATATCATTGTCGTCATCCTCATGTTTATAAAATGTTGAAAGTCATCTGTGGCCTGTAGTGCATAGATGGGCTTGGTATGATTATGACCAAGGATTATTCGGTATAATCATGACCGTAATGTTACAAATGATGTGGTAAAAGTCCTCATTGGCCCGTAGTGCATTGATGGACAGTTGTTGGCATGATCATGACCATTAATGAATACACGAATATCCTTGGCCGTAGTGCAGGGGTGATTCGATGATGTGGATTATTTTATTAAGCTGAGTCTCAGCGATCGCAGTGTTGAAAAACCTTTTAAATCATAAAAGATAGTAGAGTTTATTTTCTACTTGACTCTTTTAATGGATTGCTTGTTCCGCTGCAGTTAAACTTGATATCTATTATATTTTATCAGTTTAACATTGTTGAAGGCTAATGATAATTTATTCTGCATTATCTTAGTCATAATATTTCTTACTGGGCTAGTTGAGCTCACCCTTTCTTTCACTGTTCTCTTCAGGAAATGAGAACGTAGCTGGGACAAGTCGGGGTACGGAGTGATGGTCCGAATGATAGTATTAGTTAGTAGTCCTCACTATTCTATGTAATGGTGTGTTAATAAATGTAATGAAGACTCCTTTTGAGTATGAATACTCTCTAGAAGATAATATTTGTATTCAAACTCACAGTTTATGTTTTGTCGTATTGTACACGACAGTTGTATTATTAAGTTGTATTTGTATTCTGTACTATGTATCTGACGACCCAAGATGGGTGATATATACCTAATTTTGGGGGCGTCACAAAATGCGTTGCGTGCGTAGTAAAATAAAAATATTATAAATATAAAGATAAAAAAATTAATATTAAAAGAACAAAATAGAAATTGTCTTTAAAGTCAAAAAACATTTTCGAAAAAGTCAAAAAGCTTTAAAAAAAACTATTTACACGATAGACGGCCCTTCGACTTTATACACTAAATAATATAATTAATTAATACATAAAGAGTTATTTGTGTCGATTTTCTTTATGAATGGAATAATTTTTTAATTCTATATGATCTATTTAATATTGTTATTCTTTTGCGTACTTTTTACGCATGTACAAAATCAAACTATGATATGAGAAAGTCTACATTGGATAATAAAAAAACTTCGACTATCAGCAACATGATCTGGGCAAGACCAATCAAGGAACGGTAGATCTAAAAAAACCAATAAATGGAGAGAACATTTATTTAATATATAAAAACCAGCACCGGCCCTGGGCTAAAGCCCAAGGTGCCCGGGCTTTAGGTCCACAAATTTTTAGGGCCCCTTTAAATATTTTCCTCCTTTCATTACTTACATAGGATACTTAAATAAAAAGCAAATAATCTGGTGAGTGATTAGAAAATCAGAAGACTTAAGTGTTAAATGCTATTCAAGTATTCCTTCTCACAAATTTCAAGCTAATTTCAGGTATTAATTTTATTTTTTAGGATTTTGAAATTAATTGTTTTGTTTATGAGATTTAGAAGTATTGTTTAATTTAATTGAGCTTGATGACTGATTGATTAAATTTGTTTATGCTATTATGGATTTGTTTATGCTATTATTAATCAAGTGAAAATTTTGAGTTTTATACTATCTACCATGGGTACTATTTGAAGAATAACCAAACAGATAAACTCTTGTCATAGCTTGGATATGCACCCCCTGATTGATCTCTGTGAAACTATTTAAAATTCAATAAAGTTACATTCCATTACCTGAACTATAAAATTTTATGCTTCTTTATTTATAATTTGCCCATTATAAGCGAGTGTTATTCAAGAGGAGCTGTTGATGATATCATCCACCCCTCTGTTGATGATATTATGTCTTTGAACTGATTACTTTTTTGAATTAGTGATAATGTGATATCTGAATGATGTTTTAAAAATATTGAAATAGTCTGTTATTATATTTGGTATTCTTTCGTATTTATGCTCTTTTGTTCAGAGAAAGTTCTTAATTTTTTTTAATACCTATCTTAATAGCAATTCACAAAGGGCCCAATTTTTTTTTATCGCTTTAGGCCCTGAAAAACTCAGGGCCGGCCCTGATAAAAACTCCATAATTTTGAGAAACTTTACCGGGAGAAACAAATTAAACCATAATAAAGGGAGAAAAAACCCCCACAAAGGACAAAACAATTAAAAATATAAAAATCAAGGTGAAAACAAAATCTTAAGAGGGATTGTAGAATATATATAGAGGCTAGGATTTCTCTCTAAAAAGAAAAGAGAGAGACTAGAGGTTTTTGATTTATTGCTATAAAGATAAGTACGATTTGAAGAGCGGGCATGAAACTTTTATTTCATACCATTATTAAGAGATTGTAATTGTTATGTTTATTTGTTTAATATAAAGTGAACGCCATTAAAGGTTCTTAATAAAGATAACCAACTTCTTTCACTAAAACGGTCACGTTTTGGTTGGAGTTTTATTAATTTATTATGGGACATAACGATGTCGTTAGATTTAAAGTAGAAGATTGTGATGTACAGGTCGAACTCCAAACTATGGAGCCCCTAGAA
The DNA here is from genome assembly GCA_016801055.1 of Panax notoginseng. Taxonomy (NCBI): domain Eukaryota; kingdom Viridiplantae; phylum Streptophyta; class Magnoliopsida; order Apiales; family Araliaceae; genus Panax; species Panax notoginseng. The sequence continues at coordinate 12,319,261 of CM029018.1, read as the reverse complement.
ACTTCGGAGGGGGAGGATCTTAGCTATTTGCGGAGATTATTTTAATTCAAATAAGTTTATATTTAATCTCAAAAATTTCCAACAAAATAAGGGACTTGAAAACTAATTAAGCTTCAAACACATATTCTCTCTGTGTCTCTCAATATGTTTATGTCCATTCTTAAATTAATATCGATGGACACTGTATTAATGTAACTAGTACTTGGTAGCAAACGCGTTACGTGCGTAAATTGTGTGGGTAAAATAAAAATAATATAAATATAAAGATAAAAGAATTAATATTAAAAGAACAAAATAGAAATTGTCTTAAAAGTCAAAAAACATTTTCAAAAAAGTCAAAAAGCTGTAAAAAAAACTATTTACACGACAGTCGGCCCTTCAACTTTATATACTAGATAATATAATTAATACATAAAAAATTATTTGTGTCGATTTTCTTTATAAATGGAACAATTTTTTAATTCTATATGATCTATTTAATATTGTTATTCTTTTGCGTACTTTTTACGCACGTGCAAAATCAAATTACGATATAAGCAAGTCCACATTAGCTAAAAAAAAACTTCGACTATCAGCAACATGATTTGGGCAAGACCAATCAAGGAACGGCAGATCTAAAAATACCAATAAATGGAGAGAACATTTATTTAATATATAAAAACTCTATAATTTTGAGAAACTTTACCGGGAGAAACAAATTAAACCATAATAAAGGGAGAGAAAAAACCCCCACAAAGGACGAAAACAATTAAAAATGTAAAAATCAAGGTGAAAACAAAATTCCAGGAGGGTCCAGAGAGACCTTCCCAATATGGAGGCTAGGATTTTTCTTTAAAAAGAAAAGAGTGAGACTATATGTTTTTAATTTATTGTTATAAAGATTAGTACGATTTGAAGAGCGGACATGAAATTTTTATTTCATACCATTATTAAGAGATTGTAATTGTTATGTTTATTTGTTTAATATAAGTCAAAGCCATTAAAAGTTTTAATGAATATAACCAACTTCTTTCACTAAAACGGTCTCGTTTTGGTTAGAGTTTTATTAATTTATTATATGACAAAACGATATCGTTAGATTTAAAGTAGAAGATTGTGATGTACAGATCGAACTCCAAACTATGGAGCCCCTAGAAACTTCGAAGGAGGCTGATCCTAACTATTTGCGCATATTAATTTAATTCAAAGAAGTTTATATTTAATCTCATAAATTTCCAAAAAAATAAGAGACTTGAGAATTAATTAAGCTTCAAACACATATTCTCTCTCTCTCAATATGTTTATGTCCATTCTCAAATTAATATCGATAGACACTCTATTAATGTAACTAGTACTCAGTAGCAAACGGGTTGTGTGCATAAATTGTAGGTAAAATAAAAATATTATAAATTAAAGAATTAAATAGAAAGATAAAAAAATTAATATTAAAATAACAAAACAGAAATTGTCTTAAAAGTCAAAAAACAGTTCAAAAAAGTCAAAAAGCTTTAAAAAACTATTTACACGACAGTAGGACCTTCGACTTTATATATTAGATAATATGATTAATACATAAAAAGTTATTTGTGTCGATTTTCATTATAAATGGAACAATTTTTTAATTCTATATGATCTATTTAATATTGTTATTCTTTTGCGTTCTTTTTATGCATGTGCAAAATCAAACTATGATATGAGCAAGTCCACATTGGGTAATAAAAAAACTTCAACTATCAGCAACATGACTTGGGCAAGACCAATCAGTAGATCTAAAAATACCAATAAATGGAGAGAACATTTATTTAATATATAAAAACTCCATAATTTTTAGAAACTTTACTAGAAGAAACAAATTAAACTATAATAAAGGGAGAAAAAAACCCCCACAAAGGACAAAACAATTAAAAATATAAAAATCAAGGTGAAAACAAAATCCTAGGAGGGATCATAGAATATATATGGAGGTTAGGATTTTTCTCTAAAAAGAAAATAGAGAGACTAGAGGTTTTTGATTTATTTCATACCATTATTAAGAGATTGTAATTGTTGTCTATTTGTTTAATATAAAGTCAACGCATTAAAAGTTCTTAATAAATACAACCAACTTCTTTCACTAAAACGGTCTCGTTTTGGTTGGAGTTTTATTAATTTATTATGAGACAAAACGATGTCGTTAGATTTAAAATAGAAGATTGTGATGCACCAGTCCAACTCCAAACTATAGAGCCCCTAGAAACTTCGGAGGAGGCGGATCCTAGCTATTTGCGCATATTAATTTAATTCAAAGAAGTTTATATTTAATCTTACAAATTTCCAAAAAAAATAAGAGACTTGAAAATTAATTAAGCTTCAAACACAAACTCTCTCTCTCAATATGTGTATGCCCATTCTTAAATTAATTAATATAGATGGATACTCTATTAATGTAACTAGTACTTGGTAGCAAACGGGTTATGTGCGTAAATTGTGGATAAAATAAAAATATTATACATATAAAGGACTAAATTGAAAGATTAAAAAATTAATATTAAAAGAACAAAATAGAAATTGTCTTAAAAGTCAAAAAACATTTTCAAAAAAGTCAAAAAACTTTTAAAAAACTATTAATACGACAGTCGGCCCTTCGACTTTATATATTAGACAACATAATAAATATATAAAAAGTTATTTGTGTCTATTTTCATTATAAATAGAAATTTTATTAATTCTATATGATCTATTTAATATTGTTATTCTTTTGCGTACTTTTTACGCATGTGCAAAATCAAACTACGATAAGAGGAAGTCCAGATTGGGTAAAAAAACTTCAACTATTAGCAACATGATCTGGGCAAGACCAATCTGTAGATCTAAAAATACCAATAAATGGAGATATAAATTATTTAATATATAAAAACTCCATAATTTTGAGAAACTTTACTAGGAGAAGCAAATTAAACCATAATAAAGGGAGAAAAAAACCCCACAAAGAACAAAACAATTAAAAATATAAAAATCAAGGTGAAAATAAAATCAGGAGGGATCGTAGAATATGCATGGAGGCTAGGATTTCTCTTTAAAAAGAAAAGAGAGAGACTAGAGGTTTTTAATTTATTTGTTATAAGATAAGTACGATTTGAAGAGCGGGCATGAAATTTTTATTTCATACCATTATTAAGAGATTGTAATTGTTATGTTTATTTGTTTAATATAAAGTCAACGCAATTAAAAGTTCTTAATAAATATAACCAACTTCTTTCACTAAAACGGTCTCGTTTTGATTGGAGTTTTATTAATTTATTATGGGACAAAACGATATCGTTAGATTTAAAGTAGAAGATTGTGATGTACAGATCAAACTACAAACTATGGAGCCCAAAGAAACTTCGGAGGAGGCGGATCCTAGCCATTTGCGCATATTAATTTAATTCAAAGAAGTTTATATTTAATCTCAGAAATTTCCAACAAAATAAGAGACTTGAAAATTTATTAAGCTTCAAACACATATTCTCTCTCAATATGTTTATGTCCATTCTTAAATTAATATTGATGGACACTCTATTAATGTAACTAGTACTCGGTAGCAAACGTGTTGCGTGCGTAAATTGTGTGGGTAAGACAAAAATATTATAAATTTAAAGAACTAAATAGAAAGATGAAAAAATTTAATATCAAAATAACAAAATAGAAATTGTTTTAAAAGTCGAAAATCATTTTGAAAAAAGTCAAAAAGCATTAAAAAAAACTATTTGCACGACAGTCGACTTTTGACTTTATATACTTGACATTATAATTAATACTTAAAAGTTATCTGTGTCGATTTTCATTATAAATGGAACATTTTTTTTAATTCTATATGATCTATTTAATATTGTTATTCTTTTGCGTACTTTTTACGTATATGCAAAATCAATCTACGATATAAGCAAGCCCACATTGGGTAATAAAAAAATTTACTATCAACAACATGATCTGGGCAAGACCAATCAGGGAACGGTAGATCTAAAAATACCAATTAATGGAGAGAACATTTATTTAATAAAAACTCCATAATTTTGAGAAACTTTACCAGGAGAAACAAAACCTTAAAAAAGGGAAAGAGAAAAACCCCACAAATTAAGGAAGAAACCAATTAAAATATAAAAATCAAGGTGAAAACAAAATCCCAAGAAGGTCCAAAGTGACCCTCTCAAGTTCGTAGAATATGGAGGCTAGGATTTCTCTCTAAAAAAAAAAGAGAGAGACTAGAGAGGTTTTTGATTTATTCTTCTGAAGATAAGTACGATTTGAAGAGTGGGCATGAAAATTTTATTTCATACCATTATTAAGAGATTGTAATTGTTATGTTATTTGTTTAATATAAAGTCAACGCCATTAAAAGTTCTTAATAAATATAACCAGTTTCTTTCACTGAAACGTTCTCTTTTGGTTGGAGTTATATTAATTTATGACGGGACAAAACGACGTGGTTAGATTTAAAGTAGAAAATTGTGATGTGCAGATTGAACTCCAAACTCTGGAGCCTCTAGAAACTCCAGAGGAGGCGGTTCCTATCTATACGCGCATATTAATTTAATTCAAAGAAATTTATATTTAATCTTAGAAATTTCTAACAAAATAAGAGATTTGAAAATTAGTTAAGCTTCAAACACAGATTCTCTCTCTCAATATGTTTATGTCCATTCTTAAATTAAATAATATCGATGGACACTCCATTAATGTGACTAGTACTCGGTAGCAAAAAGGTTGTGTGCGTAAATTGTGGATAAAATAAAAATATTATAAATATAAAGTACTAAATAGAAAGATAAAAAAATTAATATTTAAAGAACAAAATAGAAATTGTCTTAAAAGTCAAAAAACATTTTCGAAAAGTCAAAAAACTTTAAAAAAAAACTATTTACACGATAGTCGGCCCTTCGACTTTATATATTAGACAATATAATTAATACATAAAAAGTTATTTGTGTCGATTTTCATTATACATGGAACAATTTTTTAATTCTATATGATCTATTTAATATTTTTATTCTTTTGCGTACTTTTTAAGCATGTGCAAAACCAAACTACGATATGAGCAAGTCAATATTGGGTAATAAAAAAACTTCAGCTATCAACAACATGATCTGGGCAAGAGCAATAAGTAGATCTAAAAATACCAATAAATGCATAGAACATTTATTTAATATATAAAAACTCCATAATTTTAAGAAACTTTACTAGGAGAAACAAATTAAACTATAATAAAGGGAGAAAAAAACCCCACAAAGGACAAAACAATTAAAAATATAAAAATCAAGGTGAAAATAAAATCAGGAGAGATCGTAGAATATACATGGAGGCTAGGATTTCTCTCTAAAAAGAAAAGAGAGAGACTAGAGGTTTTTAATTTTATGCTATAAGATAATTACGATTTGAAGAGCGGGCATGAAATTTTTATTTCATACCATTATTAAGAGATTGTAATTGTTATGTTTATTTGTTTAATATAAAGTCAACGCCATTAAAAGTTCTTAATAAATATAACCAACTTCTTTCACTAAAACAGTCTCGTTTTGGTTGGAGTTTTATTAATTTATTATGGGACAAAACGATGTCGTTAGATTTAAAGTAGAAGATTGTGATGTGTTAGTTCCCAGTAGGCACAATATAGATCTAGAAGGGGGGGGGTTGAATAGATCATTTTATTTTCAAATACTTTTCTCGCTTATTTTGTTTTGCTATTAAATAAGCATATGACAAACAAAAGAATCTTTTCAAGCACAGCGGAATAAGTAAAAGATCCCCTTCATAGATATATTCATAATCACACATACATTGTTCGTAGAGTTAGTTCAGTTGTAAGCAGTTAAAACATACATAGCAGTTATAGCAGTTAGTATACATAATGTAAATGACATAAAGTAAAAGACACATGAAGTGGTTCAGAGACTCAAGCTCCTAATCCACTCTTTTGCTTTCAACTAGCAGGATTTCCACTAAGGAAGGGCAGCACCCTGAATCACTAAGATTCCTTCAAGGCCAGCAACCTCTGTACTTCAGTTCACTAAGAACTCTTTAAGGCCAACAGCCTTGGTACTCCTCTAGTTCCCTAGGAACTCTTCAAGCCCAGCAAGCTTGGAGCTTCATTTAGTCCCTTCGGACAAGGACCCCTCAGGCCCTGGCTTCTTGTTGAGTTGTTTGTTTGTTTGTTAGAGTTGGTGCTGAGCTGCTAAGATGTCTTCATGCTCTGAACATCTTCTATACTTAGCAGCTTGACGTGATCACCCTTGAAGTGTAGTTGAGTATTGCATGATGCTCAGCTTCTTTGGTAACTCAACCACTTCGGATGATCCCTTGATGAACTGCCTTGAAGATCATTCCTCTTGATACTTGATGGTTGCACATGATGAGTTTCTAAGCTGACTATAAGCTCTTCTGCTAGGTAATTAGAAACTTTCTCATGCTTGCCACCATGATGACGTTTGTGATCTCCCTTTATGATACTTGATGCCTTCTCATGATGGACTTGCTACGATGACTGTGAGCTCTTCTGTGATGCCCCCAAAATTAGGTATACATCACCCATCTTGGTTCATCAGATACATGGTACAGAATACAAATACAACTTACTAATACAACGACAAAATATAACTGTGAGTTTGAATACAATTATTGTCTACTAGAGACTATACAAACTCAAAATGAGTCCTCATTACAATTATTGTAACACTATTTAACAGAATAGTGAGGACTACTAATACTATCATCTGGTCCATCACTCCGTTCCCCGACTCGTCCCAGCTATATTCTCATTTCTTGAAGAGAACAGTGAAAAAAAGGGTGAGCTAAACTAGCCCAGTAAGAAATACTATGACTAAGATAATGCAGAATAAATTATCATTAGCCTTCAACAGTGTTAAACTGATAAAATATAACGAACATCAAGTTTAACTGCAGCGGAACAAGCAATCCATTAAAAGAGTCAAGTGAAAAATAAAATATACTATCTTCTATGATTTAAAAGGTTTTTTAACACTGTTATCGCTGGGACTCAGCTTAATAAAATAATCCACATCATCGAATCACCCCTGCACTACGACCAAGGATATTCGTGTATTCATTAATGGTCATGATCATGCCAACATCTGTCCATCAATGCACTACGGGCCAATGAGGACTTTTACCATATCATTTGTAACATTACGGTCATGATTATACCGAATAATCTCTGGTTATAATCATACCAAGTCCATCTATGCATTATATGCCATAGATGACTTTTAACATTTTATAAACATGAGGATGATGACAATGATATAAGAATTCAATAAAACAAGTTCAAGAATTAATTTATCCAAGAATTAACAACGTCCAAATTGTCAACATGATATTGCTTTGTGGAGTAAAATTCAAGAATACTTAGAATAATATTTTTATGAAAATATACTGGATGAAACGCAATTATCAAGGATATTCCACTAATTTCATGGAGTATAGAAGTTAAAACTTAACCAACTGAGTATACTAAAGAATGGAATAACAAAAGAAATCACCCGGCTTGCGAAAGACCGCACAGACAGGTTATTCTAACAGAATAATAAATAATGGAACCAGGTCCGGCGTAAACGCACAGACAGGATATTCCGACAGAATAATAAAGAATAGAACCAGGTCCGGTGTAAAACACACAGACAAGATGTTCCAACAGAATAATAACAAGACGGAATCAGGTCCGGTGTAAAACACACAGACAGGATGTTCCAACAGAATAATAACAAGACGAAACCAGGTCCGGTGTAAAACACACAAACAGGATGTTCCAACAGAATAATAATAAAAATGGAACGAAGTCCGGTGTAAAATACACAGACAGGATGTTCCAACAGAATAATAATAAAAACGGAATCAGGTCCGGTGTAAAATACACAGACAGGATGTTCCAACAGAATAACAGAAGAATGTCACCAAGTATAGGGTAGACCGCATATACAGGTTATTCCAACAGAATAAAAAGAAATGGAATAACAAAAGTTCTCTTCATGAATAAGAAAGAATAACACCCCTTACCGTTTTAAAGAAGAACTGAAATAAGGAAGTAGTTAAGTAGCAGAATACTTTTCTTCTCTCTCTCTATAGTTTCTCTCTCTAGAGTTCAGTGAATTCGTAAGAAATAATGAAGGAATGAGCTGCTATTTATAGAAAAATAGAATGCATAGTAACTAATCCATGAACGGTCCAGATTGATTACTTTAATCTGACGGTCCATATTTAAAGAAAAATCTTTTAAATAAAATATAATATATTCTATTTATAGAATAACTTTAATAAAGTATTATGTTTTATATAAAAAGATGTTTCTGTTTTATTACGTTAATAATATGAATAAAACAAAACTTCATTATCGCTAAATAATTCATATTATTAACTGACAATAATTGAATCAAACTGAGTGACTTCTCACATAAGCATTAATAATCAATACTGTGTGCTACTATGCAACCACACATGATACTGTACTTTTACTACCGAGTAGTTCAACAGTATCAATGGTAAAACTTCCGCGGTTATTTTTAATAAAATATTTTTGTCGTTTTCTCAATCCGACAATAATTCTGTTGTGGGGTCCACCAATGATTGTGCCGTTGTACGAATATTCCCTGTTAAAACGAATATTCCCTGACCAATCGAATATTATATAACAACTTGCGTACTTTGCAAAATTTATAAATATTACCCACAACTATAACATTATTCAAATTAACTCCATAATATTCAAAAATGATATTTATAGAAAATTCATCTTTATTTATAAAAGTTGGGGTCTTACAACCTCCCATTCTTATGAAATTTTGCCCTCGAAATTAGGGTACGTACCTGGTATGTTGAAGAGGTAAGGATACCTTAATTTCATTTAAGATTCTAACTCCCAAGTCATTTCCTCAACATCGTGGTTTCTCCACAAAACTTTGACTTGAGGTATAACCTTGGAGCATAGAATATGTTCCTTCTTATCCAAGATTTGAACAGGAACTTCTTCTTACGTCAAATCCTCCGCTATTTCGTCCAGTTCTAACTCAATAATGTGGTTTGGGTCTTCCACATATTTACGTAACATAGATATGTGAAAAACGTTATGAACACGAGACATACTTGGCGGTAAAGCGAGTCTATAAGCCACAGTTCCTACTCGATCGAGGATTAAAAATGGACCGATGAATTGAGGATTGAGCTTTCCTCTCTTTCCAAATCTCGTAACTCCTTTCCATAGAGCAACACGTAAGAACACATGATCTCCTATATCAAATTCCACGTCCTTTCGATGAAGATCATCATAACTCTTTTGTCGATCTTGTGAGGTTTTTATACGTTATCGGATCGTTTGAATATTTTATGTAGTCATACATACCAACTCCGGTCCCAACAACGTTGATTCACCCACCTCATCCCAGCATACTGAAGAACGACATTTTCTTCCATACAATGCTTCGGTTGGAGCCATGCTAATATTTGCTTGATAACTATTGTTGTAGGAAAACTCCATCAATGGTAAGAACTTGTCCCAACTTCCCTTGAAGTCAAGGACACAGAGTCTTAATAAATCTTCTAGAGTTTGAATAGTCCTCTCTGATTGTTCGTCCGTCTGAGGATGATATGCCAAACTATATCGTAAATCCGTGCCCATAACTTTTTATAAAGTAACCCAAAATCGTGAAGTGAATCTTGGGTCTCGATCAGAAACTATGGATACTGGCATACCATGCAGTCTTACAATCTCGTTTATGTACATACGAGCAAGACGTTCAAGTGTATAAGTTTCTCGTATCGATAAAAAATGAGCAGACTTGGTCAATCTATCAACAATGACCCAAATCGCATCTATACCTTGAGAAACCTTAGGAAGACCGGTAACGAAATCCATGGTAATGTGCTCCCACTTCCATTCTGGAATTTCAAGTGGTTGCAATGGACCTTTTGGTACTTGATGCTCCACTTTGACTCGTTGACAAGTTAGACACCTTGAGATAAACATCGCTATCTCTCTCTTCATATTGCTCCACCAAAATGTATGACGAAGATCATGATATATTTTGGTACTTCCAGGATGGATTGCAAACGGTGTGTTGTGCGCCTCCATCATGATTTCATACTTTAAATCAGGATTGTTAGGAACACAAAGTCTGGAGTTGACTCGAAGTATTCCTTCTTCATCAATTCTTGCTTCCGGCATAGCACCTTCTTGCACTTTCTTCCTCATACGCATCAGCTCCAGGTCTATAGCTTGAGCAATTTTAACTTTATCGATTAAAGTTGGTTCTACTCGTATATTTGCCATCATCACATGGGTCCCTGGAGTCTTTAACTCTATCTTCATCCTTTGCAAGTCACACAAAATAGGCATTTGTGTTGACAATATCACACTCGTACTTGCATATGATCTTTTACTCAATGTGTCAGCTACCTCGTTCGCTTTTCCAGGATGGTATTGAATGATATGATCATAATCTTTCAACAGTTAAAGCCAACGTCGTTGTCGCATGTTGAGTTCCTTTTGAGTGAAGAAATATTTGAGGCTTTTATGATCTGTAAAGATCTCCACCTTCTCCCCATACAAGTAATGCCTCCAAATTTTAAGTACAAAGACAACAGCTGCCAACTCTAGATCATGAGTAGGATAATTCCTCTCATATTCCTTGAGTTGTCTTGATGCATAGGCTATGACTTTTTCATGTTGCATGAGAACGCATCCCAACCCTTTGCTCGAAGCATCACTGTAGATGACAAATCCATCTGAGCCAGATGGTATTGTTAGAACAGGTGCTGAAATGAGTCTCCTCTTGAGTTCTTGAAAATTCTTCTCACATTCTTCGCTCCAACCGAACTTTGTATCTTTTTGAGTCAGCTGAGTTAATGGAGTAGCGATTCGAGAAAATCCTTCCACAAATCTCCGATAATAACCAGCTAAACCAAGAAAGCTACGTACTTCGGTCACTGATTTAGGTTGCTCCCAGCTTTGAATAGCTTCAATCTTTACCGGGTCAACAGATATTCCACGACTTGATACTACGTGCCCAAGGAATGCTACCTCCTCCAGCCAGAACTCGTATTTCTTCAACTTGGCATAAAGCTTGTATTCACGAAGCCTTTGGAGTACCAGCCTCAAGTGTTGCTCATGATCTTCACGGCTTTTGGAATAAATAAGGATGTCATCAATAAAAACGACCACAAAGTGATCCAAATATTCCTTGAATACCCGGGTCATCATATCCATGAAGGCAGCAGGAGCATTAGTCAATCCAAAGGACATGACTAGGAATTCATAATGCCCGTATCGAGTTCTGAAAGCCGTCTTTGGAATATCCTCAGTTCTAACCTTCAGCTGATGATATCCAGAACGAAGATCGATCTTTGAAAAGAATTGTGCTCCTTGCAACTGGTCAAACAGGTCATCAATACGTGGCAATGGGTACCTGTTTTTGATGGTGACATGATTCAACTCCCGATAATCAATACAAAGTCGTATACTTCCATCTTTATTCTTCACGAATAGCACATGAGCACCCCAAGGAGAAGTACTAGGACGAATAAAGTCAATGTCTAACAATTCCTGCAGTTGGATCTTTAACTCCTGAAGTTCAATAGGAGCCATTCGATATGAGGCTTTAGAAATGGGTTTTGTACCGGGTTCAAGGTCGATACAAAATTCAATTTCATGCTCTGGGGGTAGGCCAGGAAGTTCTTCAGGGAATACGTCAAGGAATTTATTAACAATAGAAATATCATTCAAAACTGACGTATTTTTGTTTAGATCCGTGACATGAGCTAAGAAAGCTTGACATCTGTTTTTTAATAAACGAATAGCTTTATGGCTTGAGATGACAGCGATTGATTTTAATGGTTTGGTTGCTTGAATTCGCATAATAGGTCGATTAGGAATATGAAAGCTAACAACCTTACGAAAATAATCAATTTTTGCATGATGAGTAGTTAACCAATCAATCCCTAGAATCACGTCAAATGCAAGTATTTTTAATAAAATCAGATCGACAGGTAATGTGTGGGTACCAACTTGAACCAAACAAGACTTATAAACCGTGGATGTAATGAAGGTTTCTCCCAATGGAGTTTTAACAGATAAGTAAAAGTCTAATTTCTCCGGAGTCAAATTTAATCGATGAGCGCACGTAGGAGAAATAAAAGAATGGGTAGAACCGGTATCAAATAAAGTATAGATTTCGTTAGAGTTTATGATAAGCTTACCCGTGATGACCTCATTCGGGTATCTTACTTTCTGGGAGGTCACAACAAACGCTCTCCCTTGCACTACCGGTTTTGACTTTTCTGGGACGGCCTTTGGTGTCTCCATCTTGGTTGAACTTATTTTTGGTAAACCACAAAATCGAGCTAAATGACCTTCTCTTCCACAATTATAACATGCTTTAGACGGCATCGTGCAGTTTAGACTGATGTGCCCCTCCCCTCCGTATTTAAAACATATGATAGGTGGTCGTTCTCCTTCCTTAACAACGGGTGCTGGTGCTGACGTCTTTCCATCATTGTTGAATCTCCTCTTCTTGAAATGACCATTCTTATTATTTTGGCCCTGATTACCACCGAAGTGGTTACCATTTCTGGCCTGTTGATTCCCTCCACGCTTGTTGTCACCGCTTCGATGACTGCTCTCACTGGTATTATCATTTTGCCGACTGCTCTCTTTTGGTTGCGTTGACTCGTTATCGCGCTCCACTAACTGAGCCCTATTCACAATATCTGAATACAAACACAGTTTATGAGAAATAAGATGTTGACGTATCTCAGGTTTCAAACCTCGCAAAAACATTCGCGTCATTCGCTCTTCATTATCCACCAAGTGGGACACAAATCGAGATAACTCAGCAAATTTAGCCTCATACTGCGACACGGTCATATTATTCTGCTCCAATTTGATGAACTCCACCTCCTACATGTGACGAACACTTTTGGGAAAGTATTTGTCATTGAACAGCTCTTGGAACTTCTCCCAAGACATCTTCAGTGCGGCAGGTTGAGTACGCTTAATCGATTCCCACCAATCTGCCTCTCCTCGCAACATAAAGGCGGCAAAGGGAACCTTTTGCTCCTCGGAGCATCCCAAGACATCAAATATCTTGGTGATCTGCTTTATCCATGTTTTCGCTATAAGTGGTTTTGGCTCTCCCTTAAACTCCGGTGGTCCCAACTCCTTGAACTGTTTAGCGGTGACCGTTCGAGAGTTTTCAGTGTTTCCATCTACATTTTGAACAGGAGCCGCTCTCGCCTGCTGTTGCATGAACTGCATAAAGCTTCTGAACATTCCATCATTCATCATTTGGTCAGTATTATTGTTTGGATGAGGATTGTCGCCTTCCTGATGCACATTATCCCGATTATTAATATGTGGTGAATCAACAGTCGCCTGTGCTCCATTGCTATTCTCAACATTCTCGGATGTCATTTTCAGATACTGCCACAAAACAAGAGTTAATTGATATGTCATATATTATCCTTATATTCTGACCGACCAATTAAATACCATGCAAATAAACTTAGGTAGGTCATACTAGCGAAGGAATTTCCCATCTCTCCCCTCCTAGTTCTATTCTCACATCTTAGCCAGGGATCATATCCCTAAGCTCTGATACCAACTGTGACGCTCCCAAAATTAGGTATACATCACCCATCTTGGTTCGTCAGATACATGGTACAGAATACAAATACAACTTACTAATACAACGACAAAACATAACTGTGAGTTTGAATATAATTATTGTCTACTAGAGACTATACAAACTCAAAATGAGTCCTCATTACAATTATTGTCACACTATTTAACAGAATAGTGAGGACTACTAATACTATCATCTGGTCCATCACTCTGTTCCCCGACTTGTCCCAGCTATATTCTCATTTCCTGAAGAGAACAGTGAAAGAAAGGGTGAGCTCAACTAGCCCAATAAGAAATACTATGACTAAGATAATGCAGAATAAATTATCATTAGCCTTCAACAGTGTTAAACTGATAAAATATAACGAACATCAAGTTTAACTGCAGCGGAACAAGCAATCCATTAAAAGAGTCAAGTAGAAAATAAAATCTACTATCTTCTATGATTTAAAAGGTTTTTCAACACTGTTATCGCTGAGACTCAGCTTAATAAAATAATTCACATCATCGAATCACCCCTGCACTACGGCTAAGGATATTCGTGTATTCATTAATGGTCATGATCATGCCAACATCTGTCCATCAATACACTACGGGCCAATGAGGACTTTTACCACATCATTTGTAACATTACGGCCATGATTACACCGAATAATCCCTGGTTATAATCATACCAAGTCCATCTATGCATTACATGCCATAGATGACTTTCAACATTTTATAAACATGAGGATGATTACAATGATATAAGAATTCAATAAAACAAGTTCAAGAATTAATTTATCCAAGAATTAACAACGTCCAAATTGTCAACATGATACTGCTTTGTGGAGTAAAATTCAAGAATACTTAGAATAATATTTTCATGAAAATATACTGGATGAAACGCAATTATCAAGGATATTCCACTAATTTCATGGAGTATAGAAGTTAAAACTTAACCAACTGAGTATACTAAAGAATGAAATAACAAAAGAAATCACCTGGCATGCGATAGACCGCACAGACAGGTTATTCTAACAGAATAATAAATAATGAAACCAGGTCCGGCGTAAACGCACAGACATGATATTCCGACAGAGTAATATAGAATGGAACCAGGTCCGGTATAAAACACACAGACAGGATGTTTCAACAGAATAATAACAAGACGGAACCAGGTCCGGTGTAAAACACACAGACAGGATGTTCCAACAGAATAATAATAAAAACGGAATTAGGTCCGGTGTAAAACACACAGACAAGATGTTCCAACAGAATAACAGAAGAATGTCACCAAGTATAGGGTAGACCGCGTATACAGGTTATTCCAACAGAATAATAAGAAATGGAATAACAAAAGTTCTCTTCATGAATAAGAAAGAATAACACCCCTTACCGTTTTAAAGAAGAACTGAAATAAGGAAGTAGTTAAGTAGCAGAATACTTTTTTCTCTCTCTCTCTATAGTTTCTCTCTCTAGAGTTCAGTGAATTCGTAAGAAATAATGAAGGAATGAGCTGCTATTTATAGAAAAATAGAATGCATAGTAACTAATCCATGAACGGTCCAGATTGATTACTTTAATCTGACGGTCCATATTTAAAGAAAAATCTTTTAAATAAAATATAATATATTCTATTTATAGAATAACTTTAATAAAGTATTCTGTTTTATATAAAAAGATGTTTCTGTTTTATTACGTTAATAATACGAATAAAACAAAACTTCATTATCGCTAAATAATTCATATTATTAACTGACAATAATTGAATCAAACTGAGTGACTTCTCACATAAGCATTAATAATCAATACCGTGTGCTACTATGCAACCACACGTGATACTGTACTTTTACTACCGAGTAGTTCAACAGTATCAATGGTAAAACTTCCGCCGTTATTTTTAATTAAATATTTTTGTCGTTTTCTCAATCCGACAATAATTCTGTTGTGGGGTCCACCAATGATTGTGCCGTTGTACGAATATTCCCTGTTAAAACGAATATTTCCCGACCAATCGAATATTATATAACAACTTGCGTACTTTATAAAATTTATAAATATTACCCACAACTATAACATTATATCAAATTAACTCCATAATATTCAAAAATGATATTTATAGAAAATTTATCTTTATTTATAAATGTTGGGGTCTTACATCTTCTCTATTGTACTTACAGTCTTCCCATGATGGACATCAAGATGACATGATGCTCTTTTTTCTCTTGGCAGTTTAGAACACTCTTCATGTAGTAGAACTCTCACTTCTACATTACAGAACTCTCACTTCTACTTCTTTCTTTTTCTGTCTCTAAGTGTTCTTAGTGGATCGTAGAGTGAGCCTTCGGACTCACTATATGGTTTAGATCAGTCCACCATTACTCCAAACTCGGTAACTGTAAGACCCCAACTTTTATAAATAAAGATGAATTTTCTATAAATATTATTTTTGAATATTATGGAGTTAATTTGATATAATGTTATAATTGTGGGTAATATTTATAAATTTTGCAAAGTACGCAAGTTGTTATATAATATTCGATTGGTCGGGGAATATTCGTTTTAACAGGGAATATTAGTACAACGACACAATCATTGGTGGACCCCACAACGGAATTATTGTCGGATTGAGAAAACGACAAAAATATTTTATTAAAAATAACGGCGGAAGTTTTACCATTGTTACTGTTGAACTACTCGGTAGTAAAAATACAGTAATACGTGTGGTTGCATAGTAGCACACGGTATTGATTATTAATGCTTATGTGAGAAGTCACTCAGTTTGATTCAATTATTGTCAGTTAATAATATGAATTATTTAGCGATAATGACGTTTTGTTTTATTCGTATTATTAACGTAATAAAACAGAAACATCTTTTTATATAAAACAAAATACTTTATTAAAGTTATTCTATAAATAGAATATATTATATTTTATTTAAAAGATTTTTCTTTAAATATGGACCGTCAGATTAAAGTAATCAATCTGGACCGTTCATGGATTAGTTACTATGCATTCTATTTTTCTATAAATAGCAGCTCATTCCTTCATTATTTCTTACGAATTCACTGAACTCTAGAGAGAGAAACTATAGAGAGAAACTATAGAGAGAGAGAAGAAGAGTATTCTGCTACTTAACTACTTCAGCTCTTCTTTAAAACGGTAAGGGGTGTTATTCTTTCTTATTCATGAAGAGAACTGTTGTTATTCCATTTCTTATTATTCTGTTGGAATAACCTGTATACGCGGTCTACCCTATACTTGGTGACATTCTTCTATTATTCTGTTGGAACATCCTGTCTGTGTGTTTTACACCGGACCTGGTTCCGTTTTTATTATTATTCTGTTGGAACATCCTGTCTGTGTGTTTTACACCGGACCTGGTTCCGTCTTGTTATTATTCTGTCGGAATATCCTGTCTGTGCGTTTACACCGGACCTGGTTTTATTATTTATTATTCTGTCGGAATATCCTGTCTGTGCGTTTACGCCGGACCTGGTTCCATTATTTATTATTCTGTCGGAATATCCTGTCTGTGCGTTTACGCCGGACCTGGTTCCATTATTTATTATTCTGTTGGAATAACCTGTCTGTGCGGTCTATCGCATGCATGGTGATTTCTTTTGTTATTCCATTCTTTATTATACTCAGTTGGTTAAGTTTTGACTTCTATACTCCATGAAATTTGTGGAATATCCTTGATAATTGCGGTTCATTCAGTATCTTTTCATGAAAATATTCTTCTAAGCATTCTTGAATTTTACTCCACAAAGCAGTATCATGTTGACAATTTGGACGTTGTTAATTCTTGGATAAATTAATTCTTGAACTTGTTTTATTGAATTCTTATATCATTGTCATCATCCTCATGTTTATAAAATGTTGAAAGTCATCTGTGGCCTGTAGTGCATAGATGGACTTGGTATGATTATGACCAGGGATTATTCGGTATAATCATGACCGTAATGTTACAAATGATGTGGTAAAAGTCCTCATTGGCCCGTAGTGCATTGATGGACAGTTGTTGGCATGATCATGACCATTAATGAATACACGAATATCCTTGGCCGTAGTGCAGGGGTGATTCGATGATGTGGATTATTTTATTAAGCTGAGTCCCAGCGATCACAGTGTTGGAAAATCTTTTAAATCATAAAAGATAGTAGAGTTTATTTTCTACTTGACTCTTTTAATGGATTGCTTGTTCCGCTACAGTTAAACTTGATGTCTATTATATTTTATCAGTTTAACATTGTTGAAGGCTAATGATAATTTATTCTGCATTATCTTAGTCATAATATTTCTTACTGGGCTAGTTGAGCTCACCCTTTCTTTCACTGTTCTCTTCAGGAAATGAGAACGTAGCTGGGGCAAGTCGGGGAACGGAGTGATGGTCCAAATGATAGTATTAGTTAGTAGTCCTCACTATTCTATGTAATGGTGTGTTAATAAATGTAATGAGGACTCCTTTTGAGTATGAATACTCTCTAGAAGATAATATTTGTATTCAAACTCACAGTTTATGTTTTGTCGTATTGTACACGACAGTTGTATTAGTAAGTTGTATTTGTATTCTGTACTATGTATCTGACGACCCAAGATGGGTGATGTATACCTAATTTTGGGGGCGTCACAGTTGGTATCAGAGCTTAGGGATATGATCCCTGGCTAAGATGTGAGAATAGAACTAGGAGGGGAGAGACGGGAATTCCTTCGCTAGTATGACCTACCTAAATTTATTTGCATGGTATTTAATTGGTCGGTCATAATATAAGGATAATATATGACATATCAATTAACTTTTATTTTGTGGCAGTATCTGAAAATGGCATCTGAGAATGTTGAGAATAGCAATGGAGCACAGGCGATTATTGATTCACCACATATCAATAATCAGGATAATGTTCATCAGGAAGGTGACAATCCTCATGCAAACAACAACACTGACCAGATGATGAATGATGGAATGTTCAGAGGTTTTATGCAATTCATGCAACAACAGGTGAAAGCGGCTCCTGTCCACAACGTAGGTGGAAATACTGGAAACTCTCAGGCGGTCACCGCTAAACAGTTTAAGGAGCTGGGACCACCGGAGTTTAAGGGAGAACCCAAACCACTTGTAGCTGAAACATGGATAAAGCAGATCACCAAGATATTTGATGTCTTGGGTTGCTCCGAGGAGCAAAAGGTTCCCTTTGCCGCCTTTATGTTGCGAGGAGAGGCAGATTACTGGTGGGAATCGATAAAGCGTACTCAACCTGCCGCACTGAAGATGTCTTGGGAGAAGTTCCAAGAGCTGTTTAACGACAAATACTTTCCCGAGAGTATTCGTCACATGAAGGAGGTGGAGTTCATCAAATTGGAGCAGAATAATATGACCGTGTCGCAGTACGAGGCAATATTTGCGGAGTTATCCCGGTTTGCGTCCCACCTGGTGGATAATGAAGAAAGAATGACGCGGATGTTTTTAAGAGGTTTGAAGCCGGAGATACGTCAACATCTTGTTTCTCATAAACTGTGTTTGTATTCAGATGTTGTAAATAGGGCTCAGTTGGTGGAGCGCGATAACGAGACAACGCAACCAAAAGAGAGCAGCCGGCAAAATGATAATACCAGTGAAAGCAGTCATCGAAGCGGTGACAACAAGCGTGGAGGGAATCAACAGGCCAGAAATGGTAACCACTTCGGTGGTAATCAGGGCCAAAACAATAAGAATGGGCATTTCAAGAAGAGGAGATTCAACAATGATGGAAAGACGTCAGCACCAGCACCTGTCGTTAAGGAAGGAGAACGACCACCTATCATATGTTTCAAATGCGGAGGGGAGGGGCACATCAGTCCAAACTGCGCGATGCCGTCCAAAGCATGTTATAATTGTGGAAGAGAAGGTCATTTAGCCCGATTTTGTCGTTTACCGAAGACAAATTCAGCTAGGATGGAGGCACCAAAGGCCGTCCCAGAAAAGTCAAAACCGGTTGTGCAAGGGAGAGCGTTTGTTGTGAACTCCCAAAGAGCAAGGAACCCGAATGAGGTCATCACGGGTAAGCTTATCATAAACTCTAACGAAGTCTATACTTTATTTGATACCGGTTCTACCCATTCTTTTATTTCTCCTACTTGCGCTCATCGATTAAATTTGATTCCGGAGAAATTAGACTTTGACTTAGCAGTTGAAACTCCATTGGGAGAAACCTTCATTACATCCACGGTTTATAAGTCTTGTTTGGTTCAAGTTGGTACCCACACATTACCTGTCGATCTTATTTCATTAAAAATACTTGCATTTGACGTGATTCTAGGGATTGATTGGTTAACTACTCATCATGCAAAAATTGATTGTTTTCGTAAGGTTGTTAGCTTTCATATTCCTAATCGACCTATTATGCGAATTCAAGCAACCAAACCATTAAAATCAATCGCTGTCATCTCAAGCCATAAAGCTATTCGTTTATTGAAAAACGGATGTCAAGCTTTCTTAGCTCATGTCACAGATCTAAACAAAAATACGTCAGCTTTGAATGATATTTCTGTTGTTAATAAATTTCCTGACGTATTTCCCGAAGAACTTCCTGGCCTACCCCCAGAGCGTGAAATTGAATTTTGTATCGACCTTGAACCCGGTACAAAACCCATTTCCAAAGCCCCATATCGAATGGCTCCTATTGAACTTCAGGAGTTAAAGACCCAACTGCAGGAATTGTTAGACATTGGTTTTATTCGTCCTAGTACTTCTCCTTGGGGTGCTCCTGTTCTGTTCGTGAAGAAGAAAGATGGGAGTATGCGACTTTGTATTGATTATCGGGAGTTGAATCATGTCACCATCAAAAATAGGTACCCATTGCCACGTATTGATGACCTGTTTGACCAGTTGCAAGGAGCACAATTCTTTTCAAAGATCGATCTTCGTTCTGGATATCATCAGCTGAAGGTTAGAACTGAGGATATTCCAAAGACTGCCTTCAGAACTCGGTATGGGCATTATGAATTCTTAGTTATGTCTTTTGGATTGACTAATGCTCCTGCTGCCTTCATGGATATGATGAACAGGGTATTCAAGGAATATTTGGATCACTTTGTGGTCGTCTTTATCGATGACATCCTTGTTTATTCCAAAAGCCGTGAAGATCATGAGCAACACTTGAGGTTGGTACTCCAAAAGCTTCGTGAATACAAACTTTATGCCAAGTTGAAGAAATGCGAGTTCTGGCTGGAGGAGGTAGCATTCCTTGGGCACGTAGTATCAAGTCGTGGAATATCGGTTGACCCGACAAAGATTGAAGCTATTCAAAGCTGGGAGCAACCTAAATCAGTGACCGAAGTACGTAGCTTTCTTGGTTTAGCTGGTTATTATCGGAGATTCGTGGAAGGATTTTCTCGAATCGCTACTCCATTAACTCAGCTGACTCGAAAAGATACAAAGTTCGGTTGGAGCGAAGAATGTGAGCAGAGTTTTCAAGAACTCAAGAGGAGACTCATTTCAGCACCTGTTCTAACAATACCATCTGGCTCGGAGGGATTTGTCATCTACAGTGATGCTTCGAGCAAAGGGTTGGGATGTGTTCTCATGCAACATGGAAAAGTCATAGCCTATGCATCAAGACAACTCAAGGAATATGAGAGGAATTATCCTACTCATGATCTAGAGTTGGCAGCTGTTGTCTTTGCACTTAAAATTTGGAGGCATTACTTGTATGGGGAGAAGGTGGAGATCTTTACGGATCATAAAAGCCTCAAATATTTCTTCACTCAAAAGGAACTCAACATGCGACAACGACGTTGGCTTGAACTGTTGAAAGATTATGATCATACCATTCAATACCATCCTGGAAAAGCGAACGTGGTAGCTGACGCATTGAGTAGAAGATCATATGCAAGTACGAGTGCAATATTGTCAACACAAGAGCCCATTTTGTGTGACTTGCAAAGGATGGAGATAGAGTTAAAGACTCCAGGGACCCATGTGATGATGGCGAATATACGAGTAGAACCAACTTTAATCGATAAAGTTAAAGCTGCTCAAGCTACAGACCTGGAGCTGATGCGTATGAGGAAGAAAGTGCAAGAAGGTTCTATGCCGGAAGCAAGAATCGATGAAGAAGGAATACTTCGAGTCAACTCCAGACTTTGTGTTCCTAACAACCCTGATTTAAAGTATGAAATCATGATGGAGGCGCACAACACACCGTTTGCAATCCATCCTGGAAGTACCAAAATGTATCATGATCTTCGTCATACATTTTGGTGGAGCAATATGAAGAGAGAGATAGCGTTGTTTATCTCAAGGTGTCTAACTTGTCAACGAGTCAAAGCGGAGCATCAAGTACCAAAAGGTCCATTGCAACCACTTGAAATTCCAGAATGGAAGTGGGAGCACATTACCATGGATTTCGTTACCGGTCTTCCTAAGGTTTCTCAAGGTATAGATGCGATTTGGGTCATTGTTGATAGATTGACCAAGTCTGCTCATTTCTTACCGATACGAGAAACTTATACACTTGAACGTCTTGCTCGTATGTACATAAACGAGATTGTAAGACTGCATGGTATGCCAGTATCCATAGTTTCTGATCGAGACCCAAGATTCACTTCACGATTTTGGGTTAGTTTACAAAAAGCTATGGGCACGGATTTACGATTTAGTTCGGCATATCATCCTCAGACGGACGGACAATCAGAGAGGACTATTCAAACTCTAGAAGATTTATTAAGACTCTGTGTCTTTGACTTCAAGGGAAGTTGGGACAAGTTCTTACCATTGGTGGAGTTTTCCTACAACAACAGTTATCAAGCAAGTATTGGCATGGCTCCATTCGAAGCATTGTATGGAAGAAAATGTCGTTCTCCAGTATGCTGGGATGAGGTGGGTGAAGCAACGTTGTTGGGACCGGAGTTGGTACGTATGACTACAGAAAAGATTCAAACGATCCGACAACGTATAAAAACCTCACAAGATCGACAAAAGAGTTATGCTGATCTTCATCGAAAGGACGTGGAATTTGATATAGGAGATCATGTGTTCTTACGTGTTGCTCCATGGAAAGGAGTTACGAGATTTGGAAAGAGAGGAAAGCTCAATCCTCGATTCATCGGTCCATTTTTAATCCTCGATCGAGTAGGAACTGTGGCTTATAGACTCGCTTTACCGCCAAGTATGTCTCGTGTTCATAACGTTTTTCACATATCCATGTTACGCAAATATGTGGAAGACCCGAACCACATTATTGAGTTAGAACCGGACGAAATAGCGGAGGATTTGACGTATGAAGAAGTTCCTGTTCAAATCTTGGATAAGAAGGAACATATTCTACGCTCCAAGGTTATACCTCAAGTCAAAGTTTTGTGGAGAAACCACGATGTTGAGGAAATGACTTGGGAGTTAGAATCTGAAATGAAATCAAGGTATCCTTACCTCTTCGACATACCAGGTACGTACCCTAATTTCGAGGGCGAAATTTCATAAGAAGGGGAGGTTGTAAGACCCCAACTTTTATAAATAAAGATGAATTTTCTATAAATATCATTTTTGAATATTATGGAGTTAATTTGATATAATGTTATAGTTGTGGGTAATATTTATAAATTTTGCAAAGTACGCAAGTTGTTATATAATATTCGATTGGTCGGAGAATATTCGTTTTAACAGGGAATATTCGTACAACGACACAATCATTGGTGGACCCCACAACGGAATTATTGTCGGATTGAGAAAACGACAAAAATATTTTATTAAAAATAACGGCGGAAGTTTTACCATTGTTACTGTTGAACTACTCGGTAGTAAAAGTACAGTAATACGTGTGGTTGCATAGTAGCACACGGTATTGATTATTAATGCTTATGTGAGAAGTCACTCAGTTTGATTCCATTATTGTCAGTTAATAATATGAATTATTTAGCGATAATGACGTTTTGTTTTATTCGTATTATTAACGTAATAAAACAGAAACATCTTTTTATATAAAACAAAATACTTTATTAAAGTTATTCTATAAATAGAATATATTATATTTTATTTAAAAGATTTTTCTTTAAATATGGACCGTCAGATTAAAGTAATCAATCTGGACCGTTCATGGATTAGTTACTATGCATTCTATTTTTCTATAAATAGCAGCTCATTCTTTCATTATTTCTTACGAATTCACTGAACTCTAGAGAGAGAAACTATAGAGAGAAACTATAGAGAGAGAGAAGAAGAGTATTCTGCTACTTAACTACTTCAGCTCTTCTTTAAAACAGTTGTTATTCCATTTCATGAAGAGAACTGTTGTTATTCCATTTCTTTCTTATTCATGAAGAGAACTGTTGTTATTCCATTTCTTATTATTCTGTTGGAATAACCTGTATACGCGGTCTACCCTATACTTGGTGACATTCTTCTATTATTCTGTTGGAACATCCTGTCTGTGTGTTTTACACCGGACCTGGTTCCGTTTTTATTATTATTCTGTTGGAACATCCTGTCTGTGTGTTTTACACCGGACCTGGTTCCGTCTTGTTATTATTCTGTCGGAATATCCTGTCTGTGCGTTTACGCCGGACCTGGTTTTATTATTTATTATTCTGTCGGAATATCCTGTCTGTGCGTTTACGCCGGACCTGGTTCCATTATTTATTATTCTGTCGGAATATCCTATCTGTGCGTTTACGCCGGACCTGGTTCCATTATTTATTATTCTGTTAGAATAACCTGTCTGTGCGGTCTATCGCATGCATGGTGATTTCTTTTGTTATTCCATTCTTTATTATACTCAGTTGGTTAAGTTTTGACTTCTATACTCCATGAAATTTGTGGAATATCCTTGATAATTGCGGTTCATTCAGTATCTTTTCATGAAAATAATCTTCTAAGCATTCTTGAATTTTACTCCACAAAGTAGTATCATGTTGACAATTTGGACGTTGTTAATTCTTTGATAAATTAATTCTTGAACTTGTTTTATTGAATTCTTATATCATTGTCATCATCCTCATGTTTATAAAATGTTGAAAGTCATCTGTGGCCTGTAGTGCATAGATGGACTTGGTATGATTATGACCAGGGATTATTCGGTATAATCATGACCGTAATGTTACAAATGATGTGGTAAAAGTCCTCATTGGCCCGTAGTGCATTGATGGACAGTTGTTGGCATGATCATGACCATTAATGAATACACGAATATCCTTGGCCGTAGTGCAGGGGTGATTCGATGATGTGGATTATTTTATTAAGCTGAGTCTCAGCGATCACAGTGTTGAAAAATCTTTTAAATCATAAAAGATAGTAGAGTTTATTTTCTACTTGACTCTCTTAATGGATTGCTTGTTCCGCTACAGTTAAACTTGATGTCTATTATATTTTATCAGTTTAACATTGTTGAAGGCTAATGATAATTTATTCTGCATTATCTTAGTCATAATATTTCTTACTGGGCTAGTTGAGCTCACCCTTTCTTTCACTGTTCTCTTCAGAAAATGAGAACGTAGCCGGGGCAAGTCGGGGAACGGAGTGATGGTCCGAATGATAGTATTAGTTAGTAGTCCTCACTATTCTATGTAATGGTGTGTTAATAAATGTAATGAGGACTCCTTTTGAGTATGAATACTCTCTAGAAGATAATATTTGTATTCAAACTCACAGTTTATGTTTTGTCGTATTGTACACGACAGTTGTATTAGTAAGTTGTATTTGTATTCTGTACTATGTATCTGACGACCTAAGATGGGTGATGTATACCTAATTTTGGGGGCGTCACAGTAACTCTAGCAACCTTTGATCTTTGAAGCTCTTGCTGATTTATACTCCTTCCCAATCCTCCCGTTGGAAAGTAGCCGTTGAAAGCTATTCAAATTTCTTCACAGATCTCGAGTTGCTTTAAGTAGACTGCTGATGTGACATATCATGGCTTTCTGACACTGCAGTCTACTATTTCACCTACCCCATCAGAGATGTCAGTTTAATGTATTGGGCAGGTCGAAGACTTTATTTCTTCCTTCTAATTTCTCGATCAAAGGTTGTCCTTTTGCATCGATGCTCTCAATAAGCTCTTGTCCAAATATCAACCTTCAGATTGAACCGTTGCCAATGCTTCAATCTTCAATTATTCAAACTCTACGATTCTGATGCACGTCTTCATGGACCTGATCGTAGTGTCTTATTGACTGGTAGAGACAACACTACGATCTTGAAGAGTGTTGATTGAATCTTCAGTGTAGAACACCTCTTCTTCTGTTGTGCAGTGCTTCAACCCTTCTATTTGCCTTGACAGCTCTCAGATACTGATGGCTTGACTCCTTTGTTCTGGCCCCTTCTGAATAGTAAGATACTTCAGATTTGTGGCGTGTCCAGCTCACTTTTTTCTTGTGATCTCTCGTTCACTTATCATCAATGGACTGACCTAATGCTTAATCACTTTAGTCTTGATCTTTAGAGGCTGACCAGTATCACTGTGTACACTCCATCAGTTCTTTCTTTGTTTGGCAAACACTACGATCTTGAATGCTTCTAAGATCGTTGTCTTCTGTTCACTTGACAACTACTGCACTTGGTGACTTTCCTTAGTCAGTTACTGAAGTCTTCTTCTGATCAACTTGTGGAAGACTTCATCTCGAATGGCTTCACAACTCAATCTGGATGCTAATTGGGTTGGTGCTTAGATCTTCTATTAGCTTGTATGCCATTCGTTGAGTGCTCTCTGGTTTCCTTCAGGTGGGATGTATCTATGCAGTGCCAACCAGAGGCTTCATTCCTTTGGATATTCTGGGAGTGCTCATTTGTTGAGAATTGTATTAGCTCTACGATTCTGCCTTGGCATTGTGAGCACATCTGTTGAGGTCATAGTTCTGCACTCTACGATTCAGCTTCGGCTGTACTGACACTATGACTCTGAGATCAGATCTTGACACTCTACGATTTCTACCTTATGCTTGATGTCTTCATCTGATCTTGCTCGACTACGATCTCTGTCTTTGATATGATCAGTAGACTCTACGAACTCAGAGTGTAATCTACGATCTCTGACTTGGCTTTGGCAGATGCTCAGTCGGCTCGTAGGCAGGCTATCTCTACGATTCTGAATATGACTTCCTCAGCAGACTACGACTTCGAGGAAGTTCTTCTCGACACACTATGATCCTTTCTCATCTCTCCTGGCAGTCTACGAACTCTGAGATCTACTATCTTGCAGACTACGATTCTGCCTTGACAGCTCTCGAGTTTTTCTTGACTCTCCTGGTAGACTACGATTTCTAGTGCAGTGCTCGACAATCAGACAAGCCTATTTATTACATCATAAGATCAACCTAACATGCTTGATCTTTCTATTTTTATAGTCCTTATACATCATTTCTTTTTAAGGACTTTACAAAGCTGTTTTGCTTATGTAGGATCAACCTAACACATTTGATCAATTCATTCTAAGTCTTTGTACATATGTTTTTATTATCTATCAAAGGACTTTACAACTTTTCTTGATGCAAGCATACTTGCATATTCATTCATATATATATCATAATCAAATCATATGTAAATAGGAATAACATTCACATGCTTATTCCTGACAATCTCCCCCTATTTGATTATGACAAAAACAATAAGTGCATATGTATGTTATAAATGAATCTTATATACAGTGAGCAACTGTATTTCTAAAATAGATAATCATGAATGTCATTTTTAACAATATGGAATTTAATATGCTTTGACATTTTACATCTTGGATCCAGAACATACCTAACTAGTTAGAGATGTACCTCTTTTGGCTCTATGTGTGTTTTCCAGGATGTCTGTTGATCAGCTATTCATCTGTGTGATCTTCTTGCTCCTGCTTCCCTTGGGATGATGACTTTCTGCCTTTGCTCTTCTCCCCCTCAGATGTATGATTCTCTTTTCCTTCTGGCTCCCCCTCAGCTTCGGCATATATAGGTTCATCATTCTTCGACTCCCCCTTAGAAGATAACTCTACCTCTTCTTCTTCTGTCTTCGGCTCCCCCTTAGAAGATGACTCTGCCCCTTCTTCTTCTGTCTTCTTCTTTGACTTCTTCTCTCTTTTCCTTCTGCTCTTCTTTGAATGCCTCTTGCTCTGCCTCTTTCTATGCCTCTTTTTCTCCCCCTTTTTGTCACTAATCATTTGGGAGAGCTGCTCCATGTTGGACATAAGCTGCTCCAATAGGTAGGAGGAGTTAGCAACTTCAAACTTGAGTTCCTGTTGGCCTATCTCAAGTTGCATTGAGAAAGACTGATTCATGTTGTCAATCTTGTCATAGAGGATTTGGATCTGCTCTTCATTGGCCTTCTGTGCTCGTAGAGTTTCTGCCTTCTGATCATGTGTGGCCTTCAGATAGATGTTATCTCTCTCTTTGACTTTGAGAGATACATCAGCCATTACAGTTTGAAGTCTGTTCTAAACTGAGTTATCTCCTTCTGCTGTCAACACCATCTTTGACTCTTCATTAATTTGAGATATCTTCTCAATCAGCACTTTAGAATTCTTTAGTAGTTCCTGCTCCATAAGAGTTTGATCATCTTGTTGGGCAACCTCTAGTTGAGCAACAGATTGGACTCTACGATTCTCATCCTTGGACAGATTTTCGAATGTGTTGAGAATCTGAAAGATCATTGAGTACCAATCGCTATTTGAGGATGAGTGAATGTCGGATAGCAGTGCTTGGGTTGATGAAGGTTTCTGATTTTGAACTTGAACACCATCAGCAGTAGAATGAGTAGACTCTACTATCATCTCCTTAGTCATGAACCTTCTTCCTTCAGAGTCCATTCTATGAACATAAGGAATATAGTGATTTCCAGCATGTCGATAGACTTTGAAGTGAGGCTAGTCTTTGATTAGTTTGGTGGCAAACTTCTTCACTCTTGGAAAGTTTTGAGCCACCAGCTCCATGCTTGGAAAATGAGAGTAGCACCCGCTGAAGTAGCTTCCATCTTTTTTAGTATGGGCCTTTAGCCATGGCATCCATTGGAAAAACCATCTTATCAGCAAATCATCAGGGTTGTAGAGGATAGTAGTGCAGTCCATCTTATGTTATTCCAGTTTTTAAACACTTAAGATGCAGTCATCCTCATAACCTTGAGCTGTTCACTTCCATAGTTTACCCACCTTTTTGGAGAAACTTCTGGAGGTTCATCAGAGACTTCCACCACTATTCTCCTGGTGATTTTCGCTGGAGAGAGAACTGGGTAGAATTCTGGTTCCTAAGAATCCTGATATGCAGAGCTGGAATCCTTTTCCATTTCTTCTCTTTCGGAGCCTGAACCATTTTGATCATTTTCATCAAGGAATCCTTTTTGCTACATTTCATTTCCCGAACCTCCTTTAGCAAGATCTTCCTCTGATTCTTCTTCTTCACCATTGGTCCTATCTTCAGCACTTTCTTCCTGTGATACAGATTCATCATCACTTAATTCAATGACAACATTGGATTGATTATTTTTCTTTTTGGAAGCAAATTAAGCAATTAATCTGTAGCTCTTCATTCTTCTAGGAGGTTCAGCTATGGGAGAGTCAGACTCTTCTTCCTTTTCAGATTCTGAAGCCCTTGGATCATCAGACGAACTTGCTTGAGGTTCATCACTGGCAGGGGCATGTCCTTCTTCTTTGGACTCATCACCTTTTGAGCCATCTTGTGGGCTTTTAGGATTTGAAGGAGCATGTTGTTCTTCTTCTGAAACAACATCATTTGACCCATCATTTAAACCTGTCGGAGCATTTGCAGTTGGGGATGGAGTTGGGTCTACTTGTATCTTCTCTTCATCATCAGAGTGAATGCTTTGAGGGCTTGTGCATTCTTCTTCATCAGCAGATGCTGTATTTTCTTCCATTAATCTAACTTCACCTTCATTGCTGGATTTTGTCTATGGGGATTTAGCCTTGAGACTATTGGTTGCCTTTTCTTCTTTTGTCTCTACGTCCTCTACTTTGTTAGATGGACTTTCTTGGGAAGCTAGGGCTGGCCTATTTTCCACCTTAGCTTTCTTTCTTAATGGCCCTTGAAGCAACCTGTTGCTTCTTCGCTTTGTGGTTTTCGCAATCAGGACCTTTTCTTCTTCATCCTTGTCTTTGGTGGAGAGACTTGTTGGTGGGGCCTTGGTTTTCTTCACACTCCTAGATTTCTTTCTGCCTGGTGTGATTGCTTCTGGTTTAGAGTCACCAGACTCAGAACTTTCTACCTCTTCTGCCTTTCTCTTCTTTGCAGAGGCCTTGCTGCTGCTCCCAGTTGTCAGCCTTCTGTTTTCCTTTGGGTTTTTCTTCCAATTTACAAACAATTGTGGAGACATAACTTTGTGATCATTAAGAGGTTCTCCCTCGTCATCCTTGATTCTTCCTCCTAGCTTCTTCTTTATTACAATACTCAGCAGTCTTCCATGAAAGACCTTTGTCAGAGGTTTTTCTGTAGACTTCTTTAGCTCATCCTTTTCTACCCACTTGGAGATTTGATCAAACAGGATAACTCCAAAGTTAATTTGTTTCTTCAGAACTATTGCTGACATTATCTTCAATTGCTGATCAAGCACAGTATCATGTGCAGTATCCTTGCATAATTTACATTTGCCCACTATCTCTGTAAGGAACTCGAACTCTTCTGGAAACTCCTTCTTCTTCATGTCCTTCAGACTAGGGTTTCTTTGGTACCCCATGATCTCCTTTGCTTGTTTCGTATCGACATCATCAAGGCTCTTCAGTCCTTGGTTAGGAAAACCTAGGCATTAATTGAGGTCAGAAAATTTCAACTTTAGAGACTGACCTTTGACCTTAGTAGAAAGGGTTCCGGAGTTTATGGAGGCATTTGAGTAGAACTCTTTAACCAGGTCAACATATACTCGAGTGCTAGCCTCAAGGCATTCTGAGAATCCAGCTTTCTTTACAAGCTCGAGAATGTCTCTGAACTTCTTCTCGGATTTCTCAAATGACTTGGTTCCGAGCTGAATGCCAGTGATTACTCGCCAATCTACCATTTGAATAGTTCGAAGAATATGGGTATATGATTTAGAGGAGTCTGTGAGAGATGGTTGACTGTGATTTGAGTAAGGCTCTAGAGGGTTAATAGATTCTGGCTTTGATGAGGATTCTAGGGTTTAAAAATGGGAGGGAGAAGGGTTCGATGATTTCTGATAACTGTTTGTAGATTTTGAATTTGTCTTTATGGCAGTTCCTTCTAACTCTGCATTATCAGTGATGTGTCAACCAACCATTAGTTACACGATGTCCAGTAATGAGCTGTAACTCCCCATAACTTTTCAGTTAGATATTTCTTTTAGAAGAGTGGACGCTTGATTGACGTGGATTGATCGTTGACTTCTTTGGTTCGTAGAGCAGCATGATAAGGCAGCTATGGACTCTACGTTTTTCTTTGTTGACTTAACGATCAACTTTTGAGAGAAGCTGCAGTGGATGGTTTTGACATTACTCCTCATTTTGAAATTGCATATCTTGACCATTGATATACTCCACGCCGATTTGGGAACTTAAGTTCTGATGTGCGTTTGTACGATGTCTTTCCATACTGTTTTCGAACTTATCTCCTCATAATCTAAATGGTTGAGCAATTGTCCAGTTCTTCCAAGCTCCTTGTGAACTAGAGTATCCTCTGGCAGGACTACGATCGTCGAGTCTGCTTCTACGATCGCTGAGGTTGCACTACGATTGTGGAGTTCTCTTCAACCTCGACTCTATGATTGTTGACTGTCTTGGTCCTTGAGATGAACTTGACTTAGCATTCCTTCTGGGTCAAGGTAGCTCAGGAAGGGCCAACCTCTTAGAGTGAGCTAAGGGTCAGGTTTGTCCCTGAGGCGCTTTCCAGATGAAATACTTTAGAAGTGATTTGCACTGATATCTCATTTGACCTTTTTTGGTGGGGAGGTCCTCTACCAACTTTAGACAATTGCATTTGCTGTAATCGTGGTGTCCTCCTGCTTTTACACTACGATCGGATGTTTGATCGCAGGCACTCCACGATTTTGGGTTGGGTGGCTGAAGGGTTATCAGTAGTACATTTTGAGACGTTCCTACTGACTATGGATCTTCATTTGGTTCATCAGCCACAAAGTTTTGGGACTTCATAGTTGGTACATTTCTTCATAGTGTATCTCAGTGCTGTTGTTCCTCAACAGATCACTGCTCCTCCCCCATGGTTGATGTTGTCTTCTCATATAGATGTGATTCCTTTTTCTTTATATTCGCTACAAGGAAGCCTTGTATATCTCCTTGTATTGTAGGCATGGATATTTTTAGGACTGAACACTCTACGATCTTTTGACAGCACTACGAACATAGTCTTCTTTGACAGTTTTGTGTTTGTGAAGTTCTGCTCCAGTAATTAATTCCTCTTGACTGATGCTCAATAATCCTCTGAAGTGAGCTTCCTTGAGGATTCTTCTCATATAGCATGCTTTGCTTGATTTGAGCATATAAGACCCTTTTCATCTTTGGTTGAATGGCCTGCTTCCAGATACTGATTAGCAGCCATCTGAGCTTCATTCAAGTTAGCTCAGCGGGTCTTCAAAGACAAACTTGGACATATAAGGATTTTATCAGAATTATTTCTGAACAGTCCTTAGCCTTCTGCTGGTTGAGTCTTCTTGACTGAAGTCTTCTGCTTCAGTATTTCTTAGTGTGGCCGGATAGACCAGGTACCTGTAAGTTAGATATATTTCTATTTTTGGTACCCACAATTTAATGGGTCCTGCTAGGTTAGTTTTCCAAACCCCTGTTCCTCATATATTAGAATTATCATCATAGTGATCACCAACAATCATATTCGTGCATGTAACTAATTTAGATAATACATTTTGAGATGCATGATGGTGAGTGTGTGTAAGGTTTGACATTTTAATAAAGGCACACTAACTCTTTGATGGTTTCATCATTTGCTTGGTTATGTTCACAATGTCTAAATGTTTACAGAGTGAGAATCAACTCTACGATTTGTTTGTATCAGGTTGATTCGTGGAGGTGATCAGTTTCTACGAATCTTCAAGATATATTTGAAGAACTGATCATACTCTGTGAGTTATCAAACACTTAGAACATAGGTTTGTACATACATATTAGCCCATCAACAAAGATTACTTCACATAAAATAAATTTAAGCTGTGATGCTCTTATGATTCATTTCAGATTTCTTTCAAGATGTCGTCTTCAACCTAAAACTTGAATGGAGAGGAAGTTTATAGGCATTTGAATTTCCACCCTCAGTGTACTTTCTCTCTTCACCTTTTTAGGTAGATTATGACTCCTTGAAAGAATACTATTACAGTTCATAAGGAGGTACAACTATGATGAACACAATTATATCAGTGCAGAATCATACCTTTTTACTGTCAGTTTCTTAACAGTCATTTAACTTTAATATACTGAGTTTAGGCATTGATGTGCATAGCTTCTCGTTTGCTCCTGACAACTTGTTGCTCTTGTTGGTCATTAATCAATCAGTCGTGGTCTTGAAGATGCAGGCTAGGAAAATCTCAGCATCTTTTGTTCTTTGACATCCTTCAGTTCACAAAGTTTGCACCCAGCTACTAGTTGGCCAGACACATGTTTGAGAAGATCTTCTTTCTTCTCTTGATAAGCATTTCTTAGCATGTATGGTCTTTTCATCTTTCAGGCTGGTGGATGCTTGACTCTTTGTTGTTGATGTCTCTTGGACTATCTCGTCTGGTTTTCAGACTACAAGATTGACTGTAGGCAATGATTGGTCTTGTTGAACAATCGAGAACAGGACTAATTCGAGCAGCTTCAGGTGTATATACACATTTACCTGTACACAATATTTCCAACGTGTGAGCTCATCTGCATATAACAAGTTACTTACTACTAAACTAAGTTTAGAACAATGTTTGTGCCTAGGGTCAGACTCAAAGCTATTAGCTTTTGAATATAGCATGAGAACCTGCTCTGATATCAATTATTAGTTCCCAGTAGGCACAATATAAATTTAGAAGGGGGGGTTGAATAGATCCTTTTATTTTTAAATACTTTTCTCGTTTATTTTGTTTTGCTATTAAATAAGCATATGACAAACAAAAGAATCTTTTCAAGCACAGCGGAATAAGTAAATGATCCCCTTCATAGATATATTCATAATCACACATACATTGTTCATAGAGTTAGTTTAGTTGTAAGTAGTTAAAACATACATAGCAGTTATAGCAGTTAGTGTACATAATGTAAATGACATAAAGTAAAAGACACAGGAGGTTTTAAGTGATTCAGAGACTCAAGCTCCTAATCCACTCTTCTGCTTTCAACTAGCAGGATTTCCACTAAGGAAGGGCAGCACCCTGAATCACTAAGATTCCTTCAAGGCCAGCAGCCTTGGGACTTCAGTTCACTAAGAACTCTTCAAGGCCAACAGCCTTGGTACTCCTCTAGTTCTCTAGGAATTCTTCAAGCCCAGCAGGCTTGGAACTTCATTTAGTCCCTCTGGACAAGGACCCCTCAGGCCCTGGCTTCATTTAGTCCCTCCGAACAAGGACCCCTCAGGCCCTGGCTTCTTGTTGAGTTGTTTGTTTATTTGTTGGAGTTGGTGCTGAGCTGCTAAGATGTCTTCATGCTCTGAACATCTTCTATACTTAGCAGCTTGACGTGATCACCCTTGAAGTGTAGTTGAGTATTGCATGATGCTCAGCTTCTTTGGTAACTCAACCACTTCGGATGATCCCTTGATGAACTGCCTTGAAGATCATTCCTCTTGATACTTGATGGCTGCACATGATGAGTTTCTAAGCTGATTGTAAGCTCTTCTACTAGGTAATTAGAAACTTTCTCATGCTTGCCACCATGATGATGTTTGTGATCTCCTTTCTTGATACTTGATGCCTTCTCATGATGGACTTGTTAAGATGACTGTGAGCTCTTCTCTATAGTACTTAGATTCTTCCCATGATGGACATCAAGATGACATGATGTTCTTCTTTCTCTCGGCAGTTCAGAACACTCTTCATGTAGTAGAACTCTCACTTCTAATTCTTTTTTTTTCTATCTCCAAGTGTTCTTGGTGGATCGTAGAGTGAGCCTTCGAACTCACTATGTGGTTTAGATCAGTCCACCATTACTCCAAACTCGGTAACTCCAGCAACCTTTGATCTTTAAAGCTCTTGTTGATTTATACTCCTTCCCAATCCTCCCGTTGGAAAGTAGCCGTTAAAAGCTATTCAAATTTCTTCACAGATCTCAAGTTTCTTTAAGTAAATTGCTGATGTGACATGTCATGACTTTTTGACACTGCAGTCTACTGTTTCACCTACCCCATCAGAGATATCACTTTAATGTCTTGGGCAGGTCAAATACTTTATTTCCTCCTTCTGATTTCTCGATCAGAGTTTGTCCTTTTACATCGATGCTCTCAATAAGCTCTTGTCCAAATATCAACCTTCAGATTGAACCGTTGCCAATGCTTCAATCTTCAATTATTCAAACTCTACGATTCTGATTCACGTCTTCATGGACCTGATCGTAGTGTCTTATTGACTGGTAGAGACAACACTACGATCTTGAAGAGTGTTGATTGGATCTTCAGTGTAGAACACCTCTTCTTCTGTTGTGCAGTGCTTCAACACTTCTGTTTGCCTTGACAGCTCTCAGATACTGATGGCTTGACTCCTTTGTTCTGGCCCCTTCTGAATAGTAAGATACTTCAGATTTGTGGCGTGTCCAGCTCACTTTTTTCTTGTGATCTCTCGTTCACTTATCATCAATGGACTGACCTAATGCTTAATCACTTTAGTCTTGATCTTTAGAGGCTGACCAGTATCACTGTGTACACTCCATCAGTTCTTTCTTTGTTTGGCAAACACTACGATCTTGAATGCTTCTAAGATCGTTTTCTTCTGTTCACTTGACAACTACTGCACTTGGTGACTTTCCTTAGTCAGTTACTGAAGTCTTCTTCTGATCAACTTGTGGAAGACTTCATCTCGAATGGCTTCACAACTCAATCTGGATGCTAATTGGGTTGGTGCTTAGATCTTCTATTAGCTTGTATGCCATTCGTTGAGTGCTCTCTGGTTTCCTTCAGGTGGGATGTATCTATGCAGTGCCAACCAGAGGCTTCATTTCTTTGGATATTCTGGGAGTGCTCATTTGTTGAGAATTATATTAGCTCTACGATTCTGCCTTGGCATTGTGAGCACATCTGTTGAGGTCGTAGTTTTGCACTCTACGATTCAACTTCGGCTGTGCAGACACTACGACTCCGAGATCAGATCTTGACACTCTACGATTTCTGCCTTGTGCTCGATGTCTTCATCTGATCTTGTTTGACTACGATCTCTGCCTTTGATATGATCAGTAGACTCTACGAATGTTCCAATTATCTATCAAAGGACTTTACAGCTTGTACATATGTTCCTATTATCTATCAAATGACTTTACAGCTTTTCTTGATGTTTTCTTGATGCAAGCATACTTGCATATTCATTCATATATATATCATAATCAAATCATATGTAAATAGGAATAACATTCACATGCTTATTCCTGACATGATGTATAGATCAAACTACAAACTATGGAGCCCAAAGAAACTTCGTAGGAGGCGGATCCTAGTCATTTGCGCATATTAATTTAATTCAAAGAAGTTTATATTTAATCTCAGAAATTTCCAACAAAATAAGAGAATTGAAAATTAATTAAGCTTCAAACACATTTTCTCTCCCTCAATATGTTTATGTCCATTATTAAATTAATATCGATGGACACTCTATTAATGTAACTAATACTCGGTAGCAAACGTGTTGCGTGCGTAAATTGTGTGGGTAAAACAAAAATATTATAAATTTAAAGAACTAAATAGAAAGATAAAAAAATTTAATATAAAAATAACAAAATAGAAATTGTTTTAAAAGTCGAAAAACATTTTGAAAAATGTCAAAAAGCTTCAAAAAAAAAAAACTATTTACACGACAGTCGGCCTTTGACTTTATATACTTGATATTATAATTAATACTTAAAAGTTATCTGTGTCGATTTTCATTATAAATGGAACATTTTTTAAATTCTATATGATCTATTTAATATTGTTATTCTTTTGCGTACATTTTACGTATGTGCAAAATCAATCTACGATATGAGCAAGTCCACATTGGGTAATAAAAAAATTACTATCAACAACATGATCTGGGCAAGACCAATCAGGGAGCGGTAGATCTAAAAATACCAATAAATGGAGAGAACATTTATTTAATAAAAACTCCATAATTTTGAGAAACTTTAATAGGAGAAACAAAACCCTAAAAAAGGGAAAGAGAAAAACCCCACAAAGGAAGAAACCAATTAAAATATAAAAATCAAGGTGAAAACAAAATCCCAAGGGGGTCCAAAGTGACCCTCTCAAGATCGTAGAATATGGAGGCTATGATTTCTCTCTAAAAAGAAAAGAGAGAGACTAGAGAGGTTTTTGATTTATTGTTCTAAAGATAAGTACGATTTGAAGAGTGGGCATGAAATTTTTATTTCATACCATTATTAAGAGATTGTAATTTTTATGTTATTTGTTTAATATAAAGTCAACGCCATTAAAAGTTCTTAATAAATATATTCAGTTTCTTTCACTGAAATGGTCTCTTTTGGTTGGAGTTATATTAATTTATGACGGGACAAAACGATGTGGTTAGATTTAAAGTAAAAAATTATGATGTACAGATCGAACTCCAAACTCTGGAGCCTCTAGAAACTCCGGAGGAGTCGGTTCCTATCTATACGCGCATATTAATTTAATTCAAAGAAATTTATATTTAATCTCAGAAATTTCCAAGAAAATAAGAGATTTGAAAATTAATTAAGCTTCAAACACAGATTCTCTCTCTCAATATGTTTATGTCCATTCTTAAATTAAATTATATCGATGGACACTCTATTAATGTAACTAGTACTCGGTAGCAAACGGGTTGTGTGCGTAAATTGTGGATAAAATAAAAATATTATAAATATAAAGTACTAAATAGAAAGATAAAAAAATTAATAATAAAAGAATAAAATAGAAATTGTCTTAAAAGTCAAAAAACATTTTCGAAAAAGTCAAAAAACTTTTTAAAAAAACTATTTACACGACAGTCGGTCCTTCGACTTTATATATTAGACAATATAATTAATACATAAAAAGTTATTTGTGTCTATTTTCATTATACATGAAACAATTTTTTAATTCTATATGATCTATTTAATATTGTTATTCTTTTGCGTACTTTTTAAGCATATGCAAAATCAAACTACGATATGAGCAAGTCCACATTGGGTAATAAAAAAACTTCAGCTGTCAGCAACATTATATGGGCAAGAGCAATCAGTAGATCTAAAAATACCAATAAATGTAGAAAACATTTATTTAATATATAAAAACTCCATAATTTTGAGAAACTTTACTAGGAGAAACAAATTAAACCATAATAAAGGGAGAAAAAACCCCCACAAAGGACAAAATAATTAAAAATATAAAAATCAAGGTGAAAATAAAATCAGGAGGGATCGTAGAATATACATGGAGGCTAGGATTTCTCTCTAAAAAGAAAAGAGAGAGACTAGAGGTTTTTAATTTTTTGTTATAAGATAAGTACGATTTGAAGAGCGGGCATGAAATTTTTATTTCATACCATTATTAAGAGATTATAATTGTTATGTTTATTTGTTTAATATAAAGTCAACACCATTAAAAGTTCTTAATAAATATAACCAACTTCTTTCACTTAAACGGTCTCGTTTTA
The DNA here is from genome assembly GCA_016801055.1 of Panax notoginseng. Classification (NCBI taxonomy): domain Eukaryota; kingdom Viridiplantae; phylum Streptophyta; class Magnoliopsida; order Apiales; family Araliaceae; genus Panax; species Panax notoginseng. The sequence goes on along the minus strand of CM029018.1, from coordinate 12,280,962 downwards.
GTTGAAGTTTTATTAATTTATTATGGGACAAAACGATGTCGTTAGATTTAAAGTAGAAGATTGTGATGTACAGATCAAACTACAAACTATGGAGCCCCAAGAAACTTCGGAGGAGGCGGATCCTAACTATTTGCGCATATTAATTTAATTCAAAGAAGTTTATATATATTTAATCTCAGAAATTTCCAACAAAATAAGAGATTTGAAAATTAATTAAGCTTCAAACACAGATTCTCTCTCTCAATATGTTTATGTCCATTCTTAAATTAATTAATATCGATGGACACTCTATTAATGTAACTAGTATTCGGTAGCAAACGGGTTTTGTGCGTAAATTGTGTATAAAATAAAAATATTATAAATATAAAGTACTAAATAGAAAGATAAAAAAATTAATATTAAAATAACAAAATAGAAATTGTCTAAAAAACATTTTCAAAAAAGTAAAAAAACTTTAAAAAAAACTATTTACATGACAGTCGGCCCTTCGACTTTATATATTAGACAATATAATTAATACATAAAAAGTTATTTGTGTTGATTTTCATTATGAATGGAACAATTTTTTAATTCTATATGATCTATTTAATATTGTTATTCTTTTGCGTACTTTTTACACATGTGCAAAATCAAACTACGATATGAGCAAGTCCACATTGGGTAATAAAAAAACTTCAGCTATCAGCATCATGATCTGGGCAAGAGCAATCAGTAGATCTAAAAATACCAATAAATGGATAGAACATTTATTTAATATATAAAAACTCCATAATTTTGAGAAACTTTACTAGGAGAAACAAATTAAACCGTAATAAAGGGAGAAAAAAAACCCCACAAAGGACAAAACAATTAAAAATATAAATATCAAGGTGAAAATAAAATCAGGAGGGATCGTAGAATATGCATGGAGGCTAGGATTTCTCTCTAAAAAGAAAAGAGAGAGACTAGAGGTTTTTAATTTTTTGTTATAAGATAAGTACAATTTGAACAGCGAGCATGAATTTTTTATTTCATACCATTATTAAGAGATTGTAATTGTTATGTTTATTTGTTTAATATAAAGTCAACGCCATTAAAAGTTCTTAATAAATATAACCAACTTCTTTCACTAAAACAGTCTAGTTTTGGTTGGAGTTTTATTAATTTATTATAGGACAAAACGATGTCGTTAGATTTAAGGATAAATTACATATAGTAGTACATTTTTAAAAATAATTACAAAAATCATACACCTATAAAATAATTACAAAAGTATTACACTTTTTTATTTTTATTTTCAATCTTAACATAATTAAAGGTCCTTAAATTAAGGGATTAATATGTAATGACTGACATGGCAATATCAGTGTAATTAGAATTCCTTAATTTAGGGGATTAGTTTTGGTAGGTGCCATTTTCTCTCTCATCTCCTCCTACTGCCATTTTTTGTACACCACTGCAATTCTATTCTTCTATTTTCATATTTAAAGACAAAAGCTAAAGAGTGAAGAGTGAAGATGAGGACACCAATGAAGAGAGAAGATGAAGACGACATTTTGCCATTTTCTCTCTCATTTTCTTCTATTCTGCCATTTTTTCTTCAAAAGATGAAGACGTCATTTCTGCCATTTTTGTATAAAAGATGAAGACGCCATTTCTTCCATTTTCTTTTATTCTGCCATTTTTTCTCTCTCTTTCATTCTTCCAATTGTTCTTCATATTTTTTTGTACTCTGTTTTTGTAAGTACTTCTATTTTACCTCTCTCTCTCTCTCTCGAGCACCAGTTTTTAAGGTTTTCTCTTTAATTTCATTCATTTGGGGTTTATGATCTTAATTTTATGCAAAATGTGCGTTTGATTATGAATTTATGATCACTTTTTTTGTTGATTGGTGTTGATTGATGTTTACCTTAGTATAAAAGTTTGGTTACCTCAGTATAAATGTTTGGTAACCAAACTTTTATACTAAGGTAACCAAACTTTTATACCAAGGTAACCAAACTGTCATACCAAGGTAATCAATCCACCTCCACACCATCAGTTTTTTCATAGTGCAGTTGGTAACCAAACCTTCACACCAAGGTAACCAAACCTTCATACCAAGGTAACCTTAGTATAAATGTTTGGTTACCTTGGTATGACAGTTTGGTTACCTTGGTATAAAAGTTTGGTTACCTTAGTATAAAAGTTTGGTTACCTTAGTATAAAAGTTTTGGTTACCTTGGTATAAAAGTTTGGTTACCTTAGTATAAAAATTTGGTTACCTCAGTATAAAAGTTTGGTTACCTTGGTAATTACCAAGGTTTGGTTACCTTGGTATAAAAGTTTAGTTACCTTAGTATAAAAGTTTTTGTTATCTTGTTATAAAAGTTTGGTTACCATGACATTACTAACGATCTTCTCCTATCTTGAGAATTTCCTTTTACTACCAGAAAATAGTTGATCCCGCCACTACCGCCCAAGCCTCCACCTCTACCGTCTCTGTAACCACCACTTGAGCCACCACCGCCATCTCCGCCATTGTTACCTCCTCCATAGCCATCACCGCCGCCTCTGAAGCCACCATTACCACCTCCTCCGACGCTGTCACCTCCTCCAAAGCTTCTACCTCCTCTGAAAATTGCCTCCGCCACCTCCTGCAGAGTACAAAATTTGTGCAGTCTTTCCTTTGAAATTTGAATTTGAATATTTGAATTTGAATTTATTTTTATGGTTAGATCCCAAATATTTGAATTTGAATGATTAGTTATGGCAGATATTTATCCTTAATTTTAGGTTTCCTTATTAATATGAATTGCATTATTTTTGTAATTATTTTGTGTATGTTTTATTTTTGTAATTACTTTCTAATTGTTGTATATTAGTGTTAAGGACCCTTTAATTTATGTTGACTATTATAAGTATGTGGTTACATTAAGTTGGACATTTAAACTAATTGGGTCAAACAAATTTCTAAGTATTTAAGTTTGGGTTGTCAAACTTGTTGAGCCCAATTTTAATTGTTGGGTTTAAGAACAAATTATAATAAGCCTAAATTTAATATATTAAGTTAGGGTTTCCCTAAGATTGGTACTGCAGTAAACGAAGACAGAAAAGGTGGATGGAGAGAGATTAAAGGAAGCTGAAATTAAAAGGGTTTGAGAACAAGATTATTAAGACTTTATTCATCATATTCTTCTTCTAAAAGGTAATTATTGGATTTTTTTTTATATACAAAATAATTATTGTGTTATTGTAATTACAATCTATCTTTATTGTTGTGCTTACAATCTATCTTAAAAATCTGTTTTGCCATTGGATTAATCAGATTTGTTAATACAATTTTAGTTTATAATTCGGATATATGGTATTTAAGATAAGGAAATTAATGGTTATTAGAGGCTTGATGCGTAAATAATATATATATATATATATATATATATATATATATATATATGCTTACGGTTCGTGGGCAGAATTTAATGGGAGGCTTCCTGTTTTTGTATTGCTTTACAAATTGATAGCATGAATCTTTGTAGTCAGGGTTTCTTGATCCTAGTAGTTAGTTGGTAATTCAAATGCAATAATACAAATAATCAATGTCATGGCTATATAAAAAAAATGTTCGTATAATTACAGTTTTGAGATAATATTACAATAATTAGACTTGCTTAGTATTATGAGGAGAATGAATATGCTTCTCATGAATCTTCTATTTCATCACGGTTTTTGAAGATATGTTATAATTTTGTGGCATATATTAGTAACTTTTAGATCGTCCCGTATAAAATCTCATACATATTGCTATCATTTAAAAGAGACTCCTACTGGTGCAATACAAGTCTTATATTTCAAAGAATTGATTTAATGACTAAACGGAATGGAGAGAAAGGAAACTTTGAATACTAAATGTGATATTAATGTAAATGGGTTTTATGAATTAGTAAACTATATTTATATTATTATAGCACCAAACCACCAACTATATTAAATTAAAATGATATTTTGTATTACAAAATGTATTGAACATATTCCTAACTCCAGAGGGCGTGTCTCTTTAAAATTATAAAGAGAAAATTGTAAAAATTTATAATTTAGTAATTTAATTAATGGTCTCATATTATTTTGATAATTACATAGATCGGATTGAGAAGGTCTAGCGGATGATATTTGGCTTCGATAAATTATTTTGGTACTATATTAAGGTACAAATTTTGTACTCTTTCAGTGACATTCTTGTTAAATTTGATTTGTTCGTTTTGTCCTTTATTTCGAATTTCATTATTCTTTCACATAATTATTTCTTGTGAAATTCATATAATAGTTTCATTTTGGAGTTGATATATAAGACTCGTATTTGTACTCTTTGAATTAGGTTATCATGTTTAGTATTTATTTTTGATAATTGTAGAGCAATACATAGCTTCTTTTTGAGACATTGTGACTATAATTTGATTTGGTTCAACATGCACATATAGAACTCTTTTGTTGGTATTATGTCGCATGTGTTGTGACATTATATTTTTGTTAGAATATACCGTAGGGTATACCTGAGCTATAACCACCTGTGGGGGTACTATAGGCATGTCCTCTTGGCACGAGAGGCATGACACTTTTCGTGGTGGTGTGATTAGTCCACGGCGTTTCCGTTTGGGCTCCGGAGGAAGTGGATCATTTGGTGTTTTGTTGTGGAAGGCGAATGGGTTAGCCCTAGTTTTCTGTTCTGCAGATTTGTGATGTTGTGCCAAACACACCTATCCGATTTGCATATATTTGGATTCGTGGTCCAATGTGTGATTTGCATGTGTGGCATTATTTTGGTTGCTTGTGTGGCATCATTTGATTTGCATGTGTGGTATTATTTTGACTTACCTGTGTGGCAATGTATACTTCTGAGCTCATTCGGTATGAAATAACACCTAACCATTTAATTCAGCCTATTATTTCATTGTTTTAGTTTTGTTTGTTTCTATTCAGTTTAATTCATTGATTTAGTTGCTTCAGTTCGTTATTTCTTTATTATTTTATTGGTTTCGTAAATTCTGTTGATTCAGATATATTCCATTCATATCTTTGGAGATTATATTTTCGTCAGTATTTACACTTGAGGTTTTGTTCAATATTTTGTCTCAGTTATTTTCGTACATCAGTTGTATATCTTTTGTATATCTGTATCCGTACTGGACAATTGGCTCGTGCTGTGTTTTTCCTCCGGCAGGTTTGCAGGGGTGATTCAGGGCTAGTGTGACTGTCTTTGACCATCTAGGTTGTTTCGATTTTTGGATTTAGTAATTTTGACTCTAGTTAGAGAATTGTATTTAGTACTTCATTGATGGATATCACTATTAATATTTTGAATTTATTAGTGCTTTGTTTACTTATTTGAGGTTTGTTGTGCTTTGCACGTGACCTCCCTTTCCGTTTCGGGAAGGGGGTGTTATAGACACTCTATTAATGTAACTAGAACTTGGTAGCAAACGTGTTGCGTGTGTAAATTGTGTGGGTAAAACAAAAATATTATAAATTTAAATGACTAAATAGAAAGATAAAAATATTTAATAAAAAATAACAAAATAGAAATTGTTTTAAAAGTCGAAAAATATTTTGAAAAAAGTCAAAAAGCTTCAAAAAAAACTATTTGCACGACAGTCGGGCCTTTGACTTTATATACTAGATAATATAATTAATACTTAAAAAGTTATCTTTGTCGATTTTCATTATAAATGGAACATTTTTTTAATTCTACATGATCTATTTAATATTGTTATTCTTTTGCGTACTTTTTACGTATGTGCAAAATTAATCTACGATATGAGCAAGTCTACATTGGGTAATAAAAAAAATTCACCTATCATCAACATGATTTGGGTAAGACCAACCAGGGAACGGTAGATCTAAAAATACCAATAAATGGAGAGAACATTTATTTAATGGGCAAAGGTCCAAAAATGCCCCCGACATTTACCCCGATGTCCCATTTACACCGTAAACTAATTTTTTTTTTCAAAAGTACCCTTAACGTTATAAATTTTAGGTCAACCGTGCCCCTGCCCCTAACGGACATGCCACATAGACTAAGGGGTTGTTTAATAAAAACTGAATGAATCTGAATCTGAATGAACTGAATCTGAATGATAAAAGTTGTTTGATAATTAATATGTTTGAAATATCTGAATAACAGTATTTTACTATTTTACCCCTCTAAACTATGCTGAACAAGTATATAATTTTGTTTGAATGTATTTAAAAAAAATTAAACCTCTACTGATACAATTATACATACTTGGATTGGCCTGTAAGCTCGCAATATAAGAGTAACCCATTATTGTATATAAAGTCTGGAGGTAAAATTAAAATGACCTATTTACTAATTGAACCTCTACTGATACAGACAATTAAAGAAAATATAAGAAATTACTACTGATACAGACAATATAATTGAACCCATTTACTACTGATACAGACAATATAAGAAATTTTGGGATCAAAGCTGCCAGCGGAATAAAGCAACCTTTTTGCAGCTTGAAGAACCACCGTGAGATCAAACAAGTAAGAGGAAGAAGATGAAGAAGAAGCGAATTCACCCAATGGCCTCAATTCTCCCTTGAAGTCTCTAATTTCTTCCAGTAAATGGGAAAGAAGAGCAATTCTTCGAGAGAGGTCCGAACAGTCTTTCTTGAAGGGACCTCCGAAGCCAGCGGTGGAGATCCTCACTATGTCTCGGACAAGGCGTAGTAGTGATTGGATGGTGGTGTTTGTGGTGGAGTCTCCGGCAACGACAGTGAAATCTCCGCCGGCCATGGTGGTGGGTTTGTGGCTTCTGTTTTGTTTGCTCTCTGTTCAGCCATAATGGAGTCGGAGTATCATAGCAAGAAATGAACCAGCGATGCAGAGAAGATGGAGATGGAGATGCAGAGAATAGATGGATATGGAGATGGAGAGCGGCACTAGAGATGAAACGAGAGGAACGACGTTATTTGGGTAAAACTTGTTATTCAACCGATTCAGCCCAATTTTTTGACAAAAATCGCCCAGATGAATTAAACCCAATTCAGATTTCAACATTTATAAACAAACAGTCTGAATGGCTGAATCCTTCAGATTCAGAGTCATTCAGCCCTATTAAGAGCGAAACAAACAGGCCCTAACTCTGCTAATACGTGGATAATTTTTGCTGACAAGGCACGATGAGAGAACAAAAAGGGTAAAAAAGCCCTAATTTTCGAATTAAACTTTAATAAAAAAAAACTTTCATATTTTCAAAATTATTCTTTAATAAAATACTACAAAATAAAAATATCCAAGTTTTATCTCATAAACTCACCCACATCTGGATCTTCGTTTCCAAGCCATTCCATCTAACTCCAAACCCAGATCTGAAGCTTGTCTCTTTCTCTCTCCATTTCTTCCAAACTCCATTTATCCCCATTTTCTCTCTCTAGATGTCAGTCTCGGTTTCTCTCTCAATAACAATCTGGTCCTTCAAGCTTTTCCAAAATGGGTCTTAAGTACATAATCAAAACATAATTCGAGTAGGTGGTGAACAAAGAGTCAAAATTCGTCGCATCCGCGAATCGGTAAACTGGGTCCATCGTGGATCTCGAGATCAACCTGAGGAGAGATAAAGGCGAGGAAGAGCTGAAGGATGTAGATACCAAGGCCCAGGGAGTTTGAAAACCTAGAACAAAGTTCCACCACCTCCATCATCCATGGTCAAAGAAGGAATTTTCTATTTTTCTGTTTTCTCCGAATCAAATCTGGGTTACTCTTTTAAAAAAAAATCAATTAAATTCCTTCTAGTAATCTTTGAAGATGAAGGGGGTAATATTATTTATTTTAATCCTTTTTTTGAACTGATTTAGAAATTGATTGGATTTATGGATTTGAGATATATTTTGAAACTGTTTGATTTATGATTGAATAAGAAAGAGAGAGAATGGAGTGATTAAAAAATAAAGTTATGATTTGGGTTTGATTTGGGTCTGTTTTATTCAAGCTTTTTCGGCATATGATATGGGTTTGTTGTTCTGTTGATGCCCCTGTTAAGTTTGATATGTGATATGTGATTGGATGGTTGCTTTTTTTCATTTTCAACTTTGCTTTGTGTAAGACCCCAACTTTTATAAATAAAGATGAATTTTCTATAAATATCATTTTTGAATATTATGGAGTTAATTTGATATAATATTATAGTTGCGGGTAATATTTATAAATTTTGCAAAGTACGCAAGTTGTTATAATTCGTTTTAACAGGAAATATTCGTACAACTGCACAATCATTAGTGGACCCCACAACGAAATTATTGTCGGATTGAGAAAACGATAAAAATATTTTATTAAAAATAATGGCGGAAGTTTTACCATTGATACTGTTGAACTACTCGGTAGTAAAAGTACAGTAATACGTGTGGTTGCATAGTAGCACACGATATTGATTATTAATGTTTATGTGAGAAGTCACTCAGTTTGTGTAAGACCCCAACTTTTATAAATAAAGATGAATTTTTTATAAATATCATTTTTGAATATTATGGAGTTAATTTGATATAATGTTATAGTTGTGAGTAATATTTATAAATTTTACAAAGTACGCAAGTTGTTATATAATATTCGATTGGTCGGGAAATATTCATTTTAACAGGGAATATTCGTACAACGACACAATCATTGGTGGACCCCACAAAAAAATTATTGTCAGATTGAGAAAACGACAAAAATATTTTATTAAAAATAACGGCGGAAGTGTTACCATTGATATTGTTGAACTACTCGGTAGTAAAAGTACAGTAATACGTGTGGTTGCATAGTAGCACACGGTATTGATTATTAATGCTCATGTGAGAAGTCACTCAGTTTGATTCAATTATTGTCAGTTAATAATATGAATTATTTAGCGATAATAAAGTTTTGTTTTATTCGTATTATTAACGTAATAAAACAGAAACATCTTTTTATATAAAACAGAATACTTTATTAAAGTTATTCTATAAATAGAATATATTATATTTTATTTAAAAGATTTTTCTTTAAATATGGACCGTCAGATTAAAGTAATCAATCTGGAGCGTTCATGGATTAGTTACTATGCATTCTATTTTTCTATAAATAGCAGCTCATTCCTTCATTATTTCTTACGAATTCACTGAACTCTAGAGAGAGAAACTATAGAGAGAGAGAAAAAAAGTATTCTGCTACTTAACTACTTCCTTATTTCAGTTCTTCTTTAAAACGGTAAGGGGTGTTATTCTTTCTTATTCATGAAGAGAACTTTTGTTATTCTATTTCTTATTATTCTGTTGGAATAACCTGTATACGCGGTCTACCCTATACTTGGTGACATTCTTCTATTATTCTGTTGGAACATCCTGTCTGTGTGTTTTACACCGGACCTAGTTCCGTTTTTGTTATTATTCTGTTGGAACATCCTGTCTGTGTGTTTTACACCGGACCTGGTTCCGTTTTTATTATTATTCTGTTGGAACATCCTGTCTGAGTGTTTTACACCGGACCTGGTTCCATTATTTATTATTCTGTCGAAATATCCTGTCTGTGCGTTTACGCCGGACCTGGTTCTATTATTTATTATTCTGTCGGAATATCCTGTCTGTGCGTTTATGCCGGACCTGGTTCCATTATTTATTATTCTGTTAGAATAACCTGTCTGTGCGGTCTATCGCATGCCGGGTGATTTCTTTTGTTATTTCATTCTTTTTTATACTCAGTTGGTTAAGTTTTAACTTCTATACTTCATGAAATTAGTGGAATATCCTTGATAATTGCGTTTCATCCAGTATCTTTTCATGAAAATCTTATTCTAAGCATTCTTTAATTTTACTCCACAAAGCAGTATCATGTTGACAATTTGGACGTTGTTAATTCTTGGATAAATTAATTCTTGAACTTGTTTTATTGAATTCTTATCATCATCCTCATGTTTATAAAATGTTGAAAGTCATATGTGGCCTGTAGTGCATAGATGGACTTGGTATGATTATGACCAGGGATTATTCGGTATAATCATGACCGTAATATTACAAATGATGTGGTAAAAGTCCTCATTGGCCCGTAATGCATTGATGGACAGTTGTTGGCATGATCATGACCATTAATGAATACACGAATATCCTTGGCCATAGTGCAGGGGTGATTCGATGATGTGGATTATTTTATTAAGCTGAGTCCCAGCGATAATAATGTTGAAAAACCTTTTAAATCATAGAAGATAGTAGATTTTATTTTCTACTTGACTCTTTTAATGGATTGCTTGTTCCGCTGCAGTTAAACTTGATTTTCATTATATTTTATCAGTTTAACACTGTTGAAGGCTAATGATAATTTATTCTGCATTATCTTAGTCATAATATTTCTTACTGGGCTAGTTGAGCTCACCCTTTCTTTCACTGTTCTCTTCAGAAAATGAGAATATAGCTGGGACAAGTCGGGGAACGGAGTGATGGACCAGATTATAATATTAGTAGTCCTCACTATTCTATTAAATAGTGTGACAATAATTGTAATGAGGACTCCTTTTGAGTTTGTATAGTCTCTAGTTGACAATAATTGTATTCAAACTCACAGTTAATGTTTTGTCGTATTGTACACGACAGTTGTATTAGTAAGTTATAATTGTATTCTGTACCATGTATCTGACGACCTAAGATGTGAGAATAGAACTAGGAGGGGAAAGACGAGAAATTCCTTCGTTAGTATAACCTACCTAAGTTTATTTGTATGGTATTTAATTGGTCGGTCAGAATATAAGGATAATATATGACATATCAATTAACTTTTATTTTGTGGCAGTATCTGAAAATGGCATCTGAGAATGTTGAGAATAGCAATGGAGCACAGGCGACTGTTGATTCACCACATATCAATAATCAGGATAATGTGCATCAGGAAGGTGACAATCCTCATGCAAACAACAACACTGATCAGATGATGAATGATGGAATGTTCAGAAGCTTTATACAGTTCATGCAGCAGCAGGCGAGAGCGGCTCATGTCCAAAATGTAGGTGTAAACACTGAAAACTCTCGGACGGTCACCGCTAAACAGTTCAAGGAGCTGGGACCACCGGAGTTTAAGGGAGAGCCAAAACCACTTATAGCGGAAACATGGATAAAGCAGATCACCAAGATATTTGATGTCTTGGGAAGCTCCGAGGAGCAAAAGGTTCCCTTTGCCACCTTTATGTTGCGAGGAGAGGCAGATTACTGGTGGGAATTGATTAAGCATACTCAACCTGCCGCACTAAAGATGTCTTGGGAGAAGTTCCAAGAGCTGTTCAATGACAAATACTTTCCTAAAAGTGTTCGTCACATGAAGGAGGTAGACTTCATCAAATTGGAGCAGAATAATATGACCGTGTCGTAGTATGAGGCTAAATTTGCTGAGTTGTCCCGGTTTGCGTCCCACTTGGTGGATAATGAAGAGCGAATGACGCGAATGTTTTTGAGAGGTTTGAAACCTGAGATACGTCAACATCTTATTTCTCATAAACTGTGTTTGTATTCAGATGTTGTGAATAGGGCTTAGTTAGTGGAGCGTGATAACGAGTCAACGCAACCACAAGAGAGTAGTCGGCAAAATGATAATACCAGTGAGAGCAGTCATCGAAGCGGTGATAACAAGCGTGGAGGGAATCAACAGGCCAGAAATGGTAACCACTTCGGTGGTAATCATGGCCAAAACTATAAGAATGGTCATTTCAAGAAGAGGAGATTCAACAATGATAGAAAGACGTCAGCACCAGCACCCGTTGTTAAGGAAGGAGAACAACCACCTATCATATGTTTTAAATGCGGAGGGGAGGGGCACATCAGTCCAAACTGCGCGATGCCGTCTTAAGCATGTTATAATTGTGGAAGAGGAGGTCATTTAGCTCGATTTTGTCGGTTACCAAAAACATGTTCAGCCAGGATGGAGACACCAAAGGCCGTCCCAGAAAAGTCAAAACCGGTAGTGCAAGGGAGAGCGTTTGTTGTGACCTCCCAGAAAGCAAGGAACCCGAATGAGGTCATCACGGGTAAGCTTATCATAAACTCTAACGAAGTCTATACTTTATTTTATACCGGTTCTACCCATTCTTTTATTTCTCCTACTTGCGCTCAACGATTAAATTTGACTCCGGAGAAATTAGACTTTGACTTATCTGTTGAAACTTCATTGGGAGAAACCTTCATTACATCCACAGTTTATAAGTCCTGTTTGGTTCAAGTTGGTACCCACACATTACCTGTAGATCTTATTTCATTAAAAATACTTGTATTTGACGTGATTCTAGGGATTGATTGGTTAACTACTCATCATGCAAAAATTGATTGTTTTCGTAATGTTGTTAGCTTTCATATTCCTAATCGACCTATTATGCGAATTCAAGCAACCAAACCATTAAAATCAATCGCTGTCATCTCAAGCCATAAAGCTATTCGTTTATTAAAAAATGGATGTCAAGCTTTCTTAGCTCATGTCATGGATCTAAACAAAAATACGTCAGTTTTGAATGATATTTCTATTGTTAATAAATTTCCTGACGTATTCCCTGAAGAACTTCCTGGCCTATCCCCAGAGCGTGAAATTGAATTTTGTATCGACCTTGAACCCGGTACAAAACCGATTTCCAAAGCCCCATATCGAATGGCTCCTATTGAACTTCAGGAGTTAAAGATCCAACTGCAGGAATTGTTAGACATTGGCTTTATTCGTCCTAGTACTTCTCCTTGGGGTGCTCCTGTTCTATTCGTGAAGAAGAAAGATGGAAATATGCGACTTTGTATTGATTATCGGGAGTTGAATCATGTCACCATCAAAAACAGGTACCCATTGCCACGTATTGATGACCTGTTTGACCAATTGCAAGGAGCACAATTCTTTTCAAAGATCGATCTTCGTTCTGGATATCATCTGCTGAAGGTTAGAACTGAGGATATTCCAAAGACGGCTTTCAGAACTCGGTACGGGCATTATGAATTCCTAGTCATGTCCTTTGGATTGACTAATGCTCCTGCTGCCTTCATGGAAATGATGAACCGGGTATTCAAGGAATATTTGGATCACTTTGTAGTCGTCTTGATTGATGACATCCTTATTTATTCCAAAAGCCGTAAAGATCATGAGCAACACTTAAGGCTGGTACTCCAAAAACTTCGTGAATACAAACTTTATGCCAAGTTGAAGAAATGCGAGTTCTGGCTAGAGGAGGTAGCATTCCTTGGGCACGTAGTATCAAGTCGTGGGATATCTGTTGACCCGACAAAGATTGAAGCTATTCAAAGCTGGGAGCAACCTAAATCAGTGACCGAAGTACGTAGCTTTCTTGGTTTAGCTGGTTATTATCGGAGATTCGTGGAAGGATTTTCTCGAATCGCTACTCCATTAACTCAGCTGACTCAAAAAGATACAAAGTTCGGTTGGAGCGAAGAATGTGAGAAGAGTTTTCAAGAACTCAAGAGGAGACTCATTTCAGCACCTGTTCTAACAATACCATCTGGCTCGGAGGGATTTGTCATCTACAGTGATGCTTCGAGCAAAGGGTTGGGATGCGTTCTCATGCAACATGAAAAAGTCATAGCCTATGCATCAAGACAACTCAAGGAATATGAGAGGAATTATCCTACTCATGATCTAGAGTTGGCAGCTGTTGTCTTTGCACTTAAAATTTGGAGGCATTACTTGTATGGGGAGAAGGTGGAGATCTTTACGGATCATAAAAGCCTCAAATATTTCTTCACTCAAAAGGAACTCAACATGCGACAACGACGTTGGCTTGAACTGTTGAAAGATTATGATCATACCATTCAATACCATCCTGGAAAAGTGAACGTGGTAGCTGACGCATTGAGTAGAAGATCATATGCAAGTACGAGTGCGATATTGTCAACACAAAGACCCATTTTGTGTGACTTGCAAAGGATGGAGATAGAGTTAAAGACTCCAGGGACCCATGTGATGATGGCGAATATACGAGTAGAACCGACTTTAATTGATAAAGTTAAAGCTGTTCAAGCTACAGACATGGAGCTGATGCGTATGAGGAAGAAAGTGCAAGAAGGTGCTATGCCGGAAGCAAGAATCGATGAAGAAGGAATACTTCGAGTCAACTCCAGACTTTGTGTTCCTAACGATCCTGATTTAAATTATGAAATCATGATGGAGGCGCACAACACACCGTTTGCAATCCATCCTGGGAGTACCAAAATGTATCAGGATCTTTGTCATACATTTTGGTGGAGAAATATGAAACGAGAGATAGCGTTGTTTATCTCAAGGTGTCTAACTTGTCAACGAGTCAAAACGGAGCATCAAGTACCAAAAGGTCCATTGCAACCACTTGAAATTCCAGAATGGAAGTGGGAACACATTACCATGGATTTCGTTACCGATCTTCCTAAGGTTTCTCAAGGTATAAATGCGATTTGGGTCATTGTTGATAGATTGACCAAGTCTGCTCATTTCTTACCGATACGAGAAACTTATACACTTGAACGTCTTGCTCGTATGTACATAAACGAGATTGTAAGACTGCATGGTATGCCAGTATCCATAGTTTCTGATCGAGACCCAAGATTCACTTCACGATTTTGGGTTAGTTTACAAAAAGCTATGGGCACGGATTTACGATTTAGTTCGGCATATCATCCTCAGACGGACGGACAATCAGAGAGGACTATTCAAACTCTAGAAGATTTATTAAGACTCTGTGTCCTTGACTTCAAGGGAAGTTGGGACAAGTTCTTATCATTGGTGGAGTTTTCCTACAACAACAGTTATCAAGCAAGTATTGGCATGGCTCCATTCGAAGCATTGTATGGAAGAAAGTGTCGTTCTCCAGTATGCTGGGATGAGGTGGGTGAAGCAACGTTGTTGGGACCGGAGTTGGTACGTATGACTACAGAAAAGATTCAAACGATCCGACAACGTATAAAAACCTCACAAGATCGACAAAAGAGTTATGTTGATCTTCATCGAAAGGACGTGGAATTTGATATAGGAGATCATGTGTTCTTACGTGTTGCTCCATGGAAAGGAGTTACGAGATTTGGAAAGAGAGGAAAGCTCAATCCTCGATTCATCGGTCCATTTTTAATCCTCGATCGAGTAGGAACTGTGGCTTATAGACTCGCTTTACCGCCAAGTATGTCTCGTGTTCATAACGTTTTTCACATATCCATGTTACGTAAATATGTGGAAGACCCGAACCACATTATTGAGTTAGAACCGGACGAAATAGCGGAGGATTTGACGTATGAAGAAGTTCCTGTTCAAATCTTGGATAAGAAGGAACATATTCTACGCTCCAAGGTTATACCTCAAGTCAAAGTTTTGTGGAGAAATCACGATGTTGAGGAAATGACTTGGGAGTTAGAATCTGAAATGAAATCAAGGTATCCTTACCTCTTCGACATACCAGGTACGTACCCTAATTTCGAGGGCGAAATTTCATAAGAAGGGGAGGTTGTAAGACCCCAACTTTTATAAATAAAGATGAATTTTCTATAAATATCATTTTTGAATATTATGGAGTTAATTTGATATAATGTTATAGTTGTGGGTAATATTTATAAATTTTACAAAGTACGCAAGTTGTTATATAATATTCGATTGGTCGGAGAATATTCGTTTTAACAGAGAATATTCGTACAACGGCACAATATTATTGTCGGATTGAGAAAACGACAAAAATATTTTATTAAAAATAACGGCGGAAGTTTTACCATTGTTACTGTTGAACTACTCGGTAGTAAAAGTACAGTAATACGTGTGGTTGCATAGTAGCACACGGTATTGATTATTAATGCTTATGTGAGAAGTCACTCAGTTTGATTCAATTATTGTCAGTTAATAATATGAATTATTTAGCGATAATGAAGTTTTGTTTTATTCGTATTATTAACGTAATAAAACAGAAACATCTTTTTATATAAAACAGAATACTTTATTAAAGTTATTCTATAAATAGAATATATTATATTTTATTTAAAAGATTTTTCTTTAAATATGGACCGTCAGATTAAAGTAATCAATCTGGACCGTTCATGGATTAGTTACTATGCATTCTATTTTTCTATAAATAGCAGCTCATTCCTTCATTATTTCTTACGAATTCACTGAACTCTAGAGAGAGAAACTATAGAGAGAGAGAAGAAGAGTATTCTGCTACTTAACTACTTCCTTATTTCAGTTCTTCTTTAAAACGGTAAAGGGTGTTATTCTTTCTTATTCATGAAGAGAACTTTTGTTATTCCATTTCTTATTATTCTGTTGGAATAACCTGTATACGCGGTCTACCCTATACTTGGTGACATTCTTCTATTATTCTGTTGGAACATCCTGTCTGTGTGTTTTACACCGGACCTGGTTCCGTTTTTATTATTATTCTGTTGGAACATCCTGTCTGTGTGTTTTACACCGGACCTGGTTCCGTTTTTATTATTATTTTGTTGGAACATCCTGTCTGTGTGTTTTACACCGGACCTGGTTCTATTATTTATTAATTCTGTCGGAATATCCTGTTTGTGCGTTTACGCCGGACCTGGTTCCATTATTTATTATTCTGTCGGAATATCCTGTCTGTGCGTTTACGCCGGACCTGGTTCCATTATTTATTATTCTGTTAGAATAACCTGTCTGTGCGGTCTATCGCATGCCGGGTGATTTCTTTTGTTATTCCATTCTTTATTATACTCAGTTGGTTAAGTTTTAACTTCTATACTCCATGAAATTAGTGGAATATCCTTGATAATTGCGTTTCATCCAGTATCTTTTCATGAAAATATTATTCTAAGCATTCTTGAATTTTACTCCACAAAGCAGTATCATGTTGACAATTTGGACGTTGTTAATTCTTAGATAAATTAATTCTTGAACTTGTTTAATTGAATTCTTATCATCATCCTCATGTTTATAAAATGTTGAAAGTCATATGTGGCCTGTAGTGTATAGATGGACTTGGTATGATTATGACCAGGGATTATTCGGTATAATCATGACCGTAATGTTACAAATGATGTGGTAAAAGTCCTCATTGGCCCGTAGTGCATTGATGGACAGTTGTTGGCATGATCATGACCATTAATGAATACACGAATATCCTTGGCCGTAGTGCAGGGGTGATTCGATGATGTGGATTATTTTATTAAGCTGAGTCCCAGCGATAACAGTGTTGAAAAACCTTTTAAATCATAGAAGATAGTAGATTTTATTTTCTACTTGACTCTTTTAATGGATTGCTTGTTCCGCTGCAGTTAAACTTGATTTCGTTATATTTTATCAGTTTAACACTGTTGAAGGCTAATGATAATTTATTCTGCATTATCTTAGTCATAATATTTCTTACTGGGCTAGTTGAGCTCACCCTTTCTTTCACTATTCTCTTCAGGAAATGAGAATATAGCTGGGACAAGTCGGGGAACGGAGTGATGGACCAGATGATAGTATTAGTAGTTGTAAGACCCCAACTTTTATAAATAAAGATGAATTTTCTATAAATATCATTTTTAAATATTATGGAGTTAATTTGATATAATGTTATAGTTGTGGGTAATATTTATAAATTTTGCAAAGTACGCAAGTTGTTATATAATATTCGATTGGTCGGGAAATATTCATTTTAACAGGGAATATTCGTACAACGGCACAATCATTGGTGGACCCCACAACGGAATTATTGTCGGATTGAGAAAACGACAAAAATATGTTATTAAAAATAACGGCGGAAGTTTTACCATTGTTACTGTTGAACTACTCGGTAGTAAAAGTACAGTAATACGTGTGGTTGCATAGTAGCACACGGTATTGATTATTAATGCTTATGTGAGAAGTCACTCAGTTTGATTCCATTATTGTCAGTTAATAATATGAATTATTTAGCGATAATGACGTTTTATTTTATTCGTATTATTAACGTAATAAAATAGAAATATCTTTTTATATAAAACAGAATACTTTATTAAAGTTATTCTATAAATAGAATATATTATATTTTATTTAAAAGATTTTTCTTTAAATATGGACCGTCAGATTAAAGTAATCAATCTGGACCGTTCATGGATTAGTTACTATGCATTCTATTTTTCTATAAATAGCAGCTCATTCTTTCATTATTTCTTACGAATTCACTGAACTCTAGAGAGAGAAACTATAGAGAGAGATAAGAAGAGTATTCTGCTACTTAACTACTTCCTTACTTCAGCTCTTCTTTAAAACGGTAAGGGGTGTTATTCTTTTTTATTCATGAAGAGAACTGTTGTTATTCCATTTCTTATTATTCTGTTGGAATAACCTGTATACGCGGTCTACCCTATACTTGGTGACATTCTTCTATTATTCTGTTGGAACATCCTGTCTGTGTGTTTTACACCGGACCTGGTTCCGTTTTTATTATTATTCTGTTGGAACATCCTGTCTGTGTGTTTTACACCGGACCTGGTTCCGTCTTGTTATTATTCTGTTGGAACATCCTGTCTGTGTGTTTTACACCGGACCTGGTTCCATTATTTATTATTCTGTCGGAATATCCTGTCTGTGCGTTTACGCCGGACCTGGTTCCATTATTTATTATTCTGTCGGAATATCCTGTCTATGCGTTTACGCCGGACCTGGTTCCATTATTTATTATTCTGTTGGAATAACCTGCCTGTGCGGTCTATCGCATGCATGGTGATTTCTTTTGTTATTCCATTCTTTATTATACTCAGTTGGTTAAGTTTTGACTTCTATACTCCATGAAATTTGTGAAATATCCTTGATAATTGTGTTTCATCCATTATCTTTTCATGAAAATATTCTTCTAAGCATTCTTGAATTTTACTCCACAAAGCAGTATCATGTTGACAATTTGGACGTTGTTAATTCTTGGATAAATTAATTCTTGTGTTTTATTGAATTCTTATATCATTGTCATCATCCTCATGTTTATAAAATGTTGAAAGTCATCTGTGGCCTGTAGTGCATAGATGGACTTGGTATAATTTTGATCAGGGATTATTCGGT
Source organism: Panax notoginseng (assembly GCA_016801055.1). NCBI lineage: Eukaryota > Viridiplantae > Streptophyta > Magnoliopsida > Apiales > Araliaceae > Panax > Panax notoginseng. The sequence goes on along the minus strand of CM029018.1, from coordinate 12,262,011 downwards.
ATAATCATGACCGTAATGTTACGAATGATGTGGTAAATTCCTCATTGGCCCGTAGTGCATTGATGGACAGTTGTTGGCATGATCATGACCATTAATGAATACACGAATATCCTTGGCCGTAGTGCAGGGGTGATTCGATGATGTGGATTATTTTATTAAGCTGAGTCCCAGCGAACACAGTGTTGAAAAACCTTTTAAATCATAAAAGATAGTAGAGTTTATTTTCTACTTGACTCTTTTAATGGATTGCTTGTTCTGCTACAGTTAAACTTGATGTCTATTATATTTTATCAGTTTAACATTGTTGAAGGCTAATGATAATTTATTCTGCATTATCTTAGTCATAATATTTCTTACTGGGCTAGTTGAGCTCACCCTTTCTTTCACTGTTCTCTTCAGGAAATGAGAACGTAGCTGGGGCAGGTCGGGGAACGGAGTGATAGTTCGAATGATAGTATTAGTTAGTAGTCCTCACTATTCTATGTAATAGTGTGTTAATAAATGTAATAGGGACTCCTTTTGAGTAAAAAAACTCTCTAGAAGGTAATATTTGTATTCAAACTCGCAGTTTATGTTTTGTCGTATTATACACGACAGATGTATTAGTAAGTTATTTTTGTATTCTGTACTTTGTATCTGACGACCCAAGATGGGTGATGTATACCTAATTTTGGGGGCGTCACAGTAGTCCTCACTATTCTATTAAATAGTGTGACAATAATTGTAATGAGGACTCCTTTTGAGTTTGTATAGTCTCTAGTAGACAATAATTATATTCAAACTCACAGTTAATGTTTTGTCGTATTGTACATGACTGTTGTATTAGTAAGTTGTATTTGTATTCTGTACCATGTATCTGACGACCCAAGATGGGTGATGTATACCTAATTTTGGGGGCGTCACAGTTTGATTCAATTATTGTCAGTTAATAATATGAATTATTTAGCGATAATGAAGTTTTGTTTTATTTGTATTATTAACGTAATAAAACAGAAACATCTTTTTATATAAAACAGAATACTTTATTAAAGTTATTCTATAAATAGAATATATTATATTTTACTTAAAAGATTTTTCTTTAAATATGGATCGTCAGATTAAAGTAATCAATCTGGACCGTTCATGGATTAGTTACTATGCATTCCATTTTTCTATAAATAGCAGCTCATTCTTTCATTATTTCTTACGAATTCACTGAAATCTAGAGAGAGAAACTATAGAGAGAGAGAAGAAAAATATTCTGCTACTTAACAACTTCCTTATTTCAGTTCTTCTTTAAAACGGTAAGGGGTGTTATTCTTTCTTATTCATGAAGAGAACTGTTGTTATTATATTTCTTATTATTCTGTTGGAATAACCTGTATACGCGGTCTACCCTATACTTGGTGACATTCTTCTATTATTCTGTTGGAACATCCTGTCTGTGTGTTTAACACCGGACCTGGTTCCGTCTTTATTATTATTCTGTTGGAACATCTTGTCTGTGTGTTTTTACACCGGACCTGGTTCCGTCTTTATTATTATTCTATTGGAATATCCTGTCTGTGCATTTTACGCCGGACCTGGTTCCATTATTTATTATTCTGTTGGAATAACCTGTCTGTGCGGTCTATCGCATGCATGGTGATTTCTTTTGTTATTCCATTCTTTATTATACTCAGTTGGTTAAGTTTTGACTTCTATACTCCATGAAATTTGTGGAATATCCTTGATAATTGCGTTTCATCCAGTATCTTTTCATGAAAATATTCTTCTAAGCATTCTTGAATTTTACTCCACAAAGCAGTATCATGTTGACAATTTGGACGTTGTTAATTCTTGGATAAATTAATTCTTGAACTTGTTTTATTGAATTCTTATATCATTGTCATCATCCTCATGTTTATAAAATGTTGAAAGTCATCTGTGGCCTATAGTGCATAGATGGACTTGGTATGATTATGACCAGGGATTATTCGGTATAATCATGACCGTAATGTTACAAATGATGTGGTAAATGTCCTCATTGGCCCGTAGTGCATTGATGGACAGTTGTTGGCATGATCATGACCATTAATGAATACACGAATATCCTTGGCCGTAGTGCAGGGGTGATTTGATGATGTGGATTATTTTATTAAGCTGAGTCCCAGCGAACACAGTGTTGAAAAACCTTTTAAATCATAAAAGATAGTAGATTTTATTTTCTACTTGACTCTTTTAATGGATTGCTTGTTCCGCTGCAGTTAAACTTGATGTTCGTTATATTTTATCAGTTTAACACTGTTGAAGGCTAATGATAATTTATTCTGCATTATCTTAGTCATAATATTTCTTACTGGGCTAGTTGAGCTCACCCTTTCTTTCACTGTTCTCTTCAGGAAATGAGAATATAGCTGGGACGAGTCGGGGAACGGAGTGATGGCCCAGATGATAGTATTAATAGTCCTCACTATTCTGTTAAATAGTGTGACAATAATTGTAATGAGGACTCCTTTTGAGTTTGTATAGTCTCTAGTAGACAATAATTGTATTCAAACTCACAGTTATGTTTTGTCGTATTGTACACGACAGTTGTATTAGTAAGTTGTATTTGTATTCTGTACCATGTATCTGACGACCCAAGATGGGTGATGTATACCTAATTTTGGGGGCGTCACAGTTGGTATCAGAGCTTAGGGATATGATCCCTGGCTAAGATGTGAGAATAGAACTAGGAGGGGAGAGACGGGGAATTCCTTCGCTAGTATGACCTACCTAAGTTTATTTGCATGGTATTTAATTGGTCGGTCAGAATATAAGGATAATATATGACATATCAATTAACTTTTATTTTGTGGCAGTATCTGAAAATGGCATCTGAGAATGTTGAGAATAGCAATGGAGCACAGGCGACTGTTGATTCACCACATATCAATAATCAGGATAATGTGCATCAGGAAGGTGACAATCCTCATGCAAACAACAACACTGACCAAATGATGAATGATGGAATGTTCAGAAGCTTTATGCAGTTCATGCAACAGCAGGCGAGAGCGGCTCCTGTTCAAAATGTAGGTGGAAACACTGTAAACTCTCTGACGGTCACCGCTAAACAGTTCAAGGAGCTGGGACCACCGGAGTTTAAGGGAGATCCAAAACCACTTATAGCGGAAACATGGATAAAGCAGATCACCAAGATATTTGATGTCTTGGGATGCTCCGAGGAGCAAAAGGTTCCCTTTGCCGCCTTTATGTTGCGAGGAGAGGCAGATTACTGGTGGGAATCGATTAAGCGTACTCAACCTGCCGCACTGAAGATGTCTTGGGAGAAGTTCCAAGAGCTGTTCAATGACAAATACTTTCCTTAAAGTGTTCGCCACATGAAGGAGGTGGAGTTCATCAAATTGGAGCAGAATAATATGACCGTGTCGCAGTATGAGGCTAAATTTGCTGAGTTGTCCCGGTTTGCGTCCCACTTGGTGGATAATGAAGAGCGAATGACGCGAATGTTTTTGCGAGGTTTGAAACCTGAGATACGTCAACATCTTATTTCTCATAAACTGTGTTTGTATTCAGATGTTGTGAATAGGGCTCAGTTAGTGGAGCGCGATAACGAGTTAACGCAACCAAAAGAGAGCAGTCGACAAAATGATAATACCAGTGAGAGCAGTCATCGAAGCGGTGACAACAAGCGTGGTGGGAAACAACAAGCCAGAAATGGTAACCACTTCGGTGGTAATCAGGGCCAAAACAATAAGAATGATCATTTCAAGAAGAGGAGATTCAACAATGATGGAAAGACGTCAACACCAGCACCCGTTATTAAGGAAGGAGAACGACCACCTATCATATGTTTCAAATGCGGAGGGGAGGGGCACATCAGTCCAAACTGCGTGATGCCGTCTAAAACATGTTATAATTGTGGAAGAGAAGGTCATTTAGCTCGATTTTGTCGTTTACCAAAAACAAGTTCAGCCAGGATGGAGGCACCAAAGGCCGTCCCAGAAAAGTCAAAACCGGTAGTGCAAGGGAGAGCGTTTGTTGTGACCTCCCAGAAAGCAAGGAACCCGAATGAGGTCATCACGGGTAAGCTTATCATAAACTCTAACGAAGTCTATACTTTATTTGATACCGGTTCTACCCATTCTTTTATTTCTCCTACTTGCGCTCATCGATTAAATTTGACTCCGGAGAAATTAGACTTTGACTTATCTGTTGAAACTCCATTGGGAGAAACCTTCATTACATCCACGGTTTATAAGTCTTGTTTGGTTCAAGTTGGTACCCACACATTACCTGTCGATCTGATTTCATTAAAAATACTTGCATTTGACGTGATTCTAGGGATTGATTGGTTAACTACTCATCATGCAAAAATTGATTGTTTTCGTAAGGTTGTTAGCTTTCATATTCCTAATCGACCTATTATGCGAATTCAAGCAACCAAACCATTAAAATCAATCGCTGTCATCTCAAGCCATAAAGCTATTCGTTTATTGAAAAACGGATGTCAAGCTTTCTTAGCTCATGTCACGGATCTAAACAAAAATACGTCAATTTTGAATGATATTTCTATTGTTAATAAATTCCCTGACGTATTCCCTGAAGAACTTCCTGGCCTACCCCCAGAGCGTGAAATTGAATTTTGTATCGACCTTGAACCCGTTACAAAACCCATTTCCAAAGCCCCATATCGAATGGCTCCTATTGAACTTCAGGAGTTAAAGATCCAACTGCAGGAATTGTTAGACATTGGCTTTATTCGTCCTAGTACTTCTCCTTGGGGTGCTCCTGTTCTATTCGTGAAGAAGAAAGATGGAAGTATGCGACTTTGTATTGATTATCGGGAGTTGAATCATGTCACCATCAAAAATAGGTACCCATTGCCACGTATTGATGACCTGTTTGACCAGTTGCAAGGAGCACAATTCTTTTCAAAGATCGATCTTCGTTCTGGATATCATCAGCTGAAGGTTAGAACTGAGGATATTCCAAAGACGGCTTTCAGAACTCGGTACGGGCATTATGAATTCCTAGTCATGTCCTTTGGATTGACTAATGCTCCTGCTGCCTTCATGGATATGATGAACCGGGTATTCAAGGAATATTTGGATCACTTTGTGGTCGTCTTTATTGATGACATCCTTATTTATTCCAAAAGCCGTGAAGATCATGAGCAACACTTGAGGCTGGTACTCCAAAAGCTTCGTGAATACAAGCTTTATGCCAAGTTGAAGAAATGCGAGTTCTGGCTGGAGGAGGTAGCATTCCTTGGGCACGTAGTATCAAGTCGTGGAATATCTGTTGACCCGGCAAAGATTGAAGCTATTCAAAGCTGGGAGCAACCTAAATCAGTGACCGAAGTACGTAGCTTTCTTGGTTTAGCTGGTTATTATCGGAGATTCGTGGAAGGATTTTCTCGAATCGCTACTCCATTAACTCAGCTGACTCGGAAAGATACAAAGTTCGGTTGGAGCGAAGAATGTGAGCAGAGTTTTCAAGAACTCAAGAGGAGACTCATTTCAGCACCTGTTCTAACAATACCATCTGGCTCGGAGGGATTTGTCATCTACAGTGATGCTTCGAGCAAAGGGTTGGGATGCGTTCTCATGCAACATGGAAAAGTCATAGCCTATGCATCAAGACAACTCAAGGAATATGAGAGGAATTATCCTACTCATGATCTAGAGTTGGCAGCTGTTGTCTTTGCACTTAAAATTTGGAGGCATTACTTGTATGGGGAGAAGGTGGAGATCTTTACGGATCATAAAAGCCTCAAATATTTTTTCACTCAAAAGGAACTCAACATGCGACAACGACGTTGGCTTGAACTGTTGAAAGATTATGATCATACCATTCAATACCATCCTGGAAAAGCGAACGTGGTAGCTGACGCATTGAGTAGAAGATCATATGCAAGTACGAGTGCGATATTGTCAACACAAAGGCCCATTTTGTGTGACTTGCAAAGGATGGAGATAGAGTTAAAGACTCCAGGGACCCATGTGATGATGGCGAATATACAAGTAGAACCGACTTTAATCGATAAAGTTAAAGCTGCTCAAGCTACAGACCTGGAGCTGATGCGTATGAGGAAGAAAGTGCAAGAAGGTGTTATGCCGGAAGCAAGAATCGATGAAGAAGGAATACTTCGAGTCAACTCCAGACTTTGTGTTCCTAACAACCCTGATTTAAAGTATGAAATCATGATGGAGGCGCACAACACACCGTTTGCAATCCATCCTGGGAGTACCAAAATGTATCATGATCTTCGTCATACATTTTGGTGGAGCAATATGAAGCGAGAGATAGCGCTGTTTATCTCAAGGTGTCTAACTTGTCAACGAGTCAAAGCGGAGCATCAAGTACCAAAAGGTCCATTGCAACCACTTGAAATTCCAAATGGAAGTGGGAGCACATTACCATGGATTTCGTTACCGGTCTTCCTAAGGTTTCTCAAGGTATTGATGCGATTTGGGTCATTGTTGATAGATTGACCAAGTCTGCTCATTTTTTACCGATACGAGAAACTTATACACTTGAACGTCTTGCTCGTATGTACATAAACGAGATTGTAAGACTGCATGGTATGCCAGTATCCATAGTTTCTGATCGAGACCCAAGATTCACTTCACGATTTTGGGTTAGTTTACAAAAAGCTATGGGCACGGATTTACGATTTAGTTCGGCATATCATCCTCAGACGGACGGACAATCAGAGAGGACTATTCAAACTCTGAAGATTTATTAAGACTCTGTGTCCTTGACTTCAAGGGAAGTTGGGACAAGTTCTTACCATTGGTGGAGTTTTCCTATAACAACAGTTATCAAGCAAGTATTGGCATGGCTCCATTCGAAGCATTGTATGGAAGAAAGTGTCGTTCTCCAGTATGCTGGGATGAGGTGGGTGAAGCAACGTTGTTGGGACCGGAGTTGGTACGTATGACTACAGAAAAGATTCAAACGATCCGACAACGTATAAAAACCTCACAAGATCGACAAAAGAGTTATGCTGATCTTCATCGAAAGGACGTGGAATTTGATATAGGAGATCATGTGTTCTTACGTGTTGCTCCATGGAAAAGAGTTACGAGATTTGGAAAGAGAGGAAAGCTCAATCCTCGATTCATCGGTCCATTTTTAATCCTCGATCGAGTAGGAACTGTGGCTTATAGACTCGCTTTACCGCCAAGTATGTCTCGTGTTCATAACGTTTTTCACATATCCATGTTACGTAAATATGTGGAAAACCCGAACCACATTATTGAGTTAGAACCGGACGAAATAGCGGAGGATTTGACGTATGAAGAAGTTCCTGTTCAAATCTTGGATAAGAAGGAACATATTCTACGCTCCAAGGTTATACCTCAAGTCAAAGTTTTATGGAGAAATCACGATGTTGAGGAAATGACTTGGTTGTTAGAATCTGAAATGAAGTCAAGGTATCCTTACCTCTTCGACATACCAGGTACGTACCCTAATTTCGAGGGCGAAATTTCATAAGAAGGGGAGGTTGTAAGACCCCAACTTTTATAAATAAAGATGAATTTTCTATAAATATCATTTTTGAATATTATGGAGTTAATTTGATATAATGTTATAGTTGTGGGTAATATTTATAAATTTTGCAAAGTACGCAAGTTGTTATATAATATTCGATTAGTCGGAGAATATTCGTTTTAACAGGAAATATTCGTACAACGGCACAATCATTGGTGAACCCCACAACGAAATTATTGTCGGATTGAGAAAACGACAAAAATATTTTATTAAAAATAACGGCGGAAGTGTTACCATTGATATTATTGAACTACTCGGTAGTAAAAGTACAGTAATACGTGTGGTTGCATAGTAGCACACGGTATTGATTATTAATGCTTATGTGAGAAGTCACTCAGTTTGATTCAATTATTGTCAGTTAATAATATGAATTATTTAGCGATAATGAAGTTTTGTTTTATTCGTATTATTAACGTAATAAAACAGAAACATCTTTTTATATAAAACAGAATACTTTATTAAAGTTATTCTATAAATAGAATATATTATATTTTATTTAAAAGATTTTTCTTTAAATATGGACCGTCAGATTAAAGTAATCAATCTGGACCGTTCATGGATTAGTTACTATGCATTCTATTTTTCTATAAATAGCAGCTCATTCCTTCATTATTTCTTACGAATTCACTGAACTCTAGAGAGAGAAACTATAGAGAGAGAGAAAAAAAGTATTCTGCTACTTAACTACTTCCTTATTTCAGTTCTTCTTTAAAACGGTAAGGGGTGTTATTCTTTCTTATTCATGAAGAGAACTTTTGTTATTCTATTTCTTATTATTCTGTTGGAATAACCTGTATACGCGGTCTACCCTATACTTGGTGACATTCTTCTATTATTCTGTTGGAACATCCTGTCTGTGTGTTTTACACCGGACCTAGTTCCGTTTTTGTTATTATTCTGTTGGAACATCCTGTCTGTGTGTTTTACACCGGACCTGGTTCCGTCTTTATTATTATTCTGTTGGAATATCCTGTCTGTGCATTTTACGCCGGACCTGGTTCCATTATTTATTATTCTGTTGGAATAACCTGTCTGTGCGGTCTATCGCATGCATGGTGATTTTTTTGGTTATTCCATTCTTTATTATACTCAGTTGGTTAAGTTTTGACTTCTATACTCCATGAAATTTGTGGAATATCCTTGATAATTGTGTTTCATCCAGTATCTTTTTATGAAAATATTCTTCTAAGCATTCTTGAATTTTATTCCACAAAGCAGTATCATGTTGACAATTTGGACGTTGTTAATTCTTGGATAAATTAATTCTTGAACTTGTTTTATTGAATTCTTATATCATTGTCATCATCCTCATGTTTATAAAATGTTAAAAGTCATCTGTGGCCTGTAGTGCATAGATGGACTTGGTATGATTATGTCCAGGGATTATTCAGTATAATCATGACCGTAATGTTGCAAATGATGTGGTAAAAGTCCCCATTGGCCCGTAGTGCATTGATGGACAGTTGTTGGCATGATCATGACCATTAATGAATACACGAATATCCTTGGCCGTAGTACAGGGGTGATTCGATGATGTGGATTATTTTATTAAGCTGAGTCCCAGCGATAACAGTGTTAAAAAACTTTTTAAATCATAGAAGATAATAGATTTTATTTAATACTTGACTCTTTTAATGGATTGCTTGTTCCGCTGCAGTTAAACTTGATGTTCGTTATATTTTATCAGTTTAACACTGTTGAAGGCTAATGATAATTTATTCTGCATTATCTTAGTCATAATATTTCTTACTGGGCTAGTTGAGTTCACCCTTTCTTTCACTGTTCTCTTCAGGAAATGAGAATATAGCTGGGACGAGTCGGGGAACGGAGTGATGGACCAGATGATAGTATTAGTAGTCCTCACTATTCTGTTAAATAGTGTGACAATAATTGTAATGAGGACTCCTTTTGAGTTTGTATACTCTCTAGTAGACAATAATTGTATTCAAAGTCACAGTTATGTTTTGTCGTATTGTACACGACAGTTGTATTAATAAGTTGTATTTGTATTCTGTACCATGTATCTGACGACCCAAGATAGATGATGTATACCTAATTTTGGGGGCGTCACACTTTGCTTTGGTTTTCATCTGATGGTTTCTTTTTTGCAATGGAGAAGGTATTATTATTATTTTATTATTATTATTATTATTTGAGGTATTTCAAAAGTAAAATTTGACTAATTTTATATAGTAAATTATAATAATTATAAATTATATAAAAGGTATCATTAATTACAATATTTTTTGTAAACAAATATTTAAATTGAATTTAAAATTACAACACTAATTTCATATTTTGGAATAATAATAAATAATAAATAATAATAATAATAATAATAATAATGAGGAAGTTATATTGACAATGAGCACATGTATTGAGATGTTTGATTTGAATTGTTAGCTATTTTTCATGTATGCATTGCCTCGTTAGCAAATTTTGTCTAGGTGTCAGCTCCGTTTGTCAAGGTGGCATGTCTGTTAACATGAGGGGTATAATTGACCCTAAATTTGTAACGTTAAGGGCACTTTTGGAAAAAAAAATAGTTTAGGGTGTAAGTGGGATATCGGGGTAAACGTCAGGGGTATTTTTGGACCTTTGCCCTTTATTTAATAAAAACTCCATAATTTTGATAAACTTTACTAGGAGAAACAAAACCCTAAAAAAGGGAAAGAGAAAAACCCCACAAAGGAAGAAAACAATTAAAATATAAAAATCAAGGTGAAAACAAAATCCCACGAGGGTCCAAAGTGACCCTCTCAAGATCGTAGAATATGGAGGCTAGGATTTCTCTCTAAAAAAAAAGAGAGAGACTAGAGAGGTTTTTGATTTATTATTCTGAAGATAAGTACGATTTGAAGAGTGGGCATGAAATTTTTATTTCATATCGTTATTAAGATATTGTAATTGTTATGTTATTTGTTTAATATAAAGTCAACGCCATTAAAAGTTCTTAATAAATATAACCGGCTTCTTTCACTGAAACAGTCTCGTTTTGGTTGGAGTTTTATTAATTTATGACGGGACAAAACGATGTCGTTAGAATTAAAGTAGAAAATTGTGATGTACAGATCGAACTACAAACTCTGGAGCCTCTAGAAACTCCGGAGAAGGCGGATCCTATCTATACGCGCATATTAATTTAATTCAAAGAAGTTTATATTTAATCTCAGAAATTTCCAACAAAATAAGGAATTTGAAAATTAATTAAGCTTCAAACACATATTCTCTCTCTTAATATGTTTATGTTCATTCATAAATTAATTAATATCGATTGACACTCTATTAATGTAACTAGTACTCGGTAGCAAACGGGTTGTGTGCATAAATTGTGGATAAAATAAAAATATTATAAATATAAGGTACTAAATAGAAAGATAAAAAAATTAATATTAAAAGAACAAAATAGAAATTGTCTTAAAAGTCAAAAAACATTTTCGAAAAAGTCAAAAAACTTAAAAAAAAACTATTTACACGACAGTCGCCCCTTCGACTTTATATATTATACAATATAATTAATACATAAAAAGTTATTTGTGTCGATTTTCATTATAAATGGAACAATTTTTTAATTCTGTATGATCTATTTATTATTGTTATTCTTTTACGTACTTTTTACGCATGTGCAAAATCAAACTACGATATGTAGGACTGATCATTCGGTTATAACCGAACCGAATAGGCTATTCGATTATAACCGAATACCAAAATATTCCTAATTTCAATATCTGAACTAATAACCAAATTATCGAATTATAAATTTGATATTTCGGGTAGTAACCGAACTGCTATAAAAAATAACACCAAAAAATAATTCCACAAAAGTAAAATCAAGTAACAAAATCTGTCAATCTGGGCTAGGATACAAACAATTAATTAGATACTGAATGATATTTCTACACCAAAACTTTAACAAAGAAAGATACAGAAATCTGCCAATCTGTTAACCTGGGCTGGGATACAATCATACAAACAATTAATTAGATACAGAAATACTTGCTTGTGACTTGTGAGGAAGGAATGAAGAACTGAAGAAAGGTTCATGTCACAGTGATGAGTTTCTTCAAAGAGCTCATCGATTCAATAGGCTCCATTCTTTTCGATCCTTCTTCATCTTCCAAACAATACCCTAGTTTTTTCGATAGTATACAAATGGACGATGTCGTATCAAATGAATGGGTTGCGTATAAGCTCAAAGGATACTTCAATTTTGCAGAAGAAGAGATCGATAAAGCTGTGCGACTGTGCCTGTTACTCTGTTAGGGGCTTAAGGCTGAAGAATGGGTTTTGGTTGAGGTTGACGACGTACGCCTTTTCACTTAAAGGAAGGGACCGGTGTTTTTTTTTACAATTTTTACAATGCTCGAATGGGCTGAAGAATGGGCTCTGAATGTATGGGCTTCCGATAAGAATGTTGTGACGCCCCCAAAATTAGGTATACATCACCCATCTTGGGTCGCCAGATACATGGTACAGAATTCAAATACAACTTACTAATACAACTGTCATGTACAATATGACAAAACATAAACTGTGAGTTTGAATACAAATATTGTCTTCTAGAGAGTATCCATACTCAAAAGGAGTCCTCATTACAATTATTATCACACTATTACATTGAATAGTGAGGACTACTAATGCTATCATCTGGTCCATCACTCCGTTTCCCGACTCGTCCCAGCTATATTCTCATTTCCTGAATAGAACCGTGAAAGAAAGGGTGAGCTCAACTAGCCCAGTAAGAAATTTTATGACTAAGATAATGCAGAATAAATTATCATTAGTCTTCAACAATGTTAAACTGATAAAATACAATAGACATCAAGTTTAACTGCAGCGGATCAAGCAATCAATTAAAAGAGTCAAGTAGAGAATAAAATCTACTATCTTTTATGATTTAAAAGATTTTTCATGACTTTTATCGCTGGGATTCAGCTTAATAAATAATCCACATCATCGAATCACCCCTGCACTACGACCAAGGATATTCTTTAGTATCACGACCACGAATTATCCATGCACTACGGCTAAAGATAATCATATTTTCATCAACGATCCTGATCATGCCATAAAACAATTCATCTCTGCACTACGGCCAAAGAGAATCCATAATCATAATCATACCAAAAACTGTCCATCAATGCACTACGGGCCAATAAGGACTTTTTCCACATCATTTGTAATATTACGGTCATGATTACACCGATTAATCCCTAGTCATAATCATACCAAGTCCATCTATGCACTACAGGCCATAGATGACTTTCAACAAAATATAAACATGAGGATGATGACAATGATATAAGAATTCAATAAAACAAGTTTAAGAATTAATTTATCCAGGAACTGATAACGTCCAAATTGTCAACATGATACTGCTTTGTAGTGTAAAATTCAAGAATGCTCAGAAGAATATTTACATGAAAAGATACTGGATGAAGCGCAAATATCAAGGATATTCCACTAATTTCATGGAGTATAGAAGTCAAAGTTTTAACCAACCGAGTATAATAAAGAATGGAATAACAAAAGAAATCACCATGCATGCGGTACTTCGCATAGACAGGTTATTCTAACAGAATAATAATAACGGAACCAGGTCAGGTGAAATTCACACCGACAGGATGTTCCAACAGAATAATAGAGACGGAACCAGGTCCAGTGTAAAACACACAGACAGGATATTCTAACAGAATAATAATAAAGACGGAACCAGGTCCGGTGTAAAACACACAGACACGATGTTCCAACAGAATAATAGAAGAATGTCACCAAGTATAGGGTAGACCGCGTATACAGGTTATTCCAACAGAATAATAAATAATGAAATAACAAAAGTTCTCTTCATGAATACAAAAGAAATAATACCCCTTACGAGTACAATAAATAATATCCCTTACCGTTTTAAAGAAGAACTAGAAGTAGTTAAGTAGCAGAATATTTTTCTTTTTTCTCTCTATAGTTTCTCTCTCTAGAGTTCAGTGAAATCGTAAGAAAATAATGAAGGAATGAGCTTCTATTTATAGAAAATGGAATGCATAGTAACTAATCCATGAACGGTCCAAATTGATTTACTTTAATCTGACGGTCCATATTTAAAGAAAAATCTTTTAAATAAAATATAATATATTCTATTTATAGAATAACTTTAATAAAGTATTCTGTTTTATATAAAAAGATATTTCTGTTTTATTACGTTAATAATACGAATAAAACAAAACTTCATTATCGTTAAATAATTCATATTATTAATTAACAATAATTGAATCAAACTGAGTGACTAATCACGTAAGCCTCAATAATCAATACCGTATGCTACTATGCAATCACACGTATTACTGTACTTTTACTACCGAGTAGTCAGGGGCGGTTCTACCCTAGGGGCAGGGGGGGCACCTGCCCCCACAGAATTTTCAATACATGGATTTGTGTCCTCCTTGGCTTTCCCTATAGTACACACCTTCACCATCACCACCCTCTTTTTGTATAAATGATTTTTTAAAGTAATGATGATTTTGTACTATTTCCCTTATTTCTCTCTCCATGTGTAATATTTGGCTCATAAAAAAATTTGTTGATTAAAAAAATCATTCTAATATTCCTTATAAGAAAATTATGAATATATATATATATATATATATATATATATATATATATATATATATATATTAAACTCATCGACTTAAATGTTAAGAAATTATATTGGATTTAGAAAATTATATATATAGTTATAATTTTTATTCTTAATAAAAAAAATTCAAATTTGACCCCACTGAACTTTGTGGCTAGATCCGCCCTTGCGAGTAGTTCAACAGTATTAACGGTAAAACTTCCGCCGTTATTTTCATAAAATATTTTTGTCGTTTTCTCAATCCGACAATAATTTCGTTGTGGGGTCCACCAATAATCGTGCCGTCGTACGAATATTTCCCGACAAAAATAATATTCCCCGACTAATCGAATATAATACAACAACTTGCATACTTTGCAAAATTTATAAATACTACCCACAACTATAACATTATCTCAAATTCACACCATAATATTTTAAAAAAAATATTTCGAAAAATTAAATCTTTATTCATAAAATCTGGGGTTTCACAAATGCATTATAAAATTATTATTATTTTAAGTAATAAATTCGGTAATTCGGATACCCGAATAATCTATTTTTTAAAATCAAATTCGAAACCGAATACCGAACAATAAATCGGATAACCGAAATTAGAAAAAAATCAAAAAACTGAAATAATTCAGTTGTGTTCAGTTTTTCGACTTTATCCGTTTCTTGCTCACTCCTAACGATATGAGCAAGTCCACATTGGGTAATAAAAAAACGTCATCTATCAACAACATGATCTGGGCAAGACCAATCAGTAGATCTACAAATACCAATAAATGGAGAGAACATTTATTTAATATATAAAAACTCCAAAATTTTAGAAACTTTACTAGGAGAAACAAATTAAACCATAATAAAGGGAGAAAAAAAACCCCACAAAAGGTGAAAATAAAATTAGGAGGGATCGTAGAATATACATGGAGGCTAGGATTTCTCTCTAAAAAGAAAAGAGAGAGACTAGAGGATTTTAATTTTTTGTTGTAAGATAAGTACGATTTGAAGAGCGGACATGAAATTTTTATTTCATACCATTATTAAGATATTGTAATTGTTATTATTAATTGTTTAATATAAAGTCAACGCCATTAAAAGTTCTTAATAAATATAACCAACTTGTTTCACTAAAACGGTCTCGTTTTGGTTGGAGTTTTATTAATTTATTATGGGACAAAATGATGTCGTTAGATTTAAAGTAGAAGATTGTGATGTACAGATCGAACTACAAACTATGGAGCCCCAAGAAACTTCGGAGGAGGCGGATCCTGGCTTTTTGCGCATATTGATTTAATTCAAAGAAGTTTATATTTCATCTAAGAAATTTCCAACAAACTTAGAGACTTGAAAATTAATTAAGCTTCAAGCACATATTCTCTCTCTCAATATGTTTATGTCCGTTCTTAAATTAATATCGATGGACACTCTATTAATGTAACTAGAACTCGGTAGCAAACGCGTTGCGTGCGTAAATTGTGTGGGTAAAACAAAAATATTATAAATTTAAAGGACTAAATAGAAAGATAAAAAAAATTAATATAAAAATAAGAAAATAGAAATTGTTTTAAAAGTCGAAAAACATTTTGAAAAAAAGTCAAAAAGCTTTAAAAAAAAACTATTTGCACGACAGTCGGCCCTTTGACTTTATATACTAGATAATATATTAATGCTTAAAAAGTTATCTTTGTCGATTTTCATTATAAATGGAACATTTTTTTAATTATATATGATCTATTTAATATTGTTATTCTTTTGCGTACTTTTTACGCATGTGCAAAATCAATCTACGATATAAGCAAGTACACATTGGGTAATAAAAAAAAATTCACTATCAGCAACATGATCTGGGCACGACCAACCAGGGAACAGTAGATCTAAAAATACCAATAAATGGAGAGAACATTTATTTAATAAAAACTCCATAATTTTGAGAAATTTTACTAGGAGAAACAAAACCCTAAAAAAGGGAAAGAGAAAAACCCCACAAAGGAAGAAAACAATTAAAATATAAAAATCATGGTGAAAACAAAATCTCACGATGGTCCAAAGTGACCCTTCTCAAGATCGTAGAATATGGAGGCTAGGATTTCTCTCTAAAAAGAAAAGAGAGAGACTAGAGAGGTTTTTGATTTATTGTTTTGAAGATAAATAAGATTTGAAGAGTGGGCATGAAAATTTTATTTCATACCATTATTAAGAGATTGTAATTGTTATGTTATTTGTTTAATATAAAGTCAACGCCATTAAAAGTTCTTAATAAATATAACCAGCTTCTTTCACTGAAACGGTCTCGTTTTGGTAGAAGTTTTATTAATTTATGACGGGACAAAACGATGTCGTTAGATTTAAAGTAGAAAATTATGATGTACATATCGAACTCCAAACTCTGGAGCCTCTAGAAACTCCAGAGGAGGCGGATCCTATCTATATGGGCATATTAATTTAATTCAAAGAAATTTATATTTAATCTTAGAAATTTCCAACAAAATAAGAGATTTGAAAATTAATTAAGCTTCAAACACAGATTCTCTCTCTCAATATGTTTATGTCCATTCTTAAATTAAATAATATCGATTGGACACTCTATTAATGTGACTAGTACTCGGTAGCAAATGGGTTGTGTGCGTAAATTGTGAATAAAATAAAAATATTATAAATATAAAGTACTAAATAGAAAGATAAAAAAATTAATATTAAAAGAACAAAATAGAAATTGTCTTAAAAGTCAAAAAACATTTTCGAAAAGTCAAAAAACTTAAAAAAACACTATTTACACGATAGTCAGCCCTTCGACTTTTTATATTAGACAATATAATTAATACATAAAAAGTTATTTGTGTCGATTTTCATTATACATGGAACAATTTTTTAATTCTATATGATCTATTTAATATTGTTATTCTTTTGCTTACTTTTTAAGCATGTGCAAAACCAAACTACGATATGAGCAAGTCAACATTGGGTAATAAAAAAACTTGTAGATCTAAAAATACCAATAAATGCATAGAACATTTATTTAATATATAAAAACTCCATAATTTTGAGAAACTTTACTAGGAGAAACAAATTAAACTATAATAAAGGGAGAAAAAAACCCCACAAAGGACAAAACAATTATAAATATAAAAATCAAGGAGAAAATAAAATCAGGAGAGATCGTAGAATATATATGGAGGCTAGGATTTCTCTCTAAAAAGAAAAGAGAGAGACTAGAGGTTTTTAATTTTTTGTTATAAGATAAGTACGATTTGAAGAGCGGGCATGAAATTTTTATTTCATACCATTATTAAGATATTGTAATTGTTATGTTATTTGTTTAATATAAAGTCAACGCCATTAAAAGTTTTTAATAAATATAACCAGCTTCTTTCACTGAAACGGTCTCGTTTTGGTTGGAGTTTTATTAATTTATGACGGGACAAAACGATGTCGTTAGATTTAAAGTAGAAAATTGTGATATACAGATCGAACTCCAAACTCTGGAGCCTCTAGAAACTCCGGAGGAGGCGGATCCTATCTATACGCGCATATTAATTTAATTCAAAGAAGTTTATATTTAATCTCAGAAATTTCCAATAAAATAAGAGATTTGAAAATTAATTTAGCTTCAAACACAGATTCTCTCTCTCAACATGTTTATGTCCATTCCTTAATTAATTAATATCGATGGACACTCTATTAATGTAACTAGTACTCGGTAGTAAACGGGTTGTATGCGTAAATTGTGGATAAAATAAAAATATTATAAATATAAAGTACTAAATAGAAAGATAAAATAATTTATACTAAAAGAACAAAATATAAATGGTCTTAAAAGTCAAAAAACATTTTCGAAAAAGTCAAAAAACCTTAAAAAAGACTATTTACACGACAGTCGGCCCTTCGACTTTATATATAAGACAATATAATTAATAAATAAAAAGTTATTTGTGTCAATTTTCATTATAAATGGAACAATTTTTTAATTCTATATGATCAATTTAATATTATTATTCTTTTGCGTACTTTTTACGCATGTGCAAAACCAAACTACGATATGAGCAAGTCCACATTGGGTAATAAAAAAACTTCAGCTATCAGCAACATGATTTGGGCAAGACCGATCAGTAGATCTAAAAATACCAATAAACTTAGGGAACATTTATTTAATATATAAAAACTCCATAATTTTGAGAAACTTTACTAGGAGAAAAAAATTAAACCATAATAAAGGGAGGAAAAAAACCCACAAAGGACAAAACAATTAAAAATATAAAAATCAAGGTGAAAATAAAATCAGGAGGGATCGTAGAATATACATGTAGGCTAGGATTTCTCTCTAAAAAGAAAAGAGAGTGACTAGAGGTTTTTAATTTTTTGTTATAAGATAAGTACGATTTGAAGAGCGTGCATAAAATTTTTATTTCATACCATTATTAAGAGATTGTAATTGTTATGTTTATTTGTTTAATATAAAGTCAACGCCATTAAAAGTTCTTAATAAATATAACCAACTTCTTTCACTAAAACAATCTCGTTTTGGTTGAAGTTTTATTAATTTATTATGGGACAAAACGATGTTGTTATATTTAAAGTAGAAGATTGTGATGTACAGATCGAACTACAAACTATGGAGCCCCAAGAAACTTCAGAGGAGGCGGATCCTAGCTATTTGGGCATATTAATTTAATTCAAAGAAGTTTATATTTAATCTCAGAAATTTCCAACAAAATAAGAGACTTGAAAATTAATTAAGCTTCAAACACATATTTTCTCTCTCAATATGTTTATGTCCATTCTTAAATTAATATTGATGGACACTCTATTAATGTAACTAGTACTCGGTAGCAAATGCGTTGCGTTCGTAAATTGTGTGGGTAAAACAAAAATATTATAAATTTAAAGGACTAAATAGATAGATAAAAAAAATTAAGTTAAAAATAACAAAATAGAAATTGTTTTAAAAGTCGAAAAACATTTTGAAAAAAGTCAGAAAGCTTCAAAAAAAACTATTTGCACGACAGTCGGGCCTTTGACTTTATTACTAGATAATATAATTAATACTTAAAAAGTTATCTTTGTCGATTTTCATTATAAATGGAACATTTTTTTAATTCTATATGATCTATTTAATATTGTTATTCTTTTGCGTACTTTTTACGTATGTGCAAAATCAATTTACGATATGAGCAAGTCCACATTGGGTAATAAAAAAAATTCACTATCAGCAACATGATCTGGGCAAGACCAATCAGGGACGGTAGATCTAAAAATACCAATAAATGGATAGAACAGTTATTTAATAAAAACTCCATAATTTTGAGAAACTTTACTAGGAGAAACAAAACCCTAAAAAAGGGAAAGAGCAAAACCCCACAAAGGAAGAAAACAATTAAAATATAAAAATCAAGGTGAAAACAAAATCCCACGATGGTCCAAAGTAACCCTCTCAAGATTGTAGAATATGGAGGTTAGAATTTCTCTCTAAAAAGAAAAGAGAGACTAGAGAGTTTTTGGTTTATTGTTCTGAAGATAAGTATGATTTGAAGAGTCGGCATAAATTTTTAATTCATACCATTATTAAGAGATTGTAATTGTTATGTTATTTGTTTAATATAAAGTCAACGCCATTAAAAGTTCTTAATAAATATAACCAGCTTCTTTCACTGAAACGGTCTCGTTTTGGTAGAAGTTTTATTAATTTATGACGGGACAAAACGATGTCGTTAGATTTAAAGTAGAAAATTATGATGTACATATCGAACTCCAAACTCTGGAGCCTCTAGAAACTCCAGAGGAGGCGGATCCTATCTATACGCGCATATTAATTTAATTCAAAGAAGTTTATATTTAATAGCAGAAATTTCCAACAAAATAAGAGATTTGAAAATTAATTAAGCTTCAAACACAGATTCTCTCTCTCAATATGTTTATGTCCATTCTTAAATTAATATCGATGGATACTCTGTTAATGTAACAAGTACTCGGTAGCAAACGGATTGTGTGAGTAAATTGTGGATAAATAAAAATATTATAAATATAAAGTACTAAATAGAAAGATAAAAAAATTAATATTAAAAGAACAAAATAGAAATTGTCTTAATTAAAAGTCAAAAAAACATTTTCTAAAAAGTCAAAAAACTTTAAAAAAACTATTTACACTAAAATCGGCCCTTCGACTTTATATATTAGATAATACAATTAATACATAAAAAGTTATTTGTGTTAATTTTCCTTATAAATGGAACAATTTTTTAATTCAATATGATCTATTTAATATTGTTATTCTTTTGCGTACTTTTTACGCATGTACAAAATCAAACTATGATATGAGCAAGTCCACGTTGGGTAATAAAAAAACTTCAGCTATCCGCAACATGATCTGGGCAAGACCAATCAATAGATCTAAAAATACCAATAAATGGAGAGAACATTTATTTAATATATAAAAACTCCAAAATTTTGAGAAACTTTATTAGGAGAAACAAATTAAACCATAATAAAGGGGGAAAAACCCCCCAAAAAAGGTGAAAATAAAATCAGGAGGGATCGTAGAATATACATGGAGGCTAGGATTTCTCTCCAAAAAGAAAAGAGAGAGACTAGAGGTTTTTAATTTTTTGTTATAAGATAAGTACGATTTGAAGAGCGGGCATGAAATTTTTATTTCATACCATTATTAAGATATTGTAATTGATATGATTAATTGTTTAATATAAAGTCAACGCCATTAAAAGTTCTTAATAAATATAACCAACTTCTTTCACTAAAACGGTCTCGTTTTGGTTGGAGTTTTATTAATTTATTATGGGACAAAACGATGTCGTTAGATTTAAAGTAGAAGATTGTGATGTACAGAACGAACTACAAACTATGGAGCCCCAAGAAACTTCGGAGGAGGTGGATCCTAGCTATTTGCATATATTAATTTAATTCAAAGAAGTTTATATTTAATCTAAGAAATTTCCAACAAAATAAGAGACTTGAAAATTAATTAAGCTTCAAGCACATATTCTCTCTCTCAATATGTTTATGTCCGTTCTTAAATTAATATCGATGGACACTCTATTAATGTAACTAGAACTCGGTAGCAAATGTGTTGCGTGCGTAAATTGTGTGGGTAAAACAAAAA
The DNA here is from genome assembly GCA_016801055.1 of Panax notoginseng. Lineage (NCBI taxonomy): Eukaryota > Viridiplantae > Streptophyta > Magnoliopsida > Apiales > Araliaceae > Panax > Panax notoginseng. Next base: position 12,240,763 of record CM029018.1, on the reverse strand, counting down.
TATTATAAATTTAAAGGACTAAATAGAAAGATAAAAAAATTAATATAAAAATAACAAAATAGAAATTGTTTTAAAAGTTGAAAAACATTTTGAAAAAAGTCAAAAATCTTAATAAAAAAAAACTATTTGCACGACAGTCGGGCCGTTGAATTTATATACTAGATAATATAATTAATACTTAAAAAGTTATCTTTGTCGATTTTCATTATAAATGGAACATTTTTTTAATTCTATATGATCTATTTAATATTGTTATTCTTTTGCGTACTTTTTACATATGTGCAAAATCAATCTACGATATGAGCAAGTACACATTGGGTAATAAAAAAAAATTCACTATCAGCAACATGATCTGAGCAAGACCAACCAGGGAACGGTAGATTTAAAAATACCAATAAATGGAGAGAACATTTATTTAATAAAAACTCCACAATTTTGAGAAACTTTACTAGGAGAAACAAAACCCTAAAAAAGGGAAAGAGAAAAACCCCACAAAGGAAGAAAACAATTAAAATATAAAAATCAAGGTGAAAACAAAATCCCACAATGGTCCAAAGTGACCCTTCTCAAGATCGTAGAATATGGAGGCTAGGATTTCTCTCAAAAAAGAAAAGAGAGAGACTAGAGAGGTTTTTGATTTATTGTTCTGAAGATAAGTACGATTTGAAGAGTGGGCATGAAATTTTTATTTCATACCATTATTAAGAGATTGTAATTGTTATGTTATTTGTTTAATATAAAGTCAACGCCATTAAAAGTTCTTAATAAATATAACTAGCTTCTTTCACTTAAACGGTCTCGTTTTGGTTGGAGTTTTATTAATTTATGACGGGATAAAATGATGTCGCTAGATTTAAAGTAGAAAATTGTGATGTACAGATCGAACTCCAAACTCTGGAGCCTCTAGAAACTCCGGAGCAGGCGGATCCTATCTATACGCCCATATTAATTTAATTCAATGAAGTTTATATTTAATCTCAGAAATTTCCAACAAAATAAGAGATTTGAAAATTAATTAAGCTTCAAACACAGATTCTCTCTTTCAATATGTTTATGTCCATTCTTAAATTAATTAATATCGATGGACACTCTATTAATATAACTAGTACTCGGTAGCAAACGGGTTGTATGCGTAAATTGTGGATAAAATAAAAATATTATAAATATAAAGTACTAAATAGAAAGATAAAATAATTTATACTAAAAGAACAAAATATAAATGGTCTTAAAAGTCAAAAAACATTTTCGAAAAAGTCAAAAAACTTTAAAAAAAACTATTTACACGACAGTCGGCCCTTCGACTTTATATGTTAGACAATATAATTAGTAAATAAAAAATTATTTGTGTCGATTTTCATTATAAATGGAACAATTTTTTAATTCTATATGATCTATTTAATATTGTTATTCTTTTCCGTACTTTTTACACATGTGCAAAACCAAACTACGATATGAGCAAGTTCACATTGGCTAATAAAAAAACTTCAGCTATCAGCAACATGATCTGGGCAAGACCAATCAGTAGATCTAAAAATACCAATAAACTTAGAATATTTATTTAATATATAAAAACTCCATAATTTTGAGAAACTTTACTAGGAGAAACAAATTAAACCATAATAAAGGGAGGAAAAAAACCCACAAAGGACAAAACAATTAAAAATATAAAAATCAATGTGAAAATAAAATCCGGAGGGATACTAGAATATATGGAGGCTAGGATTTCTCTCTAAAAAGAAAAGAGAGAGCCTACAGGTTTTTAATTTTTTGTTATAAGATAAGTACAATTTGAAGAGCGGGCATGAAATTTTTATTTCATACCATTATTAAGATATTGTAATTGTTATGATTAATTGTTTAATACAAAGTCAACGCCATTAAAAGTTCTTAATAAATATAACCAACTTCTTTCACTAAAACAGTCTCATTTTGGTTGGAGTTTTATTAATTTATTATGGGACAAAATGATGTCGTTAGATTTAAAGTAAAAGATTGTGATGTACAGATCGACAAACGATGGAGCCCCAAGAAACTTCAGAGGAGGCAGATCCTAGCTTTGCGCATATTAATTTAATTCAAAAAAGTTTATATTTAATCTGAGAAATTTCCAACAAAATAAGAGACTTGAAAATTAATTAAGCTTCAAACACATATTCTCTCTCTCAATATGTTTATGTCCATTCTTAAATTAATATCGATCGACACTCTATTAATGTAACTAAAACTCGGTAGCAAACGCGTTGCGTGCGTAAATTGTATGGGTAAAATAAAAATATTATAAATTTAAAGGACTAAATAAAAAGATAAAAAAATTAATATAAAAATAACAAAATAGAAATTGTTTTAAAAGTCGAAAAGCACTTTGAAAAAAGTCGAAAAGCTTCCAAAAAAAAACTATTTGCACGACAGTCGGTCCTTTGACTTTATATACTAGATAAAATAATTAATACTTAAAAAGTTATCTTTGTCGATTTTCATTATAAATGGAACATTTTTTTAATTCTGTATGATCTATTTAATATTGTTATTCTTTTGCGTACTTTTTACGTATGTGCAAAATTAATCTACGATATGAGCAAGTCCACATTGGGTAATAAAAAATTCACTATTAGCAACATGATCTGGGCAAGATCAATCGGGGACGGTAGATCTAAAAATACCAATAAATGGATAGAACATTTATATAATAAAAACTCCATAATTTTGAGAAACTTTACTAGGAGAAACAAAACCCTAAAAAAGGGAAAGAGAAAACCCCACAAAGGAAGAAAACAATTAAAATATAAAAATCAAGGTGAAAACAAAATCCCACGATAGTCCAAAGTGACCCTCTCAAGATCGTCTAGGATTTCTCTCTAAAAATAAAAGAGAGAGACTAGAGAGGTTTTTGATTTATTGTTCTGAAGACAAGTACGATTTGAAGAGTGGGCATGAAATTTTTATTTCATACCATTATTAAGATATTGTAATTTTTATGTTATTTGTTTAATATAAAGTCAACTCCATTAAAAGTTTTTAATAAATATAACCAGCTTCTTTCCCTGAAACGGTCTCGTTTTAGTTGGAGTTTTATTAATTTATGACGGGACAAAACGATGTCGTTAGATTTAAGGTAGAAAATTGTGATGTACAGATCGAACTCCAAACTCTGGAGCCTCTAGAAACTCCGGAGGAGGCGGATCCTATCTATACGAGCATATTGATTTAATTTAAAGAAGTTTATGTTTAATCTCTGAAATTTCAAACAAAATAAGAGATTTGAAAATTAATTAAGCTTCAAACACAGATTCTCTCTCTCAATATGTTTATGTCCATTCTAAAATTAATTAATATCGATGGACACTCTATTAATGTAACTAGTATTCTATAGCAAACGGGTTGTGTGCGTAAATTGTGGATAAAATAAAAATATTACAAATACTAAGTACTAAATAGAAAGATAAAAAAATTAATATTAAAAGGACAAAAATAGAAATTGTCTTAAAAGTTAAAAAAAAACAATTTCGAAAAAGTCAAAAAACTTTTAAAAAACTATTTACACGACAGTCGGCTCTTCGACTTTATATATTAGACAATATAATTAATAAATAAAAAGTTATTTGTGTCGATTTTCATTATAAATGGAACAATTTTTTAATTCTATATGATCTATTTAATATTGTTATTCTTTTGCGTACTTTTTACACGTGCAAAATCAAACTACGATATGAGTAAGTCGACATTGGGTAATAAAAAAACTTCAACTATCAACAACAAGATCTGGCAAAGACCAATCAGTAGATCTAAAAATACGAATAAATGGAAAGTACATTTATTTAATATATAAAATCTCCATAATTTTGAGAAACTTTACTAGGAGAAACAAATTAAACCATAATAAAGGGAGAGAAAAAACCCCCACAAAGGACAAAACAATTAAAAATATAGAAATCAAGGTGAAAATAAAATCAGGAGGGATCGTAGAATATACATGGAGGCTAGGATTTTTCTCTAAAAAGAAAAGAGAGAGACTAGAGGTTTTTAATTTTTTGTTATAAGATAACTACGATTTGAAGAGCGGACTTGAAATTTTTATTTCATACCATTATTATGAGATTGTAATTGTTATGTTTATTTGTTTAATATAAAGTCAACGCCATTAAAAGTTCTTGATAAATATAACCAACTTCTTTCACTAAAACGGTCTCGTTTTCGTTGGAGTTTTATTAATTTATTATGGGAAAAAACGATGTCGTTAGATTTAAAGTAGAAGATTGTGATGTACAGATCGAACTACAAACTATGAAGCCCCAATAAACTTCGGAGGAGGCGGATCCTAGTTATTTGCGCATATTAATTTAATTCAAAGAAGTTTATATTTAATCTCAGAAATTTCCAACAAAATAAGAGACTTGAAATTTAATTAAGCTTCAAACACATTCTCTCTCTCAATATGTTTATGTCCATTCTTAAATTAATATCGATGGACACTCTATTAATGTGACTAGTACCCGGTAGCAAACGCGTTGCGTGCGTAAATTGTGTGGGTAAAACAAAAATATTATAAATTTAAAGGACTAAATAAAACGATAAAAAATTAATATAAAAATAACAAAATAAAAATTGTTTGAAAAGTCGATTTCTTTTTTGAAAAAAGTCAAAAAGCTTAAAAAAACTATTTGCACGACAGTCAGCCTTTGACTTTATATACTTGATGATATAATTAATACTTAAAAGTTATCTGTGTCGATTTTCATTATAAATGGAACATTTTTTTAATTCTATATAATCTATTTAATATTGTTATTCTTTTGCGTACTTTTTACGTATGTGCAAAATCAATCTACGATATGAGCAAGTCCACATTGGGTAATAAAAAAATTTACTATCAACAACATGATCTGGGCAAGACCAATAAGGGAACGGTAGATCTAAAAATACCAATAAATGGAGAGAACATTTATTTAATAAAAACTCCATAATTTTGAGAAACTTTACTAGGAGAAACAAATTACACCCTAATAAAGGGAGAAAAAAACCCCACAAAGGACAAAAACAATTAAAAATATAAAAATCAAGGTGAAAACAAACTCCCAAGAGGGTTCAGAGAGACCCTCCCAAGATCGTAGAATATGGAGGCTAGGATTTCTCTCTAAAAAGAAAAGAGAGAGCCTGGAGGGGTTTTGATTTATTGTTTTGAAGATAAGTACGATTTAAAGAGTGGGCATGAAATTTTTATTTCATACCATTATTAAGAGATTGTAATTGTTATGTTATTTGTTTAATATAAAGTCAACGCCATTAAAAGTTCTTAATAAATATAATCACCTTCTTTCACTAAAACGGTCTCGTTTTGGTTGGAGTTTTATTAATTTATGACGGGACAAAACGATATCGTTAGATTTAAAGTAGAAAATTGTGATGTACAGATCGAACTCCAAACTCTGGAGCCTCTAGAAACTCCGGAGGAGTCGGATCCTATCTATACGCGCATATTAATTTAATTCAAAGAAGTTTATATTTAATCTTAGAAATTTCCAACAAAATAAGAGATTTGAAAATTAAATAAGCTTCAAACACAGATTCTCTCTCTCAATATGTTTTTGTCCATTCTTAAATTAATTAATATCGATGGACACTCTATTAATGCAACTAGTACTCGGTAGCAAACGGGTTGTGTGCGTAAATTTTGGATAAAATAAAAATATTATAAATATAAAGTACTAAATAGAAAGATGAAAAAATTAATATTAAAATAACAAAATAGAAATTGTCTTAAAAGTCCAAAACATTTTCGAAAAAGTGAAAAAACTTTAAAAAAACTATTTACACGACAATCGGCCCTTCGACTTTATATATTAGACAATATAATTAATACATAAAAAGTTATTTGTGACGATTTTCATTATAAATGGAACAATTTTTTAATTCTATATGATCTATTTAATATTGTTATTCTTTTGCGTATTTTTTACGCATGTGCAAAATCAAACTAAGATATGAGCAAGTCGACATTGTGTAATAAAAAAAACTTCAGCTGTCAGCAACATGAACTGGGCAAGACCAATCAGTAGATCTAAAAATACCAATAAATGGAGAGAACATTTATTTAATATATAAAAACTCCATAATTTTGAGAAACTTTACTAGAAGAAACAAATTAAACCATAATAATGGGAGAAAAAAACCTCACGAAAGACATAACAATTAAGAATATAAGGTTAAAATAAAATCAGGAGCGATCGTAGAATATACATGGAGCCATGGAGGCTAGGATTTCTCTCTAAAAAGAAAAGAGAGATACTAGAGGATTTTAATTTTTTGTTATAAGATAAGTACGATTTGAAGAGCGGGAATGAAATTTTTATTTCATACCATTATTAAGAGATTGTAATTGTTATGTTTATTTGTTTAATATAAAGTCAACGCCATTAAAATTTCTTAATAAATATAACCTACTTCTTTCACTAAAACAGTCTCGTTTTGATTAGAGTTTTATTAATTTATTATGGGACAAAACGATGTCGTTAGATTTAAAATAGAAGATTGTGATGTACAGATCGAACTACAAACTATGGAGCCCCAAGAAACTTCGGAGGAGGCGGATCCTAGCTATTTGCGCATATTAATTTAATTCAAAGAAGTTTATATTTAATCTCAGAAATTTCCAACAAAATAAGAGACTTGAAAATTAATTAAGCTTCAAACACATATTCTCTCTCTCAATATGTTTATGTCCATTCTTAAATTAATATTGATGGGCACTCTATTAATGTAACTAGTACTCGGTAGCAAACGCGTTGCGTGCGTAAATTGTGTGGGTAAAAGAAAAATATTATAAATTTAAAGGACTAAATAGAAAGATAAAAAAAATTAAGATAAAAATAACAAAATAGAAATTGTTTTAAAAGTCGAAAAACACTTTGAAAAAAGTCAAAAAGCTTCAAAAAAGAAAACTATTTGCACGACAGTCGGGCCTTTGACTTTATATACTAGATAATATAATGAATACTTAAAATGTTATCTTTGTCGATTTTCATTATAAATGGAACATTTTTTTAATTCTATATGATCTACTTAATATTGTTATTCTTTTGCGTACTTTTTACGTATGTGCAAAATCAATCTACGATATGAGCAAGTCCACATTGGCTAATAAAAAAAATTCACTATCAGTAACATGATCTGGGCAAGACCAATCATGGAACGGTAGATCTAAAATACCAATAAATGGAGAGAACATTTATTTAATAAAAATTCCATAATTTTGAGAAACTTTACTAGAGAAACAAAACCCTAAAAAAGGGAAAGAGAAAAACCCCACAAAGAAAGAAAACAATTAAAATATAAAAATCAAGGTGAAAACAAAATCCCACGATGGTCCAAAGTGACCCTCTCAAGATCGTAGAATATGGAGGCTAGGATTTCTCTCTAAAAAGAAAAGAGAGAGACTAGAGAGGTTTTTGATTTATTGTTCAGAATATAAGTACGATTTTAAGAGTGGGCATGAAATTTTTATTTCATACCATTATTGAGAGATTTCAATTGTTATGTTATTTGTTTAATATAAAGTCAACGCTATTAAAAGTTCTTAATAAATATAAATAGCTTCTTTCACTAAAACGGTCTCGTTTTGGTTGGAGTTTTATTAATTTATGACGGAACAAAACGATGTCGTTAGATTTAAAGTAGAAAATTGTGATGTACAGATCGAACTCTAAACTATGAAGTCTCTAGAAACTCCGGAGTAGGCGGATCCTATCTATACGCGCATATTAATTTAATTCAGTTTATATTTAATCTCAAAAATTTCCAACAAAATAAGAGATTTGAAAATTAATTAAGCTTCAAACACAGATTCTCTCTCTCAATATGTTTATGTCCATTCTTAAATTAATTAATATCGATGGACACTCTATTAATGTAACTAGTACTCGGTAGCAAACGGGTTGTGTGCGTAAATTGTGGATAAAATAAAAATATTATAAATATAAAGTACTAAATAGAAAGATAAAAAAAATAAATATTAAAAGAACAAAATAGAAATTATCTTAAAAGTCAAAAAAACATTTTCGAAAAAGTAAAAAAACTATTTACACGACAGTCACCCCTTCGACTTTATATATTAGACAATATAATTAATACATAAAAAGTTATTTGTGTTGATTTTCATTACAAATGGAATAATTTTTTTAATTCTATATGATCTATTTAATATTGTTATTCTTTTTCGTACCTTTTACGCATGTGCAAAATCAAACTACGATATTAGCAAGTCAACATTGGGTAATAAAAAAACTTCAACTATCAGCAATATGATCTGGGCAAGACCAATCAGTAGATCTAAAAATACCAATAAATGGAGAGAACATTTATTTAATATATAAAAACTCCATAATTTTGAGAAACTTTACAAGGAGAAACAAATTAAACCATAATAAAGGGAGAGAAAAAACCCCACAAAGGACAAAACAATTAAAAATATAAAAATCAAGGTGAAAATAAAATCAGGAGGGATCGTAGAATATACATGGAGGCTAGGATTTCTCTCTAAAAAGAAAAGAGAGAGACTAGAGGTTTTTAATTTTTTGTTATAAGATAAGTACGATTTGAAGAGCGGGCATGGAATTTTTATTTCATACCATTATTAAGAGATTGTAATTGTTATGTTTATTTGTTTAATATAAAGTCAACGCCATTAAAAGTTCTTAATAAATATGACCAACTTCTTTCACTAAAACGGTCTCGTTTTGGTAGGAGTTTTATTAATTTATTATGGGACAAAACGATGTCGTTAGATTTAAAGTAGAAGATTGTGATGTACAAATCGAACTACAAATTATGGAGCCCCAAGAAACTTTGGAGGAGGCGGATCCTGGCTATTTTCGCATATTAATTTAATTCAAAGAAGTTTAAATTTAATCTCAGAAATTTCCAACAAAATAAGAGACTTGAAAATTAATTAAGCTTCAAACACATATTCTCTCTCTCAATATGTTTATGTCCATTCTTAAATTAATATCGATGGACACTCTATTAATGTAACTAGTACTCGGTAGCAAACGCTTTGCGTGCGTAAATTGTGTGGGTAAAACAAAAATATTATAAATTTAAAGGACTAAATCGAAAGATAAAAAAAAAATATAAAAATAACAAAATAGAAATTGTTTTAAAAGTCGAAAAACATTTTAAAAAAAGTCAAAAAGCTTCAAAAAAAAGAAAACTATTTGCACGATAGTCGGGCCTTTGATTTTATATACTAGATAATATAATTAATACTTAAAAAGTTATCTTTGTCGATTTTCATTATAAATGGAACATTTTTTTAATTCTATATGATCTATTTAATATTGTTATTCTTTTGCGTACTTTTTACGTATGTGCAAAATCAATCTACGATATGAGCAAGTCCATATTTGGTAATAAAAAAAAATTCACTATCAGCAACATGATCTGGGCAAGACCAATCAGGGGGTAGATCTAAAAATACCAATAAATGGAGAGAACATTTATTTAATAAAAACTCCATAATTTTGAGAAACTTTAGTAGGAGAAACAAAACCCTAAAAAAGGGAAAGTGAGAAACCCCACAAAGGAAGAAAACAATTAAAACATAAAAATCAAGGTGAAAACAAAATCCCACGATGGTCCAAAGTGACCCTCTCAAGATTGTAGAATATGGAGGCTAGTATTTCTCTCTGAAAAGAAAAGAGAGACTAGAGAGGTTTTTGATTTATTGTTCTGAAGATAAGTACGATTTGAAGAGTGGGCATAAATTTTTATTTCATACCATTTTTAAGAGATTGTAATTGTTATGTTATTTGTTTAATATAAAGTCAACGCCATTAAAAGTTCTTAATAAATATAACCAGTTTCTTTCACTGAAACGGTCTCGTTTTGGTTGGAGTTTTATTAATTTATGACGGGACAAAACGATGTCGTTAGATTTAAAGTAGAAAATTGTGAAGTACAGATCGAACTCCAAACTTTGGAGCCTCTAGAAACTCCGGAGGAGGCGGATCCTATCTATACGCGCATATTAATTTAATTCAAAGAAGTTTATATTTAATATCAAAAATTTCCAACAAAATAAGAGATTTGAAAATTAATTAAGCTTCAAAAACAGATTCTCTCTCTCAATATGTTTATGTCCATTCTTAAATTAATTAATATCGATGGATACTCTGTTAATGTAACTAGTACTCGGTAGCAAACGGATTGTGTGAGTAAATTGTGGATAAATAAAAATATTATAAATATAAAGTACTAAATAGAAAGATAAAAAAATTAATATTAAAAGAACAAAATAGAAATTGTCTTAATTAAAAGTCAAAAAAACATTTTCTAAAAAGTCAAAAAACTTTAAAAAAACTATTTACACGACAATCGACCCTTCGACTTTATATATTAGATAATATAATTAATACATAAAAAGTTATTTGTGTCAATTTTCATTATAAATGGAACAATTTTTTAATTCTATATGATCTATTTAATATTGTTATTCTTTTGCGTACTTTTTACGCACGTGCAAAATCAAACTACGATATGAGCAAGACGACATTGGGTAATAAAAAAACTTCAACTATTAGCAACATGATCTGGGCAAGACCAATCAGTAGATTTAAAAATACCAATAAATGGAAAGAACATTTATTTAATATATAAAAACTCCATAATTTTGAGAAACTTTACTAGGAGAAACAAATTAAATCATAATAAAGGGATTAAAAAACCCCACAAATGATAAAAAAATTAAAAATATAAAAATCAAGGTGAAAAAGGAGGGATCGTAGAATATACATGGAGGCTAGGATTTCTCTCTAAAAAAAAAAGTGAGAGACTCGAGGTTTTTAATTTTTTGTTATAAGATAAGTACGATTTGAAGAGCGGGCATGGAATTTTTATTTCATACCATTATTAAGAGATTGTAATTGTTATGTTTATTTGTTTAATATAAAGTCAACGCCATTAAAAGTTCTTAATAAATATAACCAACTTCTTTCTCTAAAACAGTCTCGTTTTGGTTGGAGTTTTATTAATTTATTATGGGACAAAACGATGTCGTTAGATTTAAAGTAGAAGATTGTGATGTACAGATCGAACTACAAACTATGGAGCCCCAAGAAATTTCGGAGGAGGCGGATCCTAGCTATTTTCGCTTATTAATTTAATTCAAAGAAGTTTATATTTAATCTCAGAAATTTCCAATAAAATAAGAGATTTTAAAATTAATTAAGCTTCAAACACATTTTCTCTCCCTCAATATGTTTATGTCCATTCTTAAATTAATATCAATGAACACTCTATTAATGTAACTAGTACTCGGTAGCAAACGCGTTCCGTGCGTAAATTGTGTGGGTAAAACAAAAATATTATAAATTTAAAGGACTAAATAGAAAGATATAAAAAAATATTATAAAAATAAAAAAATAAAAATTGTCTTAAAAGTCGAAAAACATTTTGAAAAAAGTCAAAAAGCTTCAAAAAAGACTATTTACACGACAGTCGGCCTTTGATTTTATATACTAGATAATATAATTAATACTTAAAAAGTTATTTGTGTCGATTTTCATCATAAATGGAACATTTTTTAAATTGTATATGATCTATTTAATATTGCTATTCTTTTGCTTACTTTTTACGCATGCGCAAAATCAAACTACGATATGAGCAAGTCCACGGTAATAAAAAAACTTCGACTATCAGCATCATGATATGGGCAAGACCAATCAAGGAACGATATATCTAAAAATACTAATAAATGGAGAGAACATTTATTTAATATATAAAAACTCCATAATTTTGAGAAATTTTACTAGGAGAAACAAATTAAACCCTAATAAAGGGAGAAAAAAACCCCCACAAAGGACAAAAACAATTAAAAATATAAAAATCAAGGTGAAAACAAAATACCAGGAGGGTTCAGAGAGACCCTCCCAAGATCGTAGAATATGGAGGCTAAGATTTCTCTCTAAAAAGAAAAGTGAGAGACTAGAGAGGTTTTTGATTTATTGTTCTAAAGAAAAGTACGATTTGAAGAGTGGACATGAAATTTTTATTTCATACCATTATTATGAGATTGTAATTGTTATGTTATTGTTTAATATAAAGTCAACGCCATTAAAAGTTCTTAATAAATATAACCAGCTTCATAAACGGTCTCGTTTTGGTTGGAGTTTTATTAATTTATGACGGGACAAAACGATGTCGTTAGATTTAAAATAGAAAATTGTGATGTACAGATCGAACTCCAAAATCTGAAGTCTCTAGAAACTCCGGAGGAGGCGGATACTATCTATACGCGCATATTAATTTAATTCAAAGAAGTTTATATTTAATCTCAAAAATTTCCAACAAAATAAGAGACTTGAAAATTAATTAAGCTTCATTACACCGGTAATAATCAAACGAAACATTTCGATAACGTTAAGAAAACAATGTCAAAGGAAGACAAATGCATTATTATAACTAATTAATGGATAATGGAAATTAAGATTCAAAGCCTCAACGTCAAATCTGGACCCTCCTCATCATTGTCATCCACATAAATCACCTCCGGGATGGGGCGATCAAGCTGGTTAATAAACGGCATGCAATAATCTGGAGACACAGTTTCTTCCACGCGCTGGCCAAGAGTTGGTAGGGCTGGCCTAGGCCTAGGGGTTATTATGGTGGTTACATTTGGAGGGAGGAAACGCCTAGGGCCAGCAGCTACTCGCAATGCGGCTGCAGGGTTCTGCATGGAAACTGGTGGAGGTGCAGGAACATTTTGGGCGGGATTAAGAAGAAGTTGGCGATATGCTTGATTTGAGGAAGGTGGAGTAGGAGCTAGGGTTCTTCCCATATGACATTTCTCAAAATGGGTAACAAGGGCACGATTATTCTCAAAAACGTCACCGCATCTTATACATATTATGGCTTGGTTGGACTTGGATATCTCAACATTTTCTGGTTTTGGACTCTCACCATTCTTAGACATAGTAGCTAGCTAGATATATAGTAGCTTACACTATGACTAATGAAATGGAAAAATTAATGAGAGGACCATGAATATAGGGTTGAGGGGCTTGGTGAATTTATAGGGTTCATGCCAATAGGTAAATTAATTAGTTGCAAGGGAAATAATTATTATGACTGTCATTATAAACTTTCTTGATAAATACACTGCTTCTTAAATCTTCTTTAAACAAAATTATGGTCAATTATCATAATTAGATAATCATACTTACATTAAATTATAGCCATATATTAATGGCAAATATTAAATGGTGTATAAATTATTTATTGTAGGAATGAATTACTCCCTCCCTCTATTCTTTTTTTTTTAATTTATCTTTGGGAGAAAATACAAATTAAAAAATGCAATTAATGTTTGTCTGATTGATTAAATTAGAAATAAATCTCAATATTATCTTCTTAAAATTCATTGGTAATTAAGATAAAAGAGAAATAAATTAAAATTCAATGTAGGAATAATATAAAAAATTAAGTTATTATTAATTTCTTAAAATTTATAAATGATAAGTATATACTTAACAAAGAACAAATATTATCCCGAAAAGACGGATAAAAAGGAACGGAGAAAGTATAGTATTCAGTGACCATATATTCAATTCGAAACAAACATTAAATATTTAAATCTAAATTATTTATTAGAATAGTTATCATAGTGCGTAACTGTGCACAGCTTAACTGCCAACTTTTCATGTAGATTACTTTTACATTTATGAGTAAAATGACAAAAATTATAAAAACAATATTTATTCATATATGACGGACATAACTGTATTGTTTTTTAAAATATTACTTACTACTTATTTAGTTTCCCTGGACAATCACAATTTTTAAAAAAATAAAAAATAAAAAATAAAAAAAATTACACTGTATCAAATAATGGTTGTTAGTACTATTGCAAACGATAGTGCGTCACAATATGCATATAGATTTACTCTTTTTCATTACTCTTGTTCACACTTCAAAAAAATATGACTATTGGAACAACTGAACTTTTTATTAATATTAATTAAAGTCAACTGAATTTTTTAATATTAATTAAAGAATATATATTGATATATGTAACAACAAATTTATTTTAATTTTAAATTCAAATGAATGAATGTGAATACGTGATATAAGAGTAACGAGTAGACTAACACTTGTTATTCTATTTAGAGTTTTGATATGCATTCTAATAAATTTACGTCGAATTGTAATTATGAAATTTATTAATACATGAGATTAATCGGAATTATAAGGGGAGATAACTTATTATATATCTCTTTAAAAAAGTTATTCGTACTACTTATCTACTGACAATCAAAAAAAGAATATTCACAATATATATCATTTTCCTTCTATTTATTACTCACAATTAATTTTACGATAATCGCAGTCTACACTAAATATAAAATTAGTCAATGTATAAATCATTTTTGTTATTTTCATCTCTCGTTCATTACAAAGTTTTGATATCTAATACATCTAATTAAATTAAACCAGCTTTTTTATTTAATAAGTTACGAAAAAAGAATTAACGAGAATTAACTAAAAAAATATACAAATTACATATATGATAGTTCATAAAGTTGATATATATATATATATATATATATATATATATATATATATATATATATATATATATATATATATATATATATATTGAACCTTCTCTATCCATAGATAAAATTAGACCAATAAAATAGACGTTTTAACAAAGGCATGTGCTAATCTATTGACTTCACGAGAAACATGACCGAATTGAGAAGAAGTAAATTGGTGACGAATTAAGGAGGAAAAAAAAACCTTCAAATGAGTAATTATCCCAGCAATAATAAGCAAAAGAGCATAAAAACAAAGTAGTGTAAATCATGCTGCAAATTGAGTTTACTTGAGTGGGAAGGAATGCACACAACTAGTTGGTTGTGTTCAAAATATATATTTTTTAATTGTAAATCCTATATAGTAAGTAAAATTGAGGAGAATTAAGAAGGTTTAACATTTCAGACAACAGTGTTTAAAACTAAGGAGATCATAAACTCAAATTAACAGTTACATAATATAAAAGAAAAAAAAATAAAGAGGGAGGGGGTTGATATTGAAACATTAATTTATTCTAAAATGATTAAATAAGTACCAAAAATATATATTCACTATTTTCATAAAAAATAAAATTGCATCTTGAAATATAAAATGCTTATTAATTGTTGAATGACAGATAGAACCCCAAAAGGCTGAAATATTACTATATTAAAAGTATAATTTACATTTTAATCTTTTTTATTAGAATATTTTTGATATCATTATTAAAAAAATTGGTAAGTTTTATATTATGTATAATTATATAAGGTATCTCTTGGTTACTAAGTTACGTGTTCTCAAGTTGTGCTAAAGATTAAGAAATATAATTAATATTTTATCTCCATCAAATTAGAGATTAACTAAAATCTTAATACTCTATTTCTCCCGCAAAAACTAGCTAAATTTGACATTCTGAGTCAAATTGACAATTTTAATAATTAAAATTTATATTATTTTCTTGTAAATATATATAGGTGGAGAAATTATAAACATAAGAAACTATGTCAAGTTAACTACCACCTCCAATTTTGATAGGCTTGAAAATATAAATAAATGTACTTAATTTCTAATTCTAAAATTGGTCAATTTGACTAAAAAGTGAAATTAAGTCAATTTTTTAGGGACAAATGGAGTATTACCCTTCTAATATTCACTAGATTGATAGTCCGTATAAGACACAAGCTTTTTATAAAACTTGTATTTTTTAAATTTATATATTATATGAAAATACTTATATATGCATAGATAAACTTTAAAATAATAGATAACGTGCATTAACTAGGTCCATTAGTTCTCATAAATGATTTTTAAATTATGTCATACATGCATGCATATATATATATATATATATATATATATATATATATATATATATATATATATATATATCCAATCATTGTATGTATTTTACGGAATACGAAAAGTTTAAGCCATTAATGTTTACTTTAATCTTTGACGACAGATAAATTTTATTTTTAAAGAAAACAAATAAAAAGAATGGAGAGAGTAATACCATTCAATATAATTATATATATATATATATATATATGTAATTTATATATTTTTGGTATATAATGAATTGTATAAATGCATGCATGGATGTTAATAAATCAGAAGATAAGGCTAGTATTAATATGATTTTGTTGTTTTGTTAACAGATTATTAACTTTAAATTGGTTTGTTATATATGCAGCCATTGTCATTTGAACAACAGAAAAATTAAAGGCATTAATTATCTTCTTACTTATAAGATGGATAATATCAGAATTTAATTGCATTAATTCATTCTCCTCTTAGCATGAAAACAGTTGCTTGCCTCAGCTAATTTCAAAAAGATAGTCAACAACATTAAGGTGTTTTTGTTCTCTTGTTATCCGGTGATCAATATACGGTGGAGTCCACATGTGGGGTCCACATCCTCCATCTTCAAAAGGGTGATATGGTCCAGTTTTGTTGAAATTGCATTAATATTATTAGATGCCCTTTATCAAAATTATCGTAATCAGATTTGGTAATTAATTAGATTTATTTATTACTCCCTGATTTCTTTTTTTATCCGTCTTTTTTTTAGATAGAGAAATTTGTTCCCTTTTATGTTTATAAATTTATAGAAATAATTAATGATTTCATTTTTCATATCTCTAAATATTAAATACTAGTTACCCCCTCTGTCCCACAAAAACGGGGTGATAACTACACATTTAGAAAAATTAAAATTTTAACTTTTAGAATGAAATACGCTTGGTCTCATAATATGCATAGGGAATTAATATTTTCACAAGACTGAGATCTTGTGAAAATAACAATTTCTTATGCATATAGATTTACTCTTTTTCATTACATTAATATTA
This sequence comes from Panax notoginseng, assembly GCA_016801055.1. Classification (NCBI taxonomy): domain Eukaryota; kingdom Viridiplantae; phylum Streptophyta; class Magnoliopsida; order Apiales; family Araliaceae; genus Panax; species Panax notoginseng. The sequence continues at coordinate 12,223,850 of CM029018.1, read as the reverse complement.
TTAGATGTCCTTTATCAAAATTATCTTAATCAGATTTATATATTACTCCCTGATTTCTTTTTTTATTATATAGAGAAATGTGTTCCCTTTTATGTTTGTAAATTTATAAAAATAATTAATAATTTAATTTTTCATATTATCTTTAAATATTAAATACTTCCCGCAAAATGCGGTTGATAACTGCACATATATTTAGAAAAATTAAAATTTTCAATTTTTATAATGAAATACTCTATTTGTTTTACCTATCGTTTGTAGAGTTTTAAAGAAACATTAATGACTTAATTTTTTATATTATACATTAAATATTAATTTGTTTCTCTTTCATATTTTTAATGATTTTTAGAAGGTAATACTTACGTATACCCAATTTTATTAATCAGACAAAACATTAATTATATTTTTTATTCGTTTTGTTTTTTTACCTAAAATATCAATTAAAAAAATAAAGTGAGTATAATATTTTCACATGATTCTCTCGTGTGAATAGTAAGTGGAACCCGATTCATGCGAGAGATGTCCATGTGAAAATATTATATTTCCACATGACTTCCCTTAATTATATCTTTTATCTTTTCAATAAATTTTAAAACGCAATACTGAGATTTTATATCTATTTAATTAATTAGAAAAAATATTAATTATATTTATTAATTTTTGTGCTTATTTCTAAAACATCAACTAAAAAGAAATGGGGAACAGAATATTATGGTTTCTATGAAATTATTTTTAAGTTCTCATGTGATTTAAAAAATATGGCAATCAGATTATTTACTGTTTTTTTTTAAAAAATAGTTAATTACATTATGCTAAATAAGGTAGTTGTAATTTTAAAATTGAAAATGATACATATTGTGACTGTTTTATGTATACAGCTACGTGTATAAATATGAGATCTAACTCTTTTAAAAAGAAATCTAATATGGTGAATCATCCTTATAATTCTATCAAATTTCATGTATTAATATATTTCGCAATTCCCCTAAATTTGACGTTATTGTTAGAAATCTATGTAGGCAATTTGATGATAAAATATGATTAATGTATATTTGTATAAGTAAGTTTTATGAAATCTTTAATAATGTGATGATTGTACAATAACTTAGAATAGAAAGATCAAATATGTTAGAGCATTCATAACAGTTTCTCCAATAGACTCTCTATCCCCACATTTGAAAAATATATTAATAAATCAATATTCAACAGTTTCTTTATCCTTATATAATTCTCTATTTTAATCCCTATATATGATTTGACTCCTCAGGGTGAGGGAATCAGTTTCCTTATCCTTATATAATTATCTATTTTAATCTCTATATATGATTTGACTCCTCAGGGTGAGGAAATCAAAAAAGCGTTCCCTATTTATGTAAAATAACATTTCACACCCTATTTATTGTAATTTTATGTTGGTTAAAGGATCTTATTTCATTTAATTGCTGATTTGGGTATGCCTATCAAATTCAGTCATTTTTATTTTTTAAATAGAGGATTTAGAGAAGAAAGAGAACTATAAAAAAATTAAAAATCAGTCAAATTTTGATTTTGATCATTTTTATAAAAAATATTACTACTAATTATAAATTTTATTATTTTATAATTAAAATAATGTTATTTTAGTTCTCATAAACACATAATGATCGTTGCACATTTTAATTTCTAGCAATATCTATTTTTAAATTAAAATAATTGCAATTTTTGAATTCAAAATTTAATATTTAAGAAATCAATATAAGGAACCTGTTGGGTACATAGTGAAAAAATTGAATCCCTATCCTACAGAATGACCCAATAACACTGCAGAGTAGGGATAGAGATAAGAAAACTGTTGTGAATACTCTTAGGTTGATCTTATTGAGTTGATCTAGTTAATTGTTAATATATGATCTGATGATTAAAGTATATTTATACCAATAAGTTTTATACAGTCCTTAATAATGTCATAATTGTACAAGGACTTAGAATAGAAAGATTAAGGTTATTAGGATGATCTTATAATATGATTAATGTATATGTGTACCAATAAGTTTTGTAATGTCCTTATATGAGAAACATTTGTTCAAAGACTTAGAATAGAAAAATGAAGATTGTTGAGTTGATCTTAATAAGGCTTTATAATGTATAGTTTATAGGTCTAGTTGATCATAGAGTTACTGTAAGACCCCAACTTATTAATGAATAAAATCTAATTTTCTCTAAATATTATTGTGAATAATAAGGGGTTAATTTGATATAATACTTTGGTTATGGGTGAAATGTGCAAATTTTACAAAATAAGCAAGTGGTTATAAAATATTCATTTTGTCGGGGAATATTCGTTTGGCCGTGGAATATTCTTGCTGTCGGGGAATATTCGTATGACGGCGCAACCTTGTGTGGGCCCCATAATGGAAAGCGATTGGATGAAGAAAACGACAAGTATAAGTTGTTTATAAATAACGGCGTAGTTGTTACTGTTAATACTGTTGGAATACCCGGTGGTTAAAATACAGTAGCACACGGTATTGCACCAATTATTGATTCTTACGTAAGAAAGTACTACTCAATAATTGTTACAGTAGTTATTGTTCAATATTTTATTTTATTGATTCAATAATTGTTGCGTTGATATTTTATATTATTATTGTTTCAATTATCAGATCAATAATTCATATTATTTGAATAATATTATTAGATAACATTATTGGCAATGTCTAGAAAATTCTGTCTAAGGAGAGGTTTGGTTATCTAATTGCGCGCCAGTAAGGAGAAATCCTTATTGGAAAGACCCCTCTTTCTTGGGAACGGCCTGGTTGTCATAAATATGATTCTGTAATATTATTTGTGAATAATTAATTATTGATTCATATGATAAGAAAATATTTATTTTATGTGGATATAAATGAGGGATATATTTTTGTGATTAAAAATGAAGGAGTTAATATTAAGGTTTTTATCAGTATTTTTGTCGGAATGGAGGTATTAAAAATCAGGATTTTTGAGATATTTTACGGGGGTTATAATTTTTAATCTGACCGTTGGATCGTGGTTATTTTTAGATATGTTATACATATATCAGTTGAGTATATGTCCACAAATTTTGAACCGTTAACAATGAACGTATGATTTATTATGAATTTTACGAGATGGCTGTTTCAGAAATTGTTGAATTTTCGGAGTTTATCATTTTGATGGAAAATTCTAGAATTGGTGGGCCCCACTCTTGGTTGGTGAAGAAATGTGCTGAGATTTTTATTCAAATGTGGTGGGTGAAAATAGTAACAAGTAAAGCCATCAGGTTGCAGGTTAAGTCTGCTTCGGCGTGCTAACATTTTCCTATAAATAGAGGGCTAAGTTAGAATTAAAAATCACACCAGAAAAAAGTTTTCTCTCTTTTTCTCTTTAGATTATTGAGTGTATTTTGTGAGTATTTAGATACTTTGAGAGTTTCTATTCATCAGAGCAAGTTTCTTTCAGCCTTATACCGGTATTCCGACCAGAAGTATTGATATCTTGAGGTAAGGGATATTTTTTTCTTCTTAAATGATATTATTTTCTTCAATATCATTATGCTGAAATGTCAATATGAGTTTTTATCAAATTTGAAACTTTTTATGTCGGGGTTACTATTCACGTATACGTTACTATTCACATATACGGCACTATTCACGAATACGGCACTATTTACCGAAAAATAAAATTTTCTCTTTTTGTCCAAGATGTCTATTATGGTTACTATCTTTGATTGTATCCATGTTTTGATCTTTATTTTTGAATTCTGCTTCATAATTGATTATTATAAAGTATTATTGATCTTGGATAAACTGTTATACGAATCCCTAATATTTGTCCTTCTATCTCACTGGATTCGTTTCCTTTAAAATATTTTTCATCATCCTCAGTCCTAAATGATGATATTACTGAATATCTTTGGCCTGTAGTGCAAAGATGTATGATTACTTGATGAATATCTTTGGCCTGTAGTGCAAAGATGAACAGGTGTTGAGATGAACATGACTGACAGGTGATACAAATGAATATCTTTGGCCTGTAGTGCAAAGATGAATATTCGGATAAAGATGATTATTAATTGATGTTACAGGGATAAAATATTGATGATGGACTTTTAAATCTTAGAAGATAGTAGAATTCTTTCTCTACTTGACTCTTCTAATGGTTTGCTGTTTCCGCTGCAGTTGTTGATCTAAAACTTGTTGTCGATTATATTCTATCAGATTTTTCCCTGTTGAAGACTAACGATAATTTATTGTATATTATCTTAGTCATAATATTCTTTACTGGGCTAGTTGAGCTCACCCTTTTCCTTTTTGTTCCATTTTTCTTCTCAGGAGGTGAGAACATAGCAGGATCTAGTCGGGGTATGGAGTGATGGTTCGAGAAAGATGTTTTAGCAGTCCTCACTATTTCTATAAAATAGTGTTTGAATAATTGTATTGAGGACTTATTTGAGTGTGGATATTGTCTAGAAGACAATATTTGTATTTAAACTCACAGTATGTGTTGTCGTATTTTGCACGACAATTATATTATTAAAGTTGTAGTTTGCTTTCTGTACCATGTATTTGGCGACTCAGAATAGGTGTTGTATACCTATTTTGGGGGCGTCACAGTTGGTATCAGAGCTTAAGGATATGATCCCTGGCTGAGATGTGAGACAAGAACTAGGAGGGGAGAGACGGAAAATTCCTTCGCTAGTATGACCTGACTAAGTTTATTTGGTATTTATTTGGTCGGTCAGAGTATAGGGATAATATATGACATGACTATTAACCCTTGTTTTATGGCAGTATTTAAGAATGGCAGCTGAGAACGTTAATAATGGAGTAAATCAGACCGTGTAGACACCTTTGATCACCACCCAGGGGAACGTGCAATAGGAAGGCAATATTCCTCCTGTAAACAACGTTACCGAGCAAACGATGAATGATGGAATGTTTAGGAGCTTTTTGCAGTTCATGCAAAATCAGACGAGGGAGACTCGTGTGCAGGATACGGGTGGAAATGATAACAACGCGCTGTTTGTCACAGCTAAGCAGTTCAAAGAATTGGGACCACCAGAATTTAAGGGAAAGCCGGATCCGATCATGGCGGAAACATGGGTCAAGCAAATTACCAAGATATTCGATGTCTTGGGATGCACGGAGGAACAGAAGGTTCCATTCACCACTTTTATATTCCGCGGTGAGGCAAACTACTGGTGGGAGTCTGTGAAGCGTACCCAGCCTGACGCACTCAATATGTCCTGGAAAACATTTCAAAAACTATTCAATGACAAGTACTTTCCTGAAAGTATTCGTCATATGAAGGAGGTGGAGTTTATCAGACTGGAACAAAACAACATGACGGTGTCCCAGTACGAGGCGAAGTTTGCAGAGTTATCCAGGTTTGCACCTCATTTGGTCGAAAATGAGGAACGAATGACAAGGATGTTTCTGAGAGATCTAAAACCCGAGATTCGGCAATATCTTATCTCTCATAAATTTTCTTTATATTCAGATGTTGTAAACAGGGCTCAATTATTAGAGCGAGATAATGAGTATGTGCAACCGAGGGACCACAACCAGGGTCATACCGGTGGCGGCAGTCATCGAAGCAATGAAAACCAGCAGGGAGGAAAACATTCGGACAAAAGCGGTAACCACTCTGGCGGTAATCGTGGTCGTGATAATAGAAGGAGCGAGTCGGGAGGAGATTTCAAGAAGAGAAGGTACAACAATGATAACGTGAAGACGTCAGCACAAACATCAACTGTTTCTAGGGGAGGAGAACGACCACCGGTCGTATGTTACAAATGTGGGAAAGAGGGACATATCAGCCCAAACTTCCCACAACAATCCAAGGTATGTTATAACTGTGGAAAGGAGGGTCATATAGCTCGAGAGTGTTCTGTAGCAAAACCAAGTTCAGCGGGGATGGTGACTCCAAAAGTTGTCCCGGATAAGTCGAAATCAGCGGTTCCTGGAAGGGCGTTTGTCGTGACTGGCCAAAACGCGAGAAACCCGAACGAGGTGATCACGGGTAAGCTAATCTTGAATTCTTGCGAAGTTTATACTTTACTAGATACCGGTTCTACCCATTCTTTTATCTCTCCTGCTTGTGCTCAACGTTTAAACTTGACTCCGGAGAAATTGGACTTTAACTTATCTGTTGAAACTCCATTGGGTGAAACCTTTGTTACATCTACAGTTTATAAATCATGCATGATCCAAGTTGGCACTATCATATTACCTGTTGATCTTATCTCTTTAAAGATACTTGCTTTTGATGTGATTTTAGGAATTGATTGGTTAACCACTCATCATGCTAAAATTGATTGTTTTCGTAAGGTTGTTAGTTTTCATATTCCTAACCAACCTTGTAGGGTTTCGGCACAGAAACGCACAGCGGAAATTAAAATTTTAAAGCAATTTCCGAAACCCTAAAACAGGATCCATGCGAAAAATCAATTAATTAAGAGGTTTAGAGATTATACCGAATATGAAAACGAGAGTCTGAAATCGACTGCGCCTCGAATCTCCAACGCAATACAAACCGACTGCGTCTCTACGGTATCCACACGAACGCTCCGCGAATCGTCTTACGATCTGCAGAAGAAGGAATCGCGGTACTAGCCACCAAGGATGAGGATTTTCGGAACTGTTTTCCCTAGTCTCTCTCTAAGAGCGGCTAGGGTTTTGTTTTGACGTGAAAACCTAAAGTCTGATATACATCATATATATAGCAGTCAGGAGGAATTAATCAAAACCTAATATTATTAAAATCCGAATTTATATATATCTTAATTAAGTCTTACTTAATTAATATACCTATATATAAATTATCCTATTAATTTAAATTCGTAATTTAAAATTATATCAATCATATTGACATATTTAAATCTTTACAATTTAAATTAATTTCCTTTTAATTACGTTCTTTGTGTGTGACCCTATAGGTTATTATTACGTTGACAATAACCTTAAAATCATATTATAAAGTTATAAACAGTGAGCGGCATCTAGTAATGCATCACTGCTACCCAAGTAATAATAAGATCGATGATTCGATGCAACCTTTTCGTGACCAATGTTTCAATGTAATTTAATCCTTTTAACCTTAATATCCTAGATTAAACTCGAGTCATGGAATGTGTCATACTCTTCATAATTTAATCTGAGTTTTCTTGATCAATGAGTAGACTATATGAAACAAATCACTATTTGAGCATGGCCATGCATTTCATAGTCCTACTCAATCAAGAGGCCTATGGATATCACCTATAAAATATAGGATGGTTAAATTCCATCTAGATCACTCATATTACTCACACGATTCATAATGAACCCAATAATCACCTTTATAGTCCACCCTATTAAAGGTGACATTTGATGATATCAAAGTACATATATTCTCGTGTAGTAATATAGCGGTTTCAGGTCGGAGGACCATTACATCATTGTCACTATGAGAATTACTAATGACACTTCGCATAATGCTCCATATAGAATTCTCATGGTGGGTCTGTCCAGTACATTGTTCTCTAACATGTACCTATGCATTGACTTAATATCTCATATATTTATGACCAATGAGATTTGGTCATCAGTCAATCCACATACTAGTCTCAATGCATCATTGTTGTCCCATCAACAATGATACTCGACTAGGGACATTTAAGAACAATGATACTAATTATAATTATATAATCTCATGTTCAAGTCACATACTTGAAACTATATAATTTGTATCACTATTCTAAGGAATTTTATTATGTTAACAATTATATTACGCAGTAATTAAAACCATAATAAAATCATTTATTTATTCAATCAACAATAATATCAAATGTTAAGCAATTACATCAAATAATTGGCCTCTAGGGCATAAACTCTAACAAACCTGTCATACGAATTCAAACTACTAAACCACTAAAATCAGTCACTGTCATATCAAGCCACAAAGCTATTCGTTTATTAAAAAACGGATGTCAAGCTTTCTTAGCCCATGTTATGAATTTGAACAAAGACAAGTCAGATTTGAATAATATTTCTATTGTTAGAGAATTTCCCGATGTATTTCCTGAAGAACTTCCTGGTCTACCCCCAGAACGTGAAGTTGAATTCTTTATTGACCTTGAACTTGGTACAAAGCTCATTTCTAAAACTCCATATCGAATGGCTCCTATTGAACTTCAGGAGTTAAAAGACCAACTACAGGAGTTGTTGGACATCGATTTTATTCGTCCTAGTATGTCTCCTTGGGGTGCTCCTGTTTTATTCGTAAAGAAGAAAGACGAGAGTATGCGACTTTGTATCGATTATCGAGAATTGAATCATGTCACTATCAAGAATAGGTATCCGCTACCTCGCATTGATGACCTGTTTGACTAGTTGCAAGGAGTACAATTCTTTTCAAAGATCGATCTTCGTTTTGGATATCATTCGCTGAAGATTAAAACTGAGGATATTCCAAAGACTGCCTTCAGAACTCGGTACGGGCATTATGAATTCTTAGTCATGTCTTTTGGATTGACTAATGCTCCTGCTGCCTTCATGGATATGATGAACCGTGTATTCAAAGAATATTTAAATCAGTTCGTTATTGTCTTTATTGATGACATCCTCATCTATTCTAAAAGCCGTGAAGATCATGAGCGCCATTTGAAGCTGGTACTACAAAGGCTTCGTGAAAATAAGCTATATGCCAAATTGAAGAAATGTGAGTTCTGGCTTGAGGAAGTAGCATTCCTTGGGCACGTGGTGTCAAAATATGGAGTATCTGTCGACCCGACGAAGATTGAAGCCATACAAAGTTAGGACCAACCGAAGTCGGTAACCGAAGTACGTAGCTTTTTGGGCTTAGCTGGTTATTATCGGAGATTTGTGAAAGGATTTTCTCGAATGGCTACTCCGTTAACTCAGCTGACTCAGAAAGATACAAAATTCGTATGGAGTGAGGAATGTGAGAAGAGTTTTCAAGAACTCAAGAGGAGACTCATTTCGGCACCTGTTCTGACAATACCATCTGGTTCGGATGGATTTGTTATCTACAGCGATGCTTCAGGCAAAGGGTTAGGATGTGTTCTCATACAACATGGGAAAGTCATAGCCTGTGCCTCACGACAACTCAAAGAATATGAGAGGAATTATCCTACTCATGATTTGGAGTTGGCAGCAGTCATTTTTACGTTGAAGATCTGGAGACACTACCTGTATGGAGAGAAAGTGGAGATCTATATAGATCATAAAAGCCTCAAATATTTCTTCACCCAAAAGGAACTCAACATGCGACAGCGACGTTGGCTCGAGCTGTTGAAAGATTACGATCATACCATCCAATATCATCCTGGAAAAGCGAACGTAGTAGCTGACGCATTGAGTAGAAGATCATACGCGGGTACGAGCGCAATGTTGTTAACACAAAGGCCCATTTTGTATGACTTGCAAAGGATGGAGATAGAGATGAAGGCTCCAAGTACCCACATGATAATATCAAATATACGAGTAGAACCGACTTTAATCGATAAAGTTAAAGCTGCTCAAGCTACGGACATGGAACTGATGCGTATGAAGAAGAAAGTGCAAGAAGGTGCTATTCCAGAAGCAAGAATCGATGAAGAAGGAATACTTCGAGTCAACTCCAGACTTTGTGTTCCTAACGATTTTGACATGAAGCATAGAATAATGATGGAGGCACACAACACACCGTTTGTAATCCATCCTGGAAGTACCAAAATGTATCACAATCTTCGACATACATTTTGGTGGAGCAATATGAAAAGAGAGATCGCATAGTTTATCTCGAGATGTTTAACTTGTCAACATGTAAAAGCGGAGCATCAAGTACCAAAGGGTCCATTTCAACCACTTGAGATTCTGAAATGGAAGTGGGAACACATTACCATAGATTTTGTTACGGGTCTTCCCAAGGTTTCTCAAGGCATAGATGCGATTTGGGTTATTGTTGATAGATTAACCAAGTCCACTCATTTCTTACCGTTACGTGAGACTTATTCCCTTGAACGTCTTGCTAGTATGTACGTGAACGAGATTGTGAGATTGCATGGCATGCCAGTATCCATTGTTTCGGATCGTGACCCAAGATTCACTTCACGATTTTGGGTTAGCTTGCAGAAAGCTATGGGCACGGATTTACGATTCAGTTCGGCATACCATCCTCAAACGGACGGACAATCAGAGAGGACTATTCAAACTCTTGAAGATCTATTAAGACTTTGTGTCCTAGATCTCAAAGGGAGTTGGGATAAGTACCTACTATTGGTGGAATTCTCCTACAACAACAGTTATCAGGCGAGCATAGGTGTGGCTCCATTCGAGGCGTTGTATGGAAGAAAATGTCGTTCTCCAGTATGCTGGGACGAGGTGGGTGAAGCAACATTGTTGGGACCAGAGTTGGTACGCATTACTACAGAGAAGATCCAAACGATTCGACAACGTATACAAACGGCACAGGATCGACAAAAGAGTTATGCGGATCTTCATCGGAAGGACGTGGAATTTAATATTGGGGATCATGTATTATTAAGTGTTGCACCATGGAAGGGAGTTACAAGATTTGGGAAGAGAGGAAAGCTCAATCCAAGATTTGTTGGTCCATTTGAGATTCTTGAGCGAATAGGAAATGTGGCATATAGACTCGCATTACCTCCAAGCATGTCTCGTGCTCATAATGTTTTTCATATATCTATGCTTCGTAAATATGTTAAAGACCCGAACCACATTATTGAGTTAGAACCAGACGAGATAGCTGAAGATTTAACGTACGAGGAGGTACCTATTAAGATCTTGGATAGGAAAGAGCATGTCCTACGCACGAAGGTTATACCACAAGTTAAAGTTTTGTGGAGAAATCATGCTATTAAAAAAATGACCTGGGAGTTGGAATCAGAAATGAAAGCGAGGTGTCCTCACCTTTTTGAAATATCAGGTACGTACGTCAATTTCGAGGACGAAATTTCATAAGGAGGGGAGGTTGTAAGACCCCAACTTATTAATGAATAAAATCTAATTTTCTCTAAATATTATTGTGAATAATAAGGGGTTAATTTGATATAATACTTTGGTTATGGGTGAAATGTGCAAATTTTACAAAATAAGCAAGTGGTTATAAAATATTCATTTTGTCGGGGAATATTCGTTTGGCCGTGGAATATTCTTGCTGTCAGGGAATATTCGTATGACGGCGCAACCTTGTGTGGGCCCCATAATGGAAAGCGATTGGATGAAGAAAACGACAAGTATAAGTTGTTTATAAATAACGGCGTAGTTGTTACTGTTAATACTGTTGGAATACCCGGTGGTTAAAATACAGTAGCACACGGTATTGCACCAATTATTGATTCTTACGTAAGAAGGTACTACTCAATAATTGTTACAGTAGTTATTGTTCAATATTTTATTTTATTGATTCAATAATTGTTGCGTTGATATTTTATATTATTGTTGTTTCAATTATCAGATCAATAATTCATATTATTTGAATAATATTATTAGATAACATTATTGGCAATGTCTAGAAAATTCTGTCTAAGGAGAGGTTTGGTTATCTAATTGCGCGCCAGTAAGGAGAAATCCTTATTGGAAAGCCCCTCTTTCTTGGGAACGGCCTGGTTGTCATAAATATGATTCTGTAATATTATTTGTGAATAATTAATTATTGATTCATATGATAAGAAAATATTTATTTTATGTGGATATAAATGAGGGATATATTTTTGTGATTAAAAATGAAGGAGTTAATATTGAGGTTTTTATCAGTATTTTTGTCGGAATGGAGGTATTAAAAATCAGGATTTTTGAGATATTTTACGGGGGTTATAATTTTTAATCTGACCGTTGGATCGTGGTTATTTTTAGATATGTTATACATATATAAGTTGAGTATATGTCCACAAATTTTGAACCGTTAAAAATGAACGTATGATTTATTATGAATTTTACGAGATGGCTGTTTCAGAAATTATTGAATTTTCGGAGTTTATCATTTTGATGGAAAATTCTAGAATTGGTGGGCCCCACTCTTGGTTGGTGAAGAAATGTGCTGAGATTTTTATTCAAATGTGGTGGGTGGAAATAGTAACAGGTAAAGCCATCAGGTTGCAGGTTAAGTCTGCTTCGGCGTGCTAACATTTTCCTATAAATAGAGGACTAAGTTAGAATTGAAAATCACACCAGAAACAAGTTTTCTCTCTTTCTCTCTCTAGATTATTGAGTGTATTTTGTGAGTATTTAGATACTTTGAGAGTTTCTATTCATCAGAGCAAGTTTCTTTTAGCCTTATACCGGTATTCCGACCAGACGTATTGATATCTTGAGGTAAGTGATATTATTTTCTTCTTAAATGATATTATTTTCTTCAATATCATTATGCTGAAATATCAATATGAGTTTTTATCAAATTTAAAACTTTTTGTGTCGGGGTTACTATTCACGTATACGGCACTATTCACGAATACGGCATCCAAGATGTCTATTATGGTTACTATCTTTGATTGTATCCATGTTTTGATCTTTATTTTTGAATTCTGCTTCACAATTGATTATTATGAAGTATTATTGATCATGGATAAACTGTTATACGAATCCCTAATATTTGTCCTTCTGTCTCACTGGATTCGTTTCCTTTAAAATATTTTTCATTATCCTCAGTCCTAAATGATGATATTACTGAATATCTTTGGCCTGTAGTGCAAAGATGTATGATTACTTGATGAATATCTTTGGCCTGTAGTGCAAAGATAAACAGGTGTTGAGATGAACATAACTGACATGTGATACAAATGAATATCTTTGGCCTGTAGTGCAAAGATGAATATTCGGATAAAGATGATTATTAATTGATGTTACAGGGATAAAATATTGATGATGGACTTTTAAATCTTAGAAGATAGTAGAATTCTTTCTCTACTTGACTCTTCTAATGGTTTGCTATTTCCGCTGCAGTTGTTGATCTAAAACTTGTTGTCGATTATATTCTATCAGATTTTTTCCTGTTGAAGACTAACGATAATTTGTTGTATATTATCTTAGTCATAATATTCTTTACTGGGCTAGTTGAGCTCACCCTTTTCTTTTTTGTTCCATTTTTCTTCTCAGGAGGTGAGAACATAGCAGGATCTAGTCGGGGTATGGAGTGATGGTTCGAGAAAGATGTTTTAGCAGTCCTCACTATTTCTATAAAATAGTGTTTGAATAATTATATTGAGGACTTATTTGAGTGTGGATATTGTCTAGAAGACAATATTTGTATTTAAACTCACAGTATGTGTTGTCGTATTTTGCACGACAATTATATTATTGAAGTTGTAGTTTACTTTCTGTATCATGTATTGCAGAATTTTTCCATAAAATCTCTGAAACAGTTTCAGAATCATACATTTTAATCCACCAAAACACCCATAATAACAAATCATATAATACCAGTTTCGATTTAATCATATTAAAACAAATAACAGTACACCCAGAATTTATCATATATTTCCAGTTTCGATTAATCATATTAAAACGATTCTTCATGTTTCTAATCCGATTAGAACAGTTATATTGTTATTCCATCGATTAAAGATACGATTAACATTATCATCATATATATTACCAGAATACATATCCAACGGAATATCATATATTCAATTTCATATCGGTAAACATGCATCATCATATATCATATATATCGAATACAAGTAAAACACGTAATCTAAATTAATCGTTTCGCAAGTAGCTCTGATACCACTGTAGGGTTTCGGCACAGAAACGCACAGCGGAAATTAAAATTTTAAAGCAATTTCCGAAACCCTAAAACAGGATCCATGCGAAAAATCAATTAATTAAGAGGTTTAGAGATTATACCGAATATGAAAACGAGAGTCCGAAATTGACTGCGCCTCGAATCTCCAACGCAATACAAACCGACTGCGTCTCTACGGTATCCACACGAACGCTCCGCGAATCGTCTTACGATCTGCAGAAGAAGGAATCGCGGTACTAGCCACCAAGGATGAGGATTTTCGGAACTGTTTTCTCTAGTCTCTCTCTAAGAGCGGCTAGGGTTTTGTTTTGACGTGAAAACCTAAAGTCTGATATACATCATATATATAGCAGTCAGGAGGAATTAATCAAAACCTAATATTATTAAAATCCGAATTTATATATATCTTAATTAAGTCTTACTTAATTAATATACCTATATATAAATTATCCTATTAATTTAAATTCGTAATTTAAAATTATATCAATCATATTGACATATTTAAATCTTTACAATTTAAATTAATTTCCTTTTAATTACGTTCTTTGTGTGTGACCCTATAGGTTATTATTACGTTGGCAATAACCTTAAAATCATATTATAAAGTTATAAACAGTGAGCGGCATCTAGTAATGCATCACTGCTATCCAAGTAATAATAAGATCGATGATTCGATGCAACCTTTTCGTGACCAATGTTTCAATGTAATTTAATCCTTTTAACCTTAATATCCTAGATTAAACTCGAGTCATGGAATGTGTCATACTCTTCATAATTTAATCTGAGTTTTCTTGATCAATGAGTAGACTATATGAAACAAATCACTATTTGAGCATGGCCATGCATTTCATAGTCCTACTCAATCAAGAGGCCTATGGATATCACCTATAAAATATAGGATGGTTAAATTCCATCTAGATCACTCATATTACTCACACGATTCATAATGAACCCAATAATCACCTTTATAGTCCACCCTATTAAAGGTGACATTTGATGATATCAAAGTACATATATTCTCGTGTAGTAATATAGCGGTTTCAGGTCGGAGGACCATTACATCATTGTCACTATGAGAATTACTAATGACACTTCGCATAATGCTCCATATAGAATTCTCATGGTGGGTCTGTCCAGTACATTGTTCTCTAACATGTACCTATGCATTGACTTAATATCTCATATATTTATGACCAATGAGATTTGGTCATCAGTCAATCCACATACTAGTCTCAATGCATCATTGTTGTCCCATCAACAATGATACTCGACTAGGGACATTTAAGAACAATGATACTAATTATAATTATATAATCTCATGTTCAAGTCACATACTTGAAACTATATAATTTGTATCACTATTCTAAGGAATTTTATTATGTTAACAATTATATTACGCAGTAATTAAAACCATAATAAAATCATTTATTTATTCAATCAACAATAATATCAAATGTTAAGCAATTACATCAAATAATTGGCCTCTAGGGCATAAACTCTAACAAACCTGTCATACGAATTCAAACTACTAAACCACTAAAATCAGTCACTGTCATATCAAGCCACAAAGCTATTCGTTTATTAAAAAACGGATGTCAAGCTTTCTTAGCCCATGTTATGAATTTGAACAAAGACAAGTCAGATTTGAATAATATTTCTATTGTTAGAGAATTTCCCGATGTATTTCCTGAAGAACTTCCTGGTCTACCCCCAGAACGTGAAGTTGAATTCTTTATTGACCTTGAACTTGGTACAAAGCTCATTTCTAAAACTCCATATCGAATGGCTCCTATTGAACTTCAGGAGTTAAAAGACCAACTACAGGAGTTGTTGGACATCGATTTTATTCGTCCTAGTATGTCTCCTTGGGGTGCTCCTGTTTTATTCGTAAAGAAGAAAGACGAGAGTATGCGACTTTGTATCGATTATCGAGAATTGAATCATGTCACTATCAAGAATAGGTATCCGCTACCTCGCATTGATGACCTGTTTGACTAGTTGCAAGGAGTACAATTCTTTTCAAAGATCGATCTTCGTTTTGGATATCATTCGCTGAAGATTAAAACTGAGGATATTCCAAAGACTGCCTTCAGAACTCGGTACGGGCATTATGAATTCTTAGTCATGTCTTTTGGATTGACTAATGCTCCTGCTGCCTTCATGGATATGATGAACCGTGTATTCAAAGAATATTTAAATCAGTTCGTTATTGTCTTTATTGATGACATCCTCATCTATTCTAAAAGCCGTGAAGATCATGAGCGCCATTTGAAGCTGGTACTACAAAGGCTTCGTGAAAATAAGCTATATGCCAAATTGAAGAAATGTGAGTTCTGGCTTGAGGAAGTAGCATTCCTTGGGCACGTGGTGTCAAAATATGGAGTATCTGTCGACCCGACGAAGATTGAAGCCATACAAAGTTAGGACCAACCGAAGTCGGTAACCGAAGTACGTAGCTTTTTGGGCTTAGCTGGTTATTATCGGAGATTTGTGAAAGGATTTTCTCGAATGGCTACTCCGTTAACTCAGCTGACTCAGAAAGATACAAAATTCGTATGGAGTGAGGAATGTGAGAAGAGTTTTCAAGAACTCAAGAGGAGACTCATTTCGGCACCTGTTCTGACAATACCATCTGGTTCGGATGGATTTGTTATCTACAGCGATGCTTCAGGCAAAGGGTTAGGATGTGTTCTCATACAACATGGGAAAGTCATAGCCTGTGCCTCACGACAACTCAAAGAATATGAGAGGAATTATCCTACTCATGATTTGGAGTTGGCAGCAGTCATTTTTACGTTGAAGATCTGGAGACACTACCTGTATGGAGAGAAAGTGGAGATCTATATAGATCATAAAAGCCTCAAATATTTCTTCACCCAAAAGGAACTCAACATGCGACAGCGACGTTGGCTCGAGCTGTTGAAAGATTACGATCATACCATCCAATATCATCCTGGAAAAGCGAACGTAGTAGCTGACGCATTGAGTAGAAGATCATACGCGGGTACGAGCGCAATGTTGTTAACACAAAGGCCCATTTTGTATGACTTGCAAAGGATGGAGATAGAGATGAAGGCTCCAAGTACCCACATGATAATATCAAATATACGAGTAGAACCGACTTTAATCGATAAAGTTAAAGCTGCTCAAGCTACGGACATGGAACTGATGCGTATGAAGAAGAAAGTGCAAGAAGGTGCTATTCCAGAAGCAAGAATCGATGAAGAAGGAATACTTCGAGTCAACTCCAGACTTTGTGTTCCTAACGATTTTGACATGAAGCATAGAATAATGATGGAGGCACACAACACACCGTTTGTAATCCATCCTGGAAGTACCAAAATGTATCACAATCTTCGACATATATTTTGGTGGAGCAATATGAAAAGAGAGATCGCATAGTTTATCTCGAGATGTTTAACTTGTCAACATGTAAAAGCGGAGCATCAAGTACCAAAGGGTCCATTTCAACCACTTGAGATTCTGAAATGGAAGTGGGAACACATTACCATAGATTTTGTTACGGGTCTTCCCAAGGTTTCTCAAGGCATAGATGCGATTTGGGTTATTGTTGATAGATTAACCAAGTCCACTCATTTCTTACCGTTACGTGAGACTTATTCCCTTGAACGTCTTGCTAGTATGTACGTGAACGAGATTGTGAGATTGCATGGCATGCCAGTATCCATTGTTTCGGATCGTGACCCAAGATTCACTTCACGATTTTGGGTTAGCTTGCAGAAAGCTATGGGCACGGATTTACGATTCAGTTCGGCATACCATCCTCAAACGGACGGACAATCAGAGAGGACTATTCAAACTCTTGAAGATCTATTAAGACTTTGTGTCCTAGATCTCAAAGGGAGTTGGGATAAGTACCTACTATTGGTGGAATTCTCCTACAACAACAGTTATCAGGCGAGCATAGGTGTGGCTCCATTCGAGGCGTTGTATGGAAGAAAATGTCGTTCTCCAGTATGCTGGGACGAGGTGGGTGAAGCAACATTGTTGGGACCAGAGTTGGTACGCATTACTACAGAGAAGATCCAAACGATTCGACAACGTATACAAACGGCACAGGATCGACAAAAGAGTTATGCGGATCTTCATCGGAAGGACGTGGAATTTAATATTGGGGATCATGTATTATTAAGTGTTGCACCATGGAAGGGAGTTACAAGATTTGGGAAGAGAGGAAAGCTCAATCCAAGATTTGTTGGTCCATTTGAGATTCTTGAGCGAATAGGAAATGTGGCATATAGACTCGCATTACCTCCAAGCATGTCTCGTGCTCATAATGTTTTTCATATATCTATGCTTCGTAAATATGTTAAAGACCCGAACCACATTATTGAGTTAGAACCAGACGAGATAGCTGAAGATTTAACGTACGAGGAGGTACCTATTAAGATCTTGGATAGGAAAGAGCATGTCCTACGCACGAAGGTTATACCACAAGTTAAAGTTTTGTGGAGAAATCATGCTATTAAAAAAATGACCTGGGAGTTGGAATCAGAAATGAAAGCGAGGTGTCCTCACCTTTTTGAAATATCAGGTACGTACGTCAATTTCGAGGACGAAATTTCATAAGGAGGGGAGGTTGTAAGACCCCAACTTATTAATGAATAAAATCTAATTTTCTCTAAATATTATTGTGAATAATAAGGGGTTAATTTGATATAATACTTTGGTTATGGGTGAAATGTGCAAATTTTACAAAATAAGCAAGTGGTTATAAAATATTCATTTTGTCGGGGAATATTCGTTTGGCCGTGGAATATTCTTGCTGTCAGGGAATATTCGTATGACGGCGCAACCTTGTGTGGGCCCCATAATGGAAAGCGATTGGATGAAGAAAACGACAAGTATAAGTTGTTTATAAATAACGGCGTAGTTGTTACTGTTAATACTGTTGGAATACCCGGTGGTTAAAATACAGTAGCACACGGTATTGCACCAATTATTGATTCTTACGTAAGAAGGTACTACTCAATAATTGTTACAGTAGTTATTGTTCAATATTTTATTTTATTGATTCAATAATTGTTGCGTTGATATTTTATATTATTGTTGTTTCAATTATCAGATCAATAATTCATATTATTTGAATAATATTATTAGATAACATTATTGGCAATGTCTAGAAAATTCTGTCTAAGGAGAGGTTTGGTTATCTAATTGCGCGCCAGTAAGGAGAAATCCTTATTGGAAAGCCCCCTCTTTCTTGGGAACGGCCTGGTTGTCATAAATATGATTCTGTAATATTATTTGTGAATAATTAATTATTGATTCATATGATAAGAAAATATTTATTTTATGTGGATATAAATGAGGGATATATTTTTGTGATTAAAAATGAAGGAGTTAATATTGAGGTTTTTATCAGTATTTTTGTCGGAATGGAGGTATTAAAAATCAGGATTTTTGAGATATTTTACGGGGGTTATAATTTTTAATCTGACCGTTGGATCGTGGTTATTTTTAGATATGTTATACATATATAAGTTGAGTATATGTCCACAAATTTTGAACCGTTAAAAATGAACGTATGATTTATTATGAATTTTACGAGATGGCTGTTTCAGAAATTATTGAATTTTCGGAGTTTATCATTTTGATGGAAAATTCTAGAATTGGTGGGCCCCACTCTTGGTTGGTGAAGAAATGTGCTGAGATTTTTATTCAAATGTGGTGGGTGGAAATAGTAACAGGTAAAGCCATCAGGTTGCAGGTTAAGTCTGCTTCGGCGTGCTAACATTTTCCTATAAATAGAGGACTAAGTTAGAATTGAAAATCACACCAGAAACAAGTTTTCTCTCTTTCTCTCTCTAGATTATTGAGTGTATTTTGTGAGTATTTAGATACTTTGAAAGTTTCTATTCATCAGAGCAAGTTTCTTTTAGCCTTATACCGGTATTCCGACCAGACGTATTGATATCTTGAGGTAAGGGATATTATTTTCTTCTTAAATGATATTATTTTCTTCAATATCATTATGCTGAAATATCAATATGAGTTTTTATCAAATTTAAAACTTTTTGTGTCGGGGTTACTATTCACGTATACGGCACTATTCACGAATACGGCATCCAAGATGTCTATTATGGTTACTATCTTTGATTGTATCCATGTTTTGATCTTTATTTTTGAATTCTGCTTCACAATTGATTATTATGAAGTATTATTGATCATGGATAAACTATTATACGAATCCCTAATATTTGTCCTTCTGTCTCACTGGATTCGTTTCCTTTAAAATATTTTTCATTATCCTCAGTCCTAAATGATGATATTACTGAATATCTTTGGCCTGTAGTGCAAAGATGTATGATTACTTGATGAATATCTTTGGCCTGTAGTGCAAAGATGTATGATTACTTGATGAATATCTTTGGCCTGTAGTGCAAAGATGAACAGGTGTTGAGATGAACATAACTGACATGTGATACAAATGAATATCTTTGGCCTGTAGTGCAAAGATGAATATTCGGATAAAGATGATTATTAATTGATGTTACAGGGATAAAATATTGATGATGGACTTTTAAATCTTAGAAGATAGTAGAATTCTTTCTCTACTTGACTCTTCTAATGGTTTGCTATTTCCGCTGCAGTTGTTGATCTAAAACTTGTTGTCGATTATATTCTATCAGATTTTTTCCTGTTGAAGACTAACGATAATTTGTTGTATATTATCTTAGTCATAATATTCTTTACTGGGCTAGTTGAGCTCACCCTTTTCTTTTTTGTTCCGTTTTTCCTCTCAGGAGGTGAGAACATAGCAGGATCTAGTCGGGGTATGGAGTGATGGTTCGAGAAAGATGTTTTAGCAGTCCTCACTATTTCTATAAAATAGTGTTTGAATAATTATATTGAGGACTTATTTGAGTGTGGATATTGTCTAGAAGACAATATTTGTATTTAAACTCACAGTATGTGTTGTCGTATTTTGCACGACAATTATATTATTGAAGTTGTAGTTTGCTTTCTGTATCATGTATTTGACGACTCAGAATAGGTGTTGTATACCTATTTTGGGGGCGTCACAGTTACCCTACCTATTAGTAGTGTCATCAAAGTTAATTATCCGTATGCAGTGCATCAGATGATCGATCATAGAGCTCTCTCTCTTTAGTCATGCTCAAATGATGATGAGTGTGGCGCCCCCAAATTCAGACACTCGTATCTCGAATTTGGTTCGCCACGTACTAATTCTAATATCACACTAAAATTATCAACAACGAAAATAATAGAATAATTTACATTGATATAATATAAATATTCGCATCCCAAGGTACTGTAACCACTACTACAACAATCCAGTGATTAAACTTAAACATACTTAATCATCCTTAATACATCATAATAAGCATAACAATAAAAATACTACTACTCTTAAAGGACTAAACTATTCTGTAGCCTTGCCCTTTCCCTTGTCCTTTCCCGAGGTACTGCCTTGCTCTGACTTAACTGTAATATTTTTAGGGAAGCAAGAATGAGCAACAAATTTGCCCAACAAGTAATATAGCAATAAGAATAAGCAGTTATGATGTTTGAATCTTTCGAGGTATAACAATAAATGATAGTTCAAGGATATCAAGAAATATCAAAAGTGTTTGATAAGTGTCACTATATACTGAAGGATATCAACAATATTTCAAGGTTTGTTCATTTCAAGGTTTAATAAGAATGAACACTGAGCAGTCACTAAGGACCAAGAACTCTTACTAGAATTAACAGTATTATACTGTAAACCCAATATAAACGAGTACAACAGGTGATCAGCCTAAAGTACCCTACGTTATGCATAACATTTAATCATACTTATCTGCACACGTCGGTTCCCCGACAATATAAAATTTCCCCTTTTTAAGAGGGTTGTTCATCTCAGTAGATTTACAAGAGTCCGCACCAAGTCAATTGGTTTGGATGGCTTTTTAGCATATGACAATAGTCTAGCCGAATCAAAGGCTTAGACAACTTTTATAATGCATTTAAGAACACTAAGTTCAATGCTCGCAATAATGTCAAGGTATACAATTGATTTCCGAATAATAATAGACATTTGCTTAATATGGCAATAATTCGGATTATACAATATACAATGTAAAGAATTTAGAAAACTTGCATTCAATATGTGAACCAAATGAAGTTAGAGAAGTCACACAAATCCAAAGTTGTGTGAGTTAGAAGACTTGCCTTTAGCGTTGATTACCACTTATAGCGTAAGATCACTTCAATAAACTATGTTATCCTATTTATGTATGTATATATCTTCATTAGTCACACACACTTGATATACATATTTGCATACTTTCATCACACATATCTAAATTCATGTAGGCTACACACATTCAAACTCCTAGATGTGAAATTCACAATGATTTTACCTTTAAAATCTTTAGAAACATTTTTAGTTCTCTTATACTCACATTATATGTGAAACACTACCTAAGTTACTTATATATGTTGAAAAACCTTTGGGCTAAGTTTGGTCCTTTGTTACATTTACTCATAAATTTCTATTTTACAAAGTTAAAAGAGCTCATTATAACAACTACTAACTATAGTATTCGTTAATCACATAACATTGTCAAACAACCCCTTTGAATTCATACTTGCGTATTATTTAGAAACTCTTCTAGTTCATGCTTGCATAGTTTATAAAGTGTCTAACTAGATGTGTGAACATATCAGTTATCTCTAGAGGCATAAAGCATCTTATCATTTTTGTCCAAATATTCATAATACAAGTCATAGAGTTTTTCATCTCAATTGGTTTTCAATTATTTAAGATGCCATGACTAACAATCTATATATGCAAGGTACGTTAAGTCCACACTTCATGTGCATTTACAAGATCAACTATAAACATATGCTCACAATGTTAGATTCAAAAAGGCGTAAGGTTTTATAAACATGGTTTTCGTCTTTTAACTTTTCATTTAAAAAGGTTATGATTCAACTCCAAACCTACTAAACACCTTGTAACATACATTGATACATGTTTAAGGAGTATGCATGTTCTTGAAATTAAGTGAAGTTTAAGACTTATTGCATCAAACAAACAAAACAAATTTTTAGTTGCTACAGCACCCCCCCCCCCCGCCGGGGCGGGCGTTTATGCTTTAGGACCCCCCGCCGGGGCGGGCATGTCCCCTGTTAAACATTTCCCCACCCCCACCCCCCCCCAACCCCATCGGGGCGGGCCTTATTCACAGCATGACCCCCACCGGGGCGGGCATGCCTGAAGCTGGAAGAACACAGGCTTCCCCTGTTCGAGCTATTATGAAATTTTTAACCCAACACTCATCCAATCAACAATGTAATGATATGTAATTGATAAAATCTTGCTACAAAACATCCCTAACATGCTTCTAACAATCCTAAACATTCAAACAATTAAATTCATAGACTAATTCAAGATTTTTGCCATTTTTTCAAAGTTTAACACATTTAGCGATTCTCTTCACGATGGATTCGTTACTTAACCAATTTACTCCGTTTAACTTTCGTTGGTTTCGTATTTCACCATATTAACAATGTCTAGCATCAATTTACACATTCTAGCATACTTCAACCATAAACCTTTCAACTCAAAACAAGTGTTTTCATACTTTTCTATGAACTTTGCAAAACTTGAATGTATGAACATCTAGAGGAAGGTTACCTTTTCTGAAGTTGAATTGCTACTCTAGCTTCAATTTGTAGATTGTATAAGCTTAGCCCAACCACACTCTCACACACTTGAAATTTTCTTAGAGAACTTGGCAACATGTCTGTGAATGAGAAGGGCTTTATTTATAGGCAAGCTTGTAACCAATTTGGTTTTACTCAATGAATTAACCCATTGGAATGGAGAAGAAGCTGATGGTTATGAAAGATTTGGTGGAAGAGTACTAAGTAGCCCACTCCCCTCTCCATGATTTGCTAGCTATGTGGTTGGTAATGAGGGACTAGGCCAATGGCCTATTACGTGAAGAATAAATAGAGTGTCACTCACTTTGGGACACTACCAAAACTCAGCATTTGCAAACCATCAGTTAGCCTACTTAGGTTTATTTTACATTTTTCCCACAAATAAGCATAAATATACACCCACTCATAAATTACACATACAATCATATAACCCATGTGCATTGATTTATTTCAAATAATATTTATTCTAGACTAGGACATAATTTAATTGTGTACCAATGTTACTTATTATTAATTATTTATTTAATCAAGGTTACTTTCTCTCATAGGTTTAAAATACTCATTTAATTACTCCCACACACATCAAGATGTCACACCTCACTTTATTTTGAATGAAAAACCTTATTATATATGATTTCTCTTTACATACTATTATTCATGATAATTAATGAATGACAAATAAATCAACCCCATTATGTAATTATTTATTTATTAGTAATACTAATTAATTTCATCATTAGTTAAATTAGTATTTTCTCATTTCATCATCTTGCCACACTAAGCATAACTCCACAAGTTTAAACTAAGCTTCTCATTACTTTTGCTTCATTGCTTAATTATCACTAGTTAAATCAATTAAACCACTTATCACAATATAAGTCGATACTATATATATTTTTATTCAAATAAATATGCAAACAACTCTTTATTATAATTTATTAAAATTTGCGGGTATTACAATGAGTACAGACCTAATCATAAAGAATCTCAAGAATAACTCTATAAAGACAAATTTGTAAAGTTACTCTTTATGTTCATAAAAGATAAGTCAGTTCGTAGGGTAACCTAGATTTCGTAGAGCAGCAACTGAAAATAAGTAGAGCTACAAAGAGACAACAAAGATCGTAAAGCAGTCTTCGGCAGCGTAGAGCTGCTAAAGTATTTGAATAATTAAGCTAAGTGTGCTCAAGTATCGTAGAGTACTTATTCGTAAAGCAGATAGTAGAGCAGTTTGTTGAGTCCTAATCGAAGATCAGAGTGTAGAGCTCAACTCTACGATTTTCATCACGCTATACATATCAGAGTTCGTAGAGCAAATTAAGTCTGACTGGAAGACTGAAATGGAACGTTGCTGATTGAATGTCCCAAGGCATCCAACAAAACATCCTTGATAAGAATCAAAGTTCAGAAGGTTGTGTTTAAACAACTAGTTAGTTGAAAGAGAAAACTATCAGGTGGTAGGTAAATCTGCAGACTGATGTGACAAGTCCAAGCTGAAAAGCAAGCTGACACAACAACTCCAAATGTTATCATAAAGGAGTATAAGGTATCTGATCATTAAATGATGTAATAGATACTTTACAATGGAAAGTCTTCTGGTAGACTATAAGAGACCTTAAGAATTCAAATTCAATGAGGTTGGTGATTGTGAAGAAGTAGAGAGTCTGACCAAAAAGCCAAAACTCAAATAGTTAAGAACTCACTCTACGAATCACCAAGAACACAAAGTTGAACTGATGAAGAAGTAGAGCAAGTTCGACTTTACGACTCAAGATGTGTTCTAAGCTGCTAAGTACCAGAAGAAGTCAACCCTCATTGTAAAGCTTAGCAACACCTCAATAATGATCACATTCAAGTTGTTAAGTACCAGAAGGAGTTGAAATGCCATCTTAGCAGCAATCCAATGAACTATCATTAAACAGGAAATTAATTGTCTTAGTGACTTTCGTCCAAGTCTAAATGGCTTGTAGAGGTCTGAGTGACCTGGTCTGTGTGACCATTGCCGAGACTAAGTGATTCGAAGGAACCTTAGTGGATATCCTACTGTATGATCTAGTCTGTGTGACCCTATCCTTGGTGGATATCTTACTTGTTGAAGTAAAATAGCTAAGAGTTATTCAGTCTCCGAACCACTTAAAACCACTTATGTTATTTATACTTTAAGTCATTTACATTTTGTCATATATCTGCTAAGTGACTTATAACCATAAGACTAAATTTAGAACTGAGATATTCATTAATCTTTAAGGGGGGTTTCACTACAGGAAAAAAGGTTATTTTCGACGGAATTTTCTGTCAAAAATAAGAAAATTCCATCGGAATTAACTTATTTTCGACGGAAATATTCGTCAAAAATACGCAGGTCAAAAATAAGTCCGTCAAGAATTCTGTCGAAAATAGTTATTTTCGACGTAATATTTCCCACGAAAATTTTGTCGAAATTAAATTATTTCCAACGATATATTCCGTCAAAAATAACTTTTTAAAAAATAAAAAATAATATTTATCATATCATATAAGTTTTGGAATATAAGAAATCAGGAAATTACATATGTAAAAGTAGTAATTCATTACTTCAGATATATTAGGATCCTTCCATGGTCCTTTATCATATCTTAAACAACCTCCTTGATCTGCACATGTACAGCTATTACCTAGAAACTCTTGCAACTCACTAAGAATCACAAACATAATTTTAGAGTGATGACATGGTAAGATTGCTGAATGAGAAGTAATTTCATGAACACTAATTCCATGACCAAAAACTTTCTGAATAACCTTGGAACAACTATTTCAAGCAATTTGTTCTAGTACTTTTTCCCAAAAACCTGACTAAATTTCCAGAAAAGGAAAAAAACAGAATAAAAATAAGAAGATAATTGTGAATATTTCTAGAGAATAACACATCAAAAGGATAGCATAAAAGAATATCACCAAACAAGATAACCCTTAAAATAATGCCAGTTCCAAAGTATATTTTCCATTGAAGAATGTTAGCCCACATGCATTTTGCTTGCTCTATATCAAACTTTCTGGCTTTCAAGAACCTAAAAGCAATGTAATTTTTGAGAATGAAGTTTTATACCTGACTAATGCAACTAATAGACTGACAAGGAATAATATAGAGTCCAACTTTTGAAACTAGTATAACGTGAGATAACATATTCAATTAATAAATCTCTTATTTAGTGTATTTCACAAAAACAATGTTCGATTATAGAGCAACCTTTAGAAGCTGTATAACTACGCTGAGAAAATTTTGAGTAGCTTACCAAATTAGATTTCATAAACCAAATTATCAACACTGGAGAATTATTTTTTTTGAAAACATCATGAACCACATACATTATTGAGTCAATAGCAAAACTATCAAATCAGTAAAGAAGAAGATATGACGTCCACGAAACCTAACCTTGTCCGAGAGTAAACTTTAATGGATCTCTATAAGGATTTGGATAATCAAATTCCTTACTAAGCTCAAGTTCAGCTCAATTTATGGAGATTTGTGACTTAGAAGAGATTTAGAGAGAGAGTTCAGAAGAAGTAGAGAGAAGTTCAGAAGGAAGAACAATTCATTTCATAACCTCAACTGATTACAAGTGGTTTCCTTTTATACACAATAGAATGATAAAATGAACACTACAGAAATGAACATCAGAAATAAACACAGCGATACCCAACTGACTCAATTATTACACAAAGACTATTATACTCTTAATGAATATTGATCGTAGAGTATTCATTGATCGTAGAGTTCGTAGAGTAGAGGTAGTATCGTAGTGTTGTAATAGTTGGGTTCCTTACAATCCATCCCCCTTAAAAAACCACTTGTCCTCAAGGAATAAAATCAGGAATTTAGCATGCAAATCAGACCATAATTCCTAAGTTGCCTCTGAAGGTAGAGTGTTAGCCCATTGTACCAAAACTTCAACCGCAACTGCATTGTTTTTCTTAACCATTTTCCGATCCAGCACTGCAAGAGGTTCAATAATAAACTGGCCATGAACATCAACTGGAGGCAGAACTGGGGAAACTTGAGCAGAAACACCAAGTTTTTTTTTTCAACTGAGACACATGAAACACTGGATGTATTTTAACAGCAAAGGGCAGTAGTAATTTGTAAGCAACAGACCCTATCCTATCCAGCACTGGAAAGGGACCATAACATTTGGAGTCCAACTTGGAATATTTAGATTGTGTCATAGAATGTTGTTTATAAAGTCGAACCTTCAAATAAACCAAATCGCCCACATTGAAGACCCTTTCATATCTGTTGGCATCAGCATAATTCTTCATACGACACTGAGCTTGGGAGAGATTGTGCTTCAAAAGTTGTAACAACTGGTTTCTAGACTGACAAAATAATCTAGCTGTAGGATCATTAATAGTACCATATTGATGATAAGAAACATGTGGTGCTGTATACCCATACAATGCTTGGAAAGGAGTCAACTGTGTACCACTGTGGTAATGAGTATTATACCACCACTCAGCAAGCGATAGCCATTCACTCCACGATTTGGGTCTCTGACTGCACATACATCTCACATAAGCCTCCAAGCATTGATTAAGTCATTCAGATTGGCCATCACTCTGCGGGTGATATGTTGTACTAAGTTGAAGTTTAATACCTAAGAATTTGAATAGGGATTGCCAGAAATGCCCTATGAAAATTCTATCCCTATCTGAGACTATCGAACTAGGTAGCCCATGCAGCTTATGAATATGATTGAGGAACAGGGTAGCAACATCAGTAGCAGTAAAAGAGTGCTTTAAAACCAAAAAATATGCATATTTAGTGAGTCTATCTATAACTACCAAGATGGAGTTGTAACCATGAGAAGCAGGTAATCCTTCAATGAAGTCCATAGCAATATCCTTCCAAGGAATATCAAGAATAGGGAGTGGTTGTAACAACCCTGACACCAAAGCAGTTTCATGTTTGCTCAGTTGACAGGTGTCACATTCCTTATCAAAGTTGATTACATCTTTCCTCATAGATGGCCAGTAGAAAAACTTTGAAATCCTTTCAAAAGTCCCTCTTCTTCCTAAGTGACCTCCTACAGGAGAAGTATGAAATTCGTGTAAAAGCTTAGTTTTCACAACTGGAATGTGACCAACAACTAATCTGTCCTTGTATTTAAGTCTGCCATTAACAAAAGAAAAATTCGGCAAGGAAGTAGGATCTAATGCAAGTTGAGTTATCACCAGCTGAAATTCAGGATCAGTTTCCTAGGTCTGAGCTAGCTCTTGAATCCAAGTAGGAGTAACTGAGGTAATAGCCACATAATGGGAGACATTGTTGATACCTTCCTGAGACTCATGATGAAGCTGCCTAGATAAACCATCAGCTGCTAAATTTTCCTTTCCTTTCCTGTAACAAATTTTATAGTCCAGGCCCATTAACCTTGTGATCCATTTCTGTTGATTAGTAGTAGTTATTCGTTGATCCAACAGATATTTAAGACTTTGGTGATCTATTTTAATAATAAACTTTTTTCCCATTAAGTAATGCCTCCATTTCTGCACAGAGTAAATGACAGCCATCAACTCTTTCTCATAAGTTGACAAGCTTAAATGTTTTGAAGCAATAGCCTTACTTAAGAAAGTAATAGGCCTGCCATTTTGCATTAAGACGGATCCGATTCCAGTAGCACTAGCATCAGTTTCTAATGTGAATGGAATGCTGAAATTAGGCAAAGCCAACACAAGAGAAGAAACCATAGCTCCTTTAAGCTTAACAAAAGCCTCTTCAGCGTCAACACTCCAATGGAACTGGTCCTATTTTAGCATATCCGTCAGTGGTTTACTTATTAAACCATATTGTCTAATGAACTTCCTGTAATAGCCTGTGAGACCCATAAATCCCCTCAAACCTTTAAGGTTCTTAGGCTTTGGCCATCCCACCATACACTCTATCTTTGCAGGATCAGTAGAGACTCCCTCAGGTGTAATGATATGACCAAGATACTGAACTTATTATGTAGAAAAAATACATTTGGATAATTTTGCATACAACTGATGTTGCCTTAATAGCTGTAAGGTGATTTCCAAATGTAACAACCCCAAAATAGGTTCATTCCACCCAACCCATTCTGAGTCGTCAAATACATGGTACAGAAAACAACTACAACTTTATTACAACAATTGTTGTGCAAAATACAACAACACATATGCTGTGAGTTTGGATACAAATATATACCAAATGTGACTCATGCTCCAACCGTGGACATCACCTCACAATAACACCTTACATAAAGGTATAGTCAAAAACTGTTTTAGAAATTAGAATCTTTGGGAAGTGCTCAAGGAAACCTTCGTACATGGGAGGCCACGCGTCTAGGTTATGATAGATATCATATGGCCACAGAATTATCCTTGGTTGACCCAATAGACCCCAAAGAAAAACGAGAAGATTACTATCATATTCTTCCCAATGGTGAGTCTTCTCTTGACTTATCATTATCTCCACTGTATCTAACTGAGAATTATACTTCAAACAAACACCAAGATTATATAGGTAGTGCTCGTATATATACTCAGCAAGTGGATGAGCACAACTCTGTCCTATGATGACACGAGGTTGTATGTCATTAGACATCTTGTATGATAGTGACAAAACACCCTTCCAACGTTGGGTTCGCCTCACCCTATTTTCTTCACCAAATATAACTACTAAATGATGACCACCGTTCTATTCCCTTGTTACCCACGCTCGACCCAGCTACACTCTTATTACTTGAAAGGAATTGTGAAGCAAAAGGGTGAGCACAACTAGCTCAGTAAAGAATATCATGACTAAAGATAATTAAATTATCAATAGCATTCATCAACAATAAATCAGAGATTTAGAACATATGGTAAATGATAAAAATTTCAACCATAGTTGCAGCGGAACGAGCAATCCATTAGAAGAGTCAAATAGACTATAAAGTCTATTATCTTCTCCATGTTAAAAATCCACCAACAATATTTTATCCATGTAACATCACTCAACAGTTCCTTTCCACAATCATATGAATAACTCATAATCATAATTGTGACTATAAATTTTTCTTCGCACCCAGGACGAAGAATATTTTCATCACCTGTCTTTACCTGAAACATCAAAGATCATGGTTATACCAAATCACAATTCCTGTTTATAATCATACTAACAAATCCATCTTTGCACTACGTCTGACGCCCCCAAAATAGGTATACAACACCCATTCTGAGTCGCCAAATACATGGTACAGAAAGCAAACTACAACTTCAATAATACAATTGTCGTGCAAAATACGACAACACATACTGTGAGTTTAAATACAAATATTGTCTTCTAGACAATATCCACTCTCAAATAAATCCTCCTTACAATTATTCAAACACTATTTTACAGAAATAGTGAGGACTGATAATACATCTTTCTAGAACCATCACTCCATACCCCGACTAGATCCTGCTATGTTCTCACCTCCTGAGAAGAAAAATGGAACAAAAAGGAAAAGGGTGAGCTCAACTAGCCCAGTAAAGAATATTATGACTAAGATAATATACAACAAATTATCGTTAGTCTTCAACAGGGAAAAATCTGATAGAATATAATCGACAACAAGTTTTAGATCAACAACTGCAGCGGAAACAGCAAACCATTAGAAGAGTCAAGTAGAGAAAGAATTCTACTATCTTCTAAGATTTAAAAGTCCATCATCAATATTTTATCCCTGTAACATCAATTAATAATCATCTTTAACCAAATATTCATCTTTGCACTACAGGCCAAAGATATTCATTTGTATCATCAGTCGGTCATGTTCATCTCAACACCTGTTCATCTTTGCACTACAGGCCAAAGATATTCATCAAGTAATTATACATCTTTGCACTACAGGCCAAAGATATTCAGTAATATCATCATTTAGGACTGAGGATGATGAAAAATATCTTAAAGAGAACGAATCCAGTGAGACAGAAGGACAAATAGTAGGGATTCGTATAATAGTTTATCCAAGATCAATAATACTTCATAATAATAAATTGTGAAGCAGAATTCAAAAATAAAGATCAAAACATGGATACAATCAAAGATAGTAACCATAATAGACATCTTGGACAAAAAGGGAAAATTTTATTTTTCGGTGAATAGTGCCGTATTCGTGAATAGTGCCGTATACGTGAATAGTGCCGTATACGTGAATAGTGTCGTATACGTGAATAGTAACCCCGACACAAAAAGTTCCAAATTTGATAAAAACTCATATCAATATTTCAGCATAATGATATTGAAGAAAATAATATCATTAAGAAGAAAATAATATCCCTTACCTCAAAATATCAGTACTTCTGGTCGGAATACCGGTATAAGGCTGAAAGAAACTTGCTCTGATGAATAGAAACTCTCAAAGTATCTAAATACTCACAAAATACACTCAATAATCTAGAGAGAGAAAGAGAGAAAACTTGTTTCTGGTGTGATTTTCAATTCTAACTTAGCCCTCTATTTATAGGAAAATTTTGGTAGGTTTGACCTGCAACCTGATGGCTTTACCTGCTACTATTCCCACCTACCACATTTGAAATATAATTCAGCACATTTCTTCACCAACCACAAGTGGGGCCCACCAATTTTAGAATTTTCCATCAAAATGATAAACTCCGAAAATTCAACAATTTCTGAACCAGTTATCTCGTAAAATTCATAATAAATCATACGTTCATTTTTAACGGTTCAAAATTTGTGGACATATACTCAACTTATATATGTATAACATATCCAAAAATTACCACGATCCAACGGTCGGATTAAAAATTATAACACCCGCAATATTTCTCAAAAACCCTGATTTGATTTTTAATACCTCCATTCCGATAAAAATACTGATAAAACACCTCAACATTAACTCCTTCATTTTTAACCACAAAAATATATCCCTCATTTATATCCACATAAAATAAATATTTCCTTATCATATGAATCAATAATTAATTATTCACAAATAATATTACAGAATCACATTTATGACAACCAGGCCGTTCCCAGGAAAGAGGGGGCTTTCCAATAAGGATTTCTCCTTACTGGCGCGCAATTAGATGACCAAACCTCTCCTTAGACAGAACTTTCTAGACATTGCCAATAATGTTATCTAATAATATTATTCAAATAATATGAATTATTGATCTGATAATGAAAAATACTGTGCAGCAACAATTATTGAAACAACAATGCAACAATTATTGAATCAATAAAATAAAATATTGAACAATAACTACTATAACAATTATTGAGTAGTGCCTTCTTACGTAAGAATCAATAATTGGTGCAATACCGTGTGCTACTGTATTTTAATCACCGGGTATTCCAATAGTATTAACGGTAACAACTACGCCGTTATTTATAAACAACTTATACTTGTCGTTTTCTTCATCCAATCGTTTTCCGTTATGGGGCCCACACAAGGCTGCGTCGTCGTACGAATATTCCCCGACAGCAAGAATATTCCACGACCAACCGAATATTCACCGACCAAAAATAAATATTTTATAGCCACTTGCTTATTTTGCAAAATTTGCACATTTCACCCATAACCAAAGTATTATATCAAATTAACCCCTTATTATTCAGAATAATATTTAGAGAAAATTTGATTTTATTTATTAATAAGTTGGGGTCTTACACTACGGGCCAAAGATATTCATCAACAAACCATCTTTGCACTACGGGCCAAAGATATTCAACAACAGTTCATCTTTGCACTACAGGCCAAAGATATTCAACAACAGTTCATCTTTGCACTACAGGCCAAAGATATTCATCAACAATTCATATTTGCACTACATGCCAAATATATTCATATCTCAAAGAAATATATAATCATTTCAGAATTTATATAAACAATAATTATAACCATGTTGATCAATTCACCTTTGCACTTAAGTTTAAGATATTCAATTATAAATTCAATGGTCATGATCATACCAGTCACAATTCAACTTTGCACTACAGGCCAAAGAGAACCCTAGTCATGATCATACCAATAATCTACCCATCTTTACACTCCAGTGAAAGAGAATTTCAACATCAGGGTTATAAAAATGTTATATATGATGATAAAAATAATATGATCAACATATAGTTTTAATCTCAAGAGTAATATTCGTAACTCATGAATAGTAAATCGTGAATAGTAACTCATGAATAGTAACCCCGACACAAAAGATAGAAATTTCACAATAAAATCCATACCAATATTTCGGTATAATGAATTGAAAGAATAACATTACTTAAATTTATAAACAATTTATTTTAATTGTTTACACTTTACTAATTAATGCATTTAATCATCATAAAATGCCAACTCTTACAATTTCATCATCAATAACCAAAACCCTCATCAAAAATCTGCATATATCTCATATAGGATTCTCAAGCCAAAAAATCCTATTTTCCAATTTTCTTTCCTCACAAAACATATTTAATTCATTTACTCATAACTAGACCATTTTCATAAAAAATACCAAATCAGTTCCAAAAATATTTCTTTTCTGGGATTTAGCATAATATAGTCCCATAGTGAACATATATTTTTCTCAGAATTTTTAAAAGTCATTTACTATTTTTCATATGGCCAAAATAGCCGAATATTTAGACATTTATCAAAAATTGTACTTTTCTCTAAAAATTCTGAAATTTACAGAGTATACTTCTATCGTATACATGTACTCCCAATAAAAATTTCATCAATTTTGGAGTTAACCACAAGGAATTATAAGCTGTTACTTCTAAAATAGTCTTTTCTCATAAAATTCATAACTCTCAATCTATACATCCAAAAATCACCATTTTTTGACACAATCAAGAAAACTCATCAAAATATCATTTCAAATTTTTCCAGAATTTTTAAAGTTCAGAAAAATTACGAAACTGAAAATCATAACAACCCTTAAAATCCCTTACTATCTCTTACCTCAAAAGAGCAGTACTTCTGACTGGATATCGGATATGATGCTGAAGGAAACTTGCACTGATGAATAGCAACTCATCAAGTATCTAAAAACTCACAAAATATGCTTCATAATATAGAGAGAGAAAGAGAGAAAGAGAGAAAGCTTGTTTCTGGTGTGATTTTCAATTCTAACTTAGCCCTCTATTTATAGGAAAATTTTGGTAGGTTTGACCTGTAACCTGATGGCTTTACCTGCTACTATTCCCACCCACCACATTTGAAATATAATTCAGCACATTTCTTCACCAACCACAAGCGGGGCCCACCAATTCTAGAATTTTCCACCAAAATGATAAACTCCGAAAATTCAACAATTTCTGAACCAGTCATCTCGTAAAATTCATAACAAATCATACGTTCATTTTTAACGGTTCAAAATTTGTGGGCATATACTCAACTTATATATGTATAACATATCCAAAAATTACCACGATCCAACGGTCGGATTAAAAATTATAACCCCCGCAAAATATCTCAAAAACCCTGATTTTTAATACCTCCATTCCGACAAAAATACGGATAAAAATCTCAACATTAACTCCTTCATTTTTTAACCACAAAAATATATCCCTCATTTATATCCACATAAAATAAATATTTTCTTATCATATGAATCAATAATTAATTATTCACAAATAATATTACAGAATCACATTTATGACAACCAGGCCGTTCCCAGGAAAGAGGGGGCTTTCCAATAAGGATTTCTCCTTACTAGCGCGCAATTAGATGACCAAACCTCTCCTTAGACAGAACTTTCTAGTCATTGCCAATAATGCTATCTAATAATATTAATCAAATAATATGAATTATTGATCTGATAATAGAAAATACTGTGCAGCAATAATTATTGAAACAACAATAATATAAAATTTCAACGTAGCAATTATTGAATCAATAAAATAAAATATTGAACAGTAATTACTGTAACAATTATTGAGTAGTGCCTTCTTACGTAAGAATCAATAATTTCAAAAATACTATGCAATACCGTGTGCTACTGTGCAATAACGCGTATTACTGTATTTTAACCACCGGGTATTCCAACAGTGTTAACGGTAACAACTACGTCGTTATTTGTAAAAACTCAAATTTGTCATTTTCTTCACCCGACAGTTATTCTGTTATGGGGCCCACAAATGACTGCGCCGTCGTACGAATATTCCCCGACAGAAAGAATATTCCACGACCAAACGAATATTCCCCGACAACAATGATTATTTTATAACCACTTGCTTATTTTGAAAAAAAATCATATTTCACTCATAACTTTAAACTTTTATCAATTTAACCATTTACTGAATAGTAATTATAAGAAAAATTGAATACTTTTATTTCATAAAATTCGGGGTCTTACACCAAATGTTGTAAATGAGTCTCATATGTAGGACTGTAAACTAAGATATCATAAAAAAAACTAAGATGAACTTCCTCAGA
The DNA here is from genome assembly GCA_016801055.1 of Panax notoginseng. Lineage (NCBI taxonomy): Eukaryota > Viridiplantae > Streptophyta > Magnoliopsida > Apiales > Araliaceae > Panax > Panax notoginseng. The sequence goes on along the minus strand of CM029018.1, from coordinate 12,187,986 downwards.
TAAGGGCCAAAAACAGTGTTCATTAGGCTCTTAAAAGTAGCTGGAGCATTGGTTAGCCCAAAAGGCATAACCTTAAACTCATAATGCCCTGAATGAGTCCTAAAAGTTATCTTAGGAATGTCAGGTGGGTGTACTCTTATTTGATGATAACCAGACCTGAGATCTAACTTTGAAAACCAGCTTGAACCATTGCGTTCATCCAACAACTTATGTATTACAGGTATAGGAAATTTATCTTTTATAGTAGCATCATTGAGTGCTCTATAATCAATACACATTCTCCAAGTATTATCATGTTTTTTTACTAACAATACTGGAAAGGCAAAAGGACTGTTACTATTCTGAATAACCCCACTATTCAGCAACTCAATCACTATTTTCTCAATTTCAGATTTCTGGACATATGGATATCTATAAGGTCTTAAATTCATAGGTTTGCTACCTTCCTGCAAATTAACATGATGGTCATAAGATATTTTAGGTGGCATACCTCTAGGTTCTTCAAAGACAACTGAGAATGATTTCAAAACTCTTTAAGTTTTGGACAGGTAGGTTCTGAGAGTCGACAGTCTTCACATTCCAAGATTCCATATAAACATCCAAAAAAACCATGAGATGTTGTTTGCAACAGTTTCTGGAACTCGCTAGATTCCATTAGCTGTATTGTTGGAGTGACATTAATGTCTTCCCTTTTCATCAACAATGTCCCCCCATTTTGCACAAATTGGAGCTGCAGTTTATTGAAGTCAAAAGTTATAGGACTTACTATCCTCAACCATTGGACCCCTAAAACAGGATCAACACCTCCCAAGGGTAGAATCCTCATCATTGTAGTGTAATTTCTACCCTGCACCTACCATTGGAACTCTGAACACACTTGTTCACTCTGCACCTTAAAACCATATGTAACTGAGACTGTCACTGGTGGAGTATTTGTTAGCTTAACCTTCAGTTTCTTAGCAGCGTGAGGATCTAAGAAATTTTCAGTGCTACTACTATCAATTAATATGCTAACTGATCTACCCCCACTAGCCCTTGTACTCTGATGGTATTGTTAGCATTATGTCCAGATAAAGCATGCAATGTTATTTGTACATCATCCTTTTGATCCTCCAGTAATGGCCTGTTGTTTTTCTCTTCCTGCATCTCTACTTCTATTACACAATTTTTTTGTTCCTCAGTTTCCAAGCACATTTCCTCCTCCTCAGATGGTTTCATCATGAACAAATGAGATTGTTTGCATACATGACCAAATACATACGGCTCATCACAGGAAAAACATAGGCCCTTCCTCTTTTTCTCAAGTATTTGTTCTCTAGTCAAATGCTTAACTGGTATACCTCTTCTCTGCTCATCTCCAGACCCAACAACCTTAGTTTCCCCCACATTAGGACTAGAGAATTCCATTCCATTATTGCTGACACTTTTCTGCAAGCTAGAATTCATTACCACATTCCTATTGCTGGAATTATTAATGATAAAAGACTTTAGTACAACTATGCTTCTTTTGATCCATGCTTCCACTTTATCTTCTTCAACTCTAGCCAATCGAATAGCCTCCTTAAGAGTAGTAACCCCTAACTCCTGGATACCTAACTGAATATCCTCCCTCAGTCCACCAACAAAGCAATCAATAAAAAATTCTTCATTCAACTTTAAATTCTTTATCAGTGCCCAACCTCTTAGTTCCTCAAACTTTGTTCGATATTCATCTACAGTTGTGGTTTGTTGCAACTACTTAAGTTCAGCTATAGGATTCATCTTAGTCTTAAGACTAAATCTAGCTAGCAATTCCTCAATTAAACCATTCCAGGTCAGGTCAACACCATTTTCAACAAAGCTAGAATACCACAACTCAGCCTCTCCTTCGAGATGCATAGTTGCTAGGTATATTTTCTGATTTTCAGCAACATTATGATAAGAAAACAATTTATTGCATTTCCTAATCCAGGTCCTTGGGGTTAGATCCATGGAATTTAGGGATTCAAATCTAATAGTCCGGAATATACCTTCGTTTATATTGTTTTGTATACTACCTCCCTCAAACGATCCAAGGATTGATCCCGACCTTTGTTGATTGAGATTTGGATTTGGAGGAGTTTGTTGAGTTTATTGATTGTGAGTGTCAGGCTTTCCATTATCTTGCTTCTGTCCTTGTGCTATCAACATTGCTTCTACTCCTTTCATTAGCTTCTCAAGCTTATCATCGAATCCTTTTTGAAGAGACTCAACTGAGGATAGTAATTGGATCTGCAAATCCTGGAGGTTTGTTTCTAGATTCGCTAATCTCTGATTATTAGTAGCCATATCCACTGATCGTAGCAAGCTTTGATACCACTTGTAAGGATTTGGATAATCAAATTCCTTACTGAGCTCTAGTTCAGCTCAATTTATGGAGATTTGTGACTTAGAAGAGATTTAGAGAGAGAGAGAGAGTTCAAAAGATGTAGAGAGAAGTTCAGAAGGAAGAACAATTCATTTCATAACCTCAACTGATTACAAGTAGTTTCCTTTTATACACAATAGAATGATAAAATGAACACTACAGAAACGAACATCAGAAATGAACACAGCAACCCAACCGACTCAATTATTACACAAAGACTATTATGCCCTTAATGAATATTGATTGTAGAGTATTCATTGATCGTAGAGTTTGTAGAGTAGAGGTAGTATCGTAGTGTTGTAATAGTTGAGATCCTTACAATCTCCCCTATCGCGACTCGAATCAAATTTAGTTCCATTAAGCAAAGTTCTAGTGTAATGAATTGAATTAAAATAATTCAAATCAAATCAAATCTCTAATTTCTTCAGCATAAATAAATAAATCTAACAGTATATCATAAAGGTTCATATAGTCGCATTAAAAACTTTGGGAGTGTTTAATTCATTTAAATACCTTCAACTTCATCGCCATAAATATATTTTTAGCCCAACTACATGTAATAGAAGACAAAATGGAAGAGAATGAGGCAAAAGAAACCGAAGTCGTCGAGAATTGCAGAAATCAAAATTGGGGCTAAATTAGGGCAATAATGAGTGGGAGGAGAGAGAGGGAAAGGCAGTAGTGAGGCGGAGGAGATTGAAAGAGGAGGATGAGGAGACATCAGGAGATTAAGAGAGGAGGAGACGACGGTAGATCGATCGAGTATGAGGTTTTTTTATTTTTTTTCCTTTTCTTTTTCTCTCTTTCTACTACAGACCAAGTATGTGAGGCAGAGGGAGTGAGAGTTATGTTCAACTAATAATGACAGTTATTTTTGACGAAATTATTTCCCACGAAAGTTTCGGTCGAAAATAATTCGTCAAAAATATATGTTTTTCTTCTAGTGTTTTTCAAAGTATATTCTGTTGTGCATAATTAATCCTGATTAACTGATTATTTGGTAATACATCTTTAATTAATTAAAAAGTTTTAAAGATCTATTCAGCCCCCTTTATAGATCTCGAGTGGCCTCTAGAAAATAACAATTAGTATCAGAGCAGGTTCTCACGAACATTTAAAACTTACACTTTGAGTTGATCTATGACATTCAAAAAAATTAGTTCTGAGCTTTATAGTGGGGATAGGCCATCTCTTCTGAATAAATATAAGTTTACTAATTGAAAAATGTGTATGCAGGCATATATGGATGATGTTGATGATGAACTAGTTTATACTATCCAGAATGATCCATGCGTTTCAATCAAGCTAACTTCAACAACAGATGATCTCAACAAGTTAGTTGTCGAGCAGAGAATCAAGTGATCAACTGGTGCAGCTAGACAAGAGATCTAAGAATATTTTTTTCCTTGCAGATGAATTGCTTGAAAATGTTATAAACGGCACCACTGACAAAGAAGTCTGAGAAGTTCTGCTAATAATGCTTAAGGACACAACAAAATGAGTTGTTCTCTCATGTCTCTAGAGAAAGCATCACTGCAGAATTTGAAAGATTCATTGTGTTTCTCAACTTTCTAAAAGCCTATGGCAAGGTCTACCCCAACAATAATAAGAATATAAAGTTCATGAGAGCTTCATCAAGCATATGGGATGTCAAGACCATCCCCAATCAAGAATCAATAAATTTGCTCGATATGTTTTTTAAGAAGCTCTATGATAATTTGTTTACTTATGAGCTTGAGCCTTGTTCGAGAGTAAAGATCTTTTCTGATGAAGTCAAAAGAAAATTCAAAAGGATTATTCTAAAAATTTATGAAGCTGCCTTAAAAGTTCAAACTGAAGGTGATGATCAAGGGCGGAGCCAGAAATTTTTTTCCTCCTGGGCTACCAATTGTCATTTAGATTTCCCAAATAATAACAAACCATTACAGGCCAAACACCCCCCCTAACTTGCTCAAAAACCAACTTTTCCTACACTCAGAACTTTTATCGAACACCTTGAGGGTGCTATTTTATAGTCCCTTTCTCTCCCTTGTTTAAATGTTCAATAACCAGTGCACAAGCACACACTAATCAAACTAGGCAAACAACACAAATCATGAAATCACACAAACTGAAAAACGAAAAGGATGACAAAAGATTAGTTTTAAAAACTATCATCAGTTTTCTCAGTGTCCAGACAGTGATTAAGTGACGAATAATTAGGTTTAGGTAGGGAACACATACCTGATCAGAGAATTGATCGCCGGAGACAACTCGCTGAGTCAGTCCTCCCTTGTATAATTCGTGGTTAGGCAGCAGTTACTTAGTGCAGTTGGCACTTGGCACTTGGCAGTCCCAAATTTGGTGGCTAATTGCACCTTCTCTCTCAATCCCCCCTTCTCCTTCAATGCCTGCAATTAATTTAACCCCCTCTGCCCCTGACCACTCAATTCCGTAATGGTCCTTGCTCGATTGCTCACTTGCTCCTCTTTCTTAGCCCTAGATGTGTTGAGATTACTTGAGCTTTTTTGTTGGCTAAAATATTGGGCTGGACTAAGATATATAAGTAAAAAAAAAATTGAACCGGGCTACAGCCCACCCCAGCCCCTACATGGCTTCGCCCCTGCTGATGATGAATCTCAAGTAGTCAACCTCTGCCTGATGACAATAGATGAAGACTCAAGAAAAACCTGTGATTGTCGAGAGATCAAAATCAGTAATGAGGTATTTGATTTAAACACTCCAAATAATAATATTGATGATTGTAAAATAACCTTATATGATATAATATCTATTTTGCATCAATATATGAAGTGACTAAGAGTTCTATCAAAGGATCATTCTCTTCTTCAAATGGAGAAAGAGAAAATGCAAGTAGAGTTAGAAACTACTCTACGAAACAATGTCTCTCTATCCAAGTTTGAGGTTGATAATGAAAATTTTGAGAAAGATATATGAAGATAATACACTGAGAGAGTCTACTCTTACCTCTAAGATAGAGCTGAGGAGTTAGAAAAGATAATCTCAATATGGAATTACTTTTCCTTACCTATGAACTCAATTCACTGATCACCAGTCAGAGATCTATCTCTAATAGATCAGGTCTAGGGTTTGGAGATTTATCTTCTACTTCAGATGTGAAAAACTCAATAGAAAATAACAATAAGAATTACCTCTCCTTTCAATAGAGGTGTTGTACTTATGAAATTCAAAGAGGTTGTTAAGCCGATTATTTCAAGTTTTGTAATTTTTGTTGATCAGTCTAATGTTCCAGAGAATAGTAGGCCACACACTGTTCTAAGTTTTTGTCAAACCAAAGACTATAATTAAGTCTACAATTTTACCTCGAAGAGTCGTAGAGTTTGGTAAACTCAACTCAACGACCAACCAGGTGCAAATCGTAGAGCTGCTCTTTACTCTACGAAAATTCAAAATCTCAAAACAATGTAGAAGTAGGAGTTTCAACCAAGAAGAAAGGCATGTCCTCCACAAAAGTTGCATTTGAGAAGATGACCACACACACTCACCCATGCAACATATTAAATGTTATAATTATCATGAGTATGGAGATAAAGATTTTTACTATTATTATAATCAACACATATTGTCGACCAAAAGTAAGAAATATTTGGATCCCCAAGAGAACTAACAAAACATAACCCAAACAATTATAGGTACCAAGATAGTCAACGACTGAACTTCCAGGTATCGAGATTCACTGATTTCGGATGAAGTCTCTAAAAGTGGATGCTCAAAGTGCATATATGGTTGTCATCAAATCACTTATGTGTGTTTCAAAGCCAAGATTTTTCAATTAATTTTGGAGACAACATCTCTGGAAAACCAGAGGTTATAGTTCATTCAAGTATCAAGCAGTTTCTCTGAAGATGAATGAATCTTTTGGATATTCTATGGAATGTTCATCAAGAACTCTTTGATCGTGGGAGTCTCTATTCATGTCATCTTTAATGAGACAACTGATCAAGGTTATCCAAGCAGAGCAGCTCAACCTGAAGAAATCTAATAGCAAGACCTCCTAAATCGTAGAATGAAAGAACACTACAATCGCAGAAGCTGAAGCCGTAGAGCTAGACTCAACGATCGCAGTCCACGTGGCAATCCCTAGAAAAAATACTTTCATTTTATATATATATATATGTACTCATACGTGTGTTTACGCATGTATTTATAAATATATTTGTATATATATTTTTTATTATCACTTATTATAGATCTCATTATTTCATCTAATAAAATAAGGATAAATTTATCACATATAACTAATTTCTTTATTACTTCTGAGCAAACTTGGAAAATAAATCATTTTAAAAATTTATTTAAGTTTCAAAATATATTTTATGTGTTTTTATCTTTAACTATTATCAGTACGTATTCATAATTTCTTTTATGTCTTCAAGTGCTCAATCAAAGAATTTGAAATTTGGGAAATTTGGGAAACACAAAATTAAATCAAGGGATTTTAGAGTAGATTGATTTTTGAAACCGAATTAATATAACAAGTATGATTCATATGTTGAGTTAGCTATATAACACAAATAAAAACAACCACAAAATTAACGCTAATTACTTAGAATAAGATTCTCTCGAATAATCAAAACCAATCTAAGAACAACCTACAAATTAGCAAACCTGCTTAATGCATCTGAAACCCTGTTAGTAGCTACAGATTTATGTTTAATCACGTATGCAAATTGCTCCAAGTAAGTTGCCCAACCTGCATGCATCTTATTGATATGTTTCTAAATTTTGAAATACCTGAGAGACAGGTGATATGAATAGATGACAAACTGCAGAATTAAATATGATTCCTACATCTTCAAGGCACCAAAAATAGCATACAATTCTTGTTCATGCGTTGCCCACTTCTGCCTCGCCTCATTAAGTTTCGCACTAAAAAAGGCAATTGGCCTACCTGCTTGAGAAAGCCCACCACCAACCCGAACTCCACTGGCATCACATGTTCTAAATTACGAATTAAACACTTTGGAAAAATCTGGTAATGCAAGAACATGAGCAGATGTTAGTCTCTTTTTAATTTCAGCAAAATTATGCTCCTCCTCAACTGTCCATTATAATGTTTTACCCTTCAAGAAATTAGTTATATGAGCCATAATGTTACTAAAATTATGAATAAATCGCCTATAAAAGCTCGTCCACCGATGAAAACTCCAAACTTTTGTTATAGTTTTCGGAACGAGCCACCCTGAATGGCTAAAACTTTCTCCAAATCAACCTAAATGTCATCCGCACCTACTACAAAACCCAAGAAAAGAAGTCTGCTCTCCACGAAAGTATACTTCTTCAAGTTAATATACAGTTTGTTCTCAAGCAAAAAAAACACTTGTCTTAAATGTTCTACATGTTTCGACTCATTAGTACTGTAAACCATTATGTCATCAAAGTAAACCACCACAAACTTATCAATAAAAGGTTTAGGTACCTTAATCATCACCCTCATAAACGTGTTGGGAGCATTTGAAAGACGAAATGGCATGGCAAACCATTCATACAACCCTTCCTTGGTTTTGAACAATGTTTTCCATGTTGGTTTATATCTTTTGTGATTTTAATAATAACAATATATTTGGGTTTGTGTAATGTTTTTATTTAATTTATTTGGGTTAAATATTTTTATGCATATTAATTATATAATAGTTTGCATGGATTATTGCATGGGTTGATTTCATAATCACTTTGTATAGCATAAAAGTTTACTGTAGGATGGAGAGTGACTAAAACAAGTTGGGTTATATTTTTACCACGTGCTTTAGTTTTTATGGAATCTAATATAACTAGGAATCTCATATTTTTGAATTGTTGGGTTATATATATGTTATCTGTTTGGTTACCAATTCATATTTGGCTTGGAGATATTTTAGGAATTGGTTTTATTAAGAATTCTTATTTAAAGTTGATGGAGCAGTTATTATTTTTTGAAGATACATGCTAACAGCAGTTGCTATTTTGAAGGAAACATGTTAATTGCTAGTAGGACTCTTTAAGCTAGTCTTTGGATTTTATTTAACTCCTTCACAGCAATTTATCTCTTATATATATCTACTGACTGTTATGGCTAATGTTTATCTTCTATTTTAATTAAAAAGTAATAGTCGTTGCTTTGATGAATTGGAACGTTACATGACATAGCCGTTGCTCTACTCCTTTATATATACTGTTGCTCGGCGACAAGAAAAAACAAGGACTGCAAAATAGAAACTCATCAAGAAAGCTAATCTGAGATGCATACAAATCAGAATATCACTCTTTTAGTCTTAGTTTACAATGTTGTTCTTGTTTTCCTTCTTTCAATATCTACTGTAAACATAGTACAAGTCTAGGTTGGCTTGGAGATTTTATTTTAGTAATATTCAGTCTGTACAATGAAGCTATCAAAGTCTCAGAGATGAGAGGTGTTGCAGAGGTGCAAAGGGGGCAGAGGTGTCCAATCGATCGTCGTTGTAACAGGGAGTTCTATTTACTTTGTAATTGCTGAATATAATTTTAATAAAGTGAGTCTCCAATCCTAGTTAGGATTGAACGTAGATTAGGCTACTAGACTACAGGATATGGGCTGAACCACGTAAAAATCTTGGTGTGATTTACTGTTCTTTTGTTTATGTTTTAAGCTTCAATATTCTGCAGATTTTGTTTACGTCGAAAAATTTTATACTAATACGGACAGGTATTAGCTATCCGTTTATAACAGACAAAGAACATAACTAATACGGACAGGGTTAGACCGTCCGATTATAGCCTGCTATAGTATACTTTAAAATTTGACCACTGTAGATCACTTTGGGTATTTACACCTATTCACCCCCCTCTAGGTGTGCTTAATTGCAGAATTTCATTCCATTCATCGTCAAGCCTAATATGAATCTAGTGATAGCCACTACGCAAATCAATCTTGGAAAATACTTTAGCTCCACCCAACCTATCCAACATATCATCAATGCGAGGAACAAGGAACTGATAACGAACTATAATCTTATTAATAACTTTGTTGTCCACACATATTTGCCACGATCCTTCTTTCTTTAGGGTATAAAAGGCCAGAACAACATAAGGACTAATGCATTTCTAAATATGACATATTCTTAATAAATCCTCATCATGCTCTCGCAAGATATCATTCTCCTTCGAGTTCATCCTGTAATGTGGAAGGTTAGGAGGACTAGCTTTATGTATAAGATCAGTCTAAGGTTGAATATCTCGCATAAGAGGTAACTCTACAGACAACTCATAGAGCATCAATTATGCAAATTCGAACAACAAACGCTCCAATTTATGCAGAACTGGTTTGGTATTGTTATTCACCTCATTCTTTACGATAACACCGTACACCACTTTTGACTCATTTACATCAAGACAAAAATTCACGATATGTAGCCAAATTTAGAAAACTCTTACCATTAGGTAGAGTTGTAGAAACAATTGGTAAAATTGCAATCTTTTTGTTGTATCACCAAAACACATAAATATTTTGACGACCTTTATTTTAGGTTTGTATATAGCGCGATTATGCAATCAAATCACATAAAAGTAAAGAAACTGCAATAAACGATTTTTAAAAATTTTCATATAAATCATCACCATGATCATGTTTTCTGCTTAATTATCAATCTAAACGAGGAAGAATGAGAATCAGATTCATACCCTTATAGAAACGTGTTTCCTCAAGTACGAGTTCAACTCCCAGTCCTTCGTGCTCTTCTTGAATTCACCGGATTTGATTCCTTCCTTTGATCAACATTAGCCACCTAAACATTTGGCCTCTAAATGTGATCCACTAAGGAAGAACAAATATTCAAGAAGATAGGTATTTGGCAAAACTCTAGATTCTATCTCTATAGAATATAATCTTCCAACTCTTGGAATTAAGTGTGTAACCCTAACCCATAATAAGACTCATTTTATTTATAGATGTAGGCAACTCTCCTAATTAAACTCTTTTAATTAATTAGGAATAGGGTTTTATTTTAATTAATTAAACTCTTTTAATTAATTAAACTCTTTTAATTAATTAGACTCCTAATCCTTAGGAATATATGAGAGTACTTTTATTAATTAATTTTCAAACTCCTTTAGGAATTAAACTAATAATAATAATAAGACTCATTTTATTAATTTATATTTAATATTTCCAAAATATTAAATAATAAATAATAAGCTATTTAATTTATTCTATCACCATAGATTAAATTAAATACACTTAACTTATTATTACGATTATGTCATTTACTTCTTAAATAAATATTTTTCTTTTATGATGTGACCCTTTAGGTTCTCTATATTAAATCAGTTGTGAACAAATCAATTAGAACAATTCTAATCTTATTTAAATAAATAAATTAAACCATTTAATTCATTTAAATAAATAACATTTATTATACAATAAGGGTAAACTCCCTTAGCGATAAACGACTTTCCACATAATAAAGATTTCAGCAATAATCATAAAAGAACATTTGAGTAAATAGTTACCATACAATTCAATCCTTCCAACATATAATGTCTCAATTAAACATAAGACATAAAATTATTGTCAAGTCTTATTTTATTTAATTATATATATATATATATATATATATATATATATATATATATATCTGTGTGTGTATTTCGATTCTCAAATACACAACTCTAAATAATACAAATTAGAAACTCCTTTCTAATTTCATTCTACTTTGGCTAAGGATTCCTGAGTTGTCATTTATCGAATCACATATATAGGACATTTTCTTCTTTCATTAAAAGCGGTAGATTCTTTGTTGATCTTTCATTATCTCCATGTACAACTTATTATACTCAAGCATACCCTTTGATATACCCTAAGGGTCTTAAGGAACATGTCAAAATATAACTCATCATACACAAGATACTATGATGATCTCAAGTCTAAGGATCAATTGTACTACTATTACTAGAGGAATTCCTATTGACATGAAAGTAAAACTCCATTAGGTATTCTTTAGCGAGTCACGTTCAGTGAAGTACTTATTCTCCAATAAGCACATACATACTTATTTTAGTGTCTCCACATAAATGATTATGAGATCAATCATCATCTTTCTCAGAGCAAGCAACGTATGTACCAATCTATCCGAATTCACTAATCCCTTTTTTAGTAATCCAACGATTGGGAACAATTTTAGTTTTAAGTTATCTAAGAATTTAGATCTCATTAACATGATCATCATTATGATTTTAAAATCATTGCTTAAAACTATGAGTTTATCACATATCAATATAACAGCATCATGTAGATAAATTAAATGTCTTTAAATAAATAATTCTTTTATTAATAATTAAATAAGATTGTTACAAATTATATGTTTTATCATATCAAATATGATTGGATTGCACTTGTGCATACTACTTTCTCTTTATGAGTTGCATCCAATGTTGCCAAGGCCGACCAAGAAACATGTGACAAGCGTCCATATCCACGACATCACAAGTCACACTCTCCAATAATGTTTTCACTTCAAATTTGGAACATGCACTACAACAAAAAGGGTTATTTTCGACGGAATATTCTGTAGGAATATAATTAAGCATAATCCGTCGAGATTATGCTTAATTCCAACGGAATATTCCGTTGAAAATTCGGTCGGATATAAGCACGTCGAAATTAAGTCTGTCGATATTTCAGTCGGAAATATCTATCCTCGACCAATCAAACCTCGATGGAATATTCGGTCGAGATTAAAATATGGTCGATTGAATTTTATCCGTCGAGAATATTCAGTCGAGTCTAAACCTGCCACGTGGAATCACATAAAAAATAGAAGAGGCTTAACCTCGACGGAATTTCGTCGAGGATAGTGTTATTCCGTCGAGGTTATCCCTTTTTTTAAAATATTTATCCTATTTTGGCAATATCCATGTTAATAATACCCATATTTTTTGTACCTGTAAACCTATTTTTTTTTTCAACAACACATAAAACATAAATATAATCCAAGGCCAACAATAATGGACAACATGAATATGAATTACCAAGGCCAACATGAATATGACATTAAACTAAAGTTCTAATCAACTAAAGTATATCAAATATGCATTTAAACTAACGTAAATATGTCAAACTAAAGTAATGATAAATAAAAGCTACAATACGTCAAAAATCAGCTGAACTATTAAAATTTACATCACATTAAGCTAAAAACTAAGTAAATATGTACAAATCATCTACAAAACTATGTCACGAGCCGTCGTCGTCCAATCGCTCAGCATCGTCAGCCCGATCGTCACCCTGTTTGTGACACCCCCAAAAATAGGTATACATCACCCATCTTGGGTCGTCAGATACATGGTACAGAATTTAAATACAACTTACTAATACAACTGTCGTGTACAATACGACAAAACATAACTGTGAGTTTGAATACAATTATTGTCTACTAGAGACTATATAAACTCAAAAAGAGTCCTCATTACAATTATTGTCACACTATTTAACAGAATAGTGAGGACTACTAATACTATCATCTGGTTCATCACTCCGTTCTCCGACTCGTCCCAGCTATATTCTCATTTCCTGAAGAGAACGGTAAAAGAAAGGGTGATCTCAACTAGCCCAGTAAGAAATATTATGACTAAGATAATGCAGAATAAATTATCATTAGCCTTCAACAGTGTTAAACTGATAAAATATAATGAACATCAAGTTTAACTGCAGCGGAACAAGCAATCCATTAAAAGAGTCAAGTAGAAAATAAAATCTACTATCTTTTATGATTTAAAAGGTTTTTCAACACTGTTTTCGTTGGGACTCAACTAAAAAAAAATAATCCACATCATCGAATCACCCCTGCACTACGACCAAGGATATTCGTGTATTCATTAATGGTCATTATCATGCCAACAACTGTCCATCAATGCACTACGGGCCAATGAGGACTTTTACCGAATAATTATGACCATCATCTGTGGCCTGTTGTCCATCTATGCACAACAGGCCACAGATGACTTTCAACATTTTATAAATATGAGGATGATGACAATGATATAAGAATTCAATAAAACAAGTTCAAGAATTAATTTATCCAAGAATTAACAACGTCCAAATTGTCAACATGATACTGCTTTGTGGAGTAAAATTCAAGAATGCTTAGAAGAATATTTTCATGAAAAGATACTTGATGAAACACAATTATCAAGGATATTCCACAAATTTCATGGAGTATAGAAGTCAAAACTTAACCAACTGAGTATAATAAAGAATGGAATAACAAAAGAAATCATCATGCATGCGATAGACCGCACAGACAGATTATTCCAACAGAATAATAAATAATGGAACCAGGTCCGGCGTAAAACACACAGACAGAATATTCCAACAGAATAATAATAAAGACGGAACCAGGTCCGGTGTAAAACACACAGACAGGACGTTCCAACAGAATAATAATAAAGGCAGAACCAGGTCCGGTGTAAAACACACAGACAGGATGTTCTAACAAAATAATAATAAAGACGGAACCAGGTCCGGTGTAAAACACACAGACAGGATGTTCCAACAGAATAATAGAAGAATGTCACCAAGTATAGGGTAGACCGCGTATACAGGTTATTCTAACAGAATAATAAGAAATAGAATAACAACAGTTCTCTTCATGAATAAGAAAGAATAACACCCCTTACCGTTTTAAAGAAGAACTGCAATAAGGAAGTAGTTAAGTAGCAGAATACTTTTCTTCTCTCTCTCTATAGTTTCTCTCTCTAGAGTTCAGTGAATTCGTAAGAAATAATGAAGGAATGAGCTGCTATTTATAGAAAAATGGAATGCATAGTAACTAATCCATGAACGGTCCAAATTGATTACTTTAATCTGACGGTCCATATTTAAAGAAAAATTTTTTAATTAAAATATAATATATTCTATTTATAGAATAACTTTAATAAAGTATTCTGTTTTATATAAAAAGATGTTTCTGTTTTATTACGTTAATAATACGAATAAAACAAAACGTCATTATCGCTAAATAATTCATATTATTAACTTACAATAATTGAATCGAACTGAGTGACTTCTCACATAAGTATTAATAATCAATATCGTGTGCTACTATGCAACCACACATATTACTGTACCTTTACTACCGAGTAGTTCAACAGTATTAATGGTAAAACTTCCGCCGTTATTTTTAATAAAATATTTTTGTCGTTTTCTCAATCCGATAATAATTCTGTTGTGGGGTCCACCAATGATTATGTCGTTATACGAATATTCCCTGTTAAAACGAATATTCCCCGACCAATCGAATATTATATAACAACTTGCGTACTTTACAAAATTTATAAATATTACCCACAACTATAACATTATATCAAATTAATTTCATAATATTCAAAAATGATATTTATAGAAAATTCATCTTTATTTATAAAAGTTAGGGTCTTACACTGTTGAGATAATATAGTGTAACTCATTAGCCCATATATATAATACAATTAAAGATAACTAATTAAATAAAAATTACATAACATGCAGAATATATACTTGAATTATATTATGAATAGTATACCTGAGTAGTCGAGGGCTAACTCTGCATTGGCCCAAATGCGTTCAGTAGTAAAGTAACCATCAACCGAACAATCTCGTCACGTATCGCGGCGAACTGCTCCGGAGGGATACCCGTACTATCGACGGTGGCACCAGCTGCAATGTCATGCGCAAGCTGATGAAGGCAAGAATAGTTGGGCAGGTCCCGACGATGGAATAGCAAATCCATCTCAAACCTCTCCGACACCGCAGCCACAACCCGCTGGAACAAAGCATCGTCTAAGTCAGCGCCCATATTTGATGGTCCCACTGGGGCTCTTGGACGCAGACGCTGGCTAAAGCCTACAAAAATAAATATAACATGAATAATATTATAATTAAGTTTACTTTATTCATAAACAAGAAATAATCTAAAATATTATACCTCCAGGTAGTGTATAGGCTGGTATCCTCGGCAACCCCAGCACTCGATATTGGCCAGTAGTGCTAGTGGGAGTATCGTGAGACGCGACCCAAAGAGCCGTCTCCTCATCCTAAGATAAACTAATCTCAGGCGGAGGGGTGGTGGATTCAACCGTCTCAGCATCGCCCCTAGCAGCCTGCAACTCTACTAAATGCTGGTTGCGGAGCTTCTCAAACTGGTCCTGTAATTTAATATATGTACATGTTAGTTAACTTTGTATCATCCTATAAATTACGTAATATGATCCTAAATTATAGAGATTATAGTAAATGTATTACCCGTATAGCTAGTGATGCTGGAGACATCGTCGACCCCGAAGTAGAATCTTTCGGCGTATGGACTCTATCCCAGAACTCCATCATAGTAGGAGGTCGGCCCAAGCTACTCCACATGACCTAAATCATGTACATTAATTAATATTACCTTACTTTAATATAGTTGTAGTTTAATATTAAACTAAACTAAATATAAATACATACCGACTTAACCTCCTGAAAAGACTACGAGCCAGAAGTATGTATAACCCGTAAATGGCCTCGATTCTTCTTCATCTGCTCAGACTTGGTCTTGAAGGCAGCATCATCCCAATACGTACACATGGCAGCCCATGTTGCATCTGATACTATTGGCAGTTGATGTTGTCGTATAGTAGTCCCGGGCGATTTTTCTACTGCCCGGACTGCCCTCATACACATCTCGTACAGCTAACCGGCATAGTTCTTCTAGATGTGTGCAATAATAACGGTGTCACCATCTGCCTCAGTGATGCTGGGATCGTATCTATAATACCTCTATCAAACGGACATAACATACGTATAATTAATTATTTGAACAATATGTTAATAACTTGAACCTTGATTTAATATATGTAATTCGACTTACGTGAAATTCCCGCAACACTGTCACCATAAAGCTGGCATCGTAACGCGAGTACTGGCTAAATCGCATGCAGCCAGTCGGGAGATGCGCTAGGCATATGGCGTGTACGGTCGCCTTAGCGACCGAATCCATAATACTAGAAAACAAAATTTGTATTGAACATTTTAATTTATTAATCACATAATAATATCATTCTAATTGAATATAAGTGATATATTAAAGTTGAAACATACACTGATGACCCGACATCAACGGGTACTATGTCAGGAACTGCTGACTGACGACCTAATCGACTGAGGTTAGACCCTCGTTGACGCCGACGTCTAGCATCTGTATGTTTAATATAGTTATGACATTGATATATTATAGTACATGAATGTTTAATATAGTTATGAAAAAAAGTGTTAACTCACTAACTGGTGAAGACGACCCGCCCTAGGAGCCGTCACCCGATCCATCGCGGCTGCCACCACGGCCACCTCCACCGCTATGTCTAGGCATAGCTGTACTACTGAAATAACAGACATAAATTTGCATTAGTGAAATTTCATTGCAATTATTCTAATGATTTTTTTTAGTTGTATAATATTTACAAAACACCAATTAGTGAAGAAGTAGTACGTCGTCAAACCCGTCAGAATCAAAATCATTTTCATCATCTGATTATGTCTCTTCCTCTTTTGTATCAATTTCTTCCTCAGTATCATCTTCTACCATCACGTACGGACTGACAACCACATCTTCTTCCACTTCGTCAACATCGGGTACGTCAACGACATCATCTACCAACATGTCGCCATCATATAGCAATACGTGGTAAATGCTACTAAATTTATTGTACACAACTTATTGATCAGTTACTTTTAATTGTAGAAAACTAAGCAAATTCTACTTAGTTTATTATTTTATTTTATGTTAATTTATTTCAAATATATTTTGTTATTTTAATTTATGTTTATCAAATTTATTAGCTTTGATTTTATTTAATTTGGGATATTTTTTATGTAATGGAAAACTAAGCAAATGCTACTTAGTTTAAGATAATTATTCTATTTTTTTTATTTTATTTTATTTTTATTATTTATTAAATTATATTATATAAATTAATTAATTTACATTTAATTATATAAATTAAAATTAAAATTTTAAATTTTAATTTATTCTAGTTTATTATTAATTTTATTTAATTTATTTTAAATTTAATTTATTTATTTATTTTGATTTATTTATGTTTTTTATTATATTATTTTAAAATTTTATTTATTTATTTTGATTTATTTATGAATTTTATTATATTATTTTAAATTAATTAGTTTACATTTAATTATATTAATTTAAATTAAATTTAAAATTTTAATTTATTCTAGTTTATTATTAGTTTATTTTATTTATTTTAAATTTGATTTATTTATTTATTTTGATTTATTTATGTATTTTATTATATTATTTTAAAATTTTATTTATTCATTTTGATTTATTTATGTATTTTCTTATATTAGTTTAAATTAATTAATTAACATTTAATTATATTAATTTAAATTAAATTTTAAAATTTTAATTTATTCTAGTTTATTATTAATTTTAATTTCTTTATTTTAAATTTGATTTATTTATTTGATAAATTATTTTGTATTATATTATATTATTTTAAAATTTTATTTATTTATTTTGATTTATTTATGTATTTTATTATATTATTTTAAATTAATTAATTTACATTTAATTATATTAATTTATATTAAATTTAAAATTTTAATTTATTTTAGTTTATCATTAATTTTTTTTTATTTATTTTAAATTTAATTTATTTATTTGTTAAATTATTTTGTATTATATTATCTTATTTTAAAATTTTATATATTTATTTTGAGAAACTAACTATACATTAATATAATAAATAAGGTCCCACATATATTGCTATTTGTGACG
Organism: Panax notoginseng; assembly: GCA_016801055.1. Classification (NCBI taxonomy): domain Eukaryota; kingdom Viridiplantae; phylum Streptophyta; class Magnoliopsida; order Apiales; family Araliaceae; genus Panax; species Panax notoginseng. The sequence goes on along the minus strand of CM029018.1, from coordinate 12,169,818 downwards.
CCCCCAAAATTAGGTATACATCACCCATCTTGGGTCGTCAGATATATAGTACAAAATATAAATACAACTTACTAATACAACTGTCGTGTACAATACGACAAAACATAAACTGTGAGTTTGAATACAAATATTATCTTCTAGAGAGTATTCATACTCAAAAGGAGTCCTCATTACATTTATTAACACACCATTACATAGAATAGTGAGGACTACTAACTAATACTATCATTCGGACCATCACTCCGTTTCCCGACTTGCCCCAGCTACGTTCTCATTTCCTGAAGAGAACAGTGAAAGAAAGGGTGAGCTCAACTAGCCCAGTAAGAAATATTATGACTAAGATAATGCAGAATAAATTATCATTAGCCTTCAACAATGTTAAACTGATAAAATATAATAGACATCAAGTTTAACTGTAGCGGAACAAGCAATCCATTAAGAGAATCAAGTAGAAAATAAACTCTACTATCTTTTATGATTTAAAAGATTTTCTAACACTGTGATCGCTGGGACTCTGCTTAATAAAATAATCCACATCATCGAATCACCCCTGCACTACGGCCAAGGATATTCGTATATTCATTAATGGTCATGATCATGCCAACAACTGTCCATCAATGCACTACGGGCCAATGAGGACTTTTACCACATCATTCGTAACATTACGGTCATGATTACACCGAATAATCCCTGGTCATAATCATACCAAGTCCATCTATGCACTACAGGCCACAGATGACTTTCAACAGAATATAAACATGAGGATGATGACAATGATATAAGAATTCAATAAAACAAGTTCAAGAATTAATTTATCCAGGAATTAATAACGTCCAAATTGTCAACATGATACTGTATTGTGGAGTAAAATTCAAGAATACTTAGAAGAATATTTTCATGAAAAGATACTGGATGAAACGCAATTATCAAGGATATTCCACAAATTTTATGGAGTATAGAAGTCAAAATTTAACCAACTGAGTACAATAAAGAATGGAATAACAAAAGAAATCACCATGCATGCGATAGACCACACAGACAGGTTATTCCAACAGAATAATAAATAATGGAACCAGGTCCGGCGTAAACGCACAGACAGGATATTCCGACAGAATACTAAATAATGGAACCAGGTCCGGTGTAAAACACACAGACAGGATGTTCCAACAGAATAATAACAAGACGGAACCAGGTCCGGTGTAAAACACACAGACAGGATGTTCCAACATAATAATAATAAAAACGGAACCAGGTCCGGTGTAAAACACACAGACAGGATGTTCCAACAGAATAATAATAAAAACGGAACCAGGTCCGGTGTAAAACACACAGACAGGATGTTCCAACAAAATAATAAAAGAATGTCACCAAGTATAGGGTAGATCCGCGTATACAGGTTATTCCAACAGAATAATAAGAAATGGAATAACAACAGTTCTCTTCATGAATAAGAAAGAATAACACCCCTTACCGTAAAAGAACTGGATATAAGAGTAGTGAAGTAGCAGAAAACTTTTCTTCTATCTCTATATAGTCTCTCTCTATAGTTTCTCTCTCTAGAGTTCAGTGAATTCGTAAGAAAATAATGAAGGAATGAGCTTCTATTTATAGGAAAATGGAATGCATAGTAACTAATCCATGAACGGTCCAGATTGATTACTTTAATCTGACGGTCCATATTTAAAGAAAAATCTTTTAAATGAAATATAATATATTCTATTTATAGAATAACTTTAATAAAGTATTCTGTTTTATATAAAAAGATGTTTCTGTTTTATTACGTTAATAATACGAATAAAATAAAACGTCATTATCGCTAAATAATTCATATTATTAACTGACAATAATGGAATCAAACTGAGTGACTTCTCACATAAGCATTAATAATTAATACCGTGTGCTACTATGCAACCACACGTATTACTGTACTTTTACTACCGAGTAGTTCAACAGTATCAACGGTAAAACTTCTGCCGTTATTTTCATAAAGTATTTTTGTAGTTTTCTCAATCCGACAATAATTCCGTTGTGGGGTCCACCAATAATTGTACCGTCGTACGGATATTCCCCGACAAAAAAAATATTCTCCGACCAATCGAATATAATATGACAACTTGCATACTTTGCAAAATTTATAAATACTACCCATAACTATTATATCAAATCCACACAATAATATAAAAAAAATTATTTCGAGAAAAATTAAATATTTATTCATAAAATCTGGGGTTTCACAATCTCCCCTCCTTATGGAATTTCGCCCTCAAAATTTACGTACTTACTTGGTATGCCGAACATCGAAATTTACGTACGTACTTGGTATGCCGAACATGTGAGGATACCTTGACTTCACTTCAAATTCTAACTCTTGAGGTATAACCTTTAAGCATCGAATATGATCCTTCTTATCCAAGATGTTAACACATATCTCCTCATACGTTAAATCTTTCGCTATTTCGTCCGGTTCTAAATTAATAATGCGGTTCGGGTCGTCCACATATTTACGTAACATTGATACAAAAAAAAAATATTCTGAACACGCAACATACTTGGCGGTAAAACGAGTCTATAGGCCACAGTTCCTACTTCATCGAGGATTTCAAATGGGCCAATTAAATCGAGAGTTGAGATTTCCTCTCTTCGTCGATTCTTGCTTCTAGAATAACGCCCTCTTGAACCTTCTTCTTCACATTTATCAGCTCTTAGTATGTAGCTTGAGCGGCTTTAACTTTATCGATTAAAGTCGATTTTAATCGTATATTCGTTATCTTCACGTGGGTTCGAATATTCGCACTTGTAACCGTATACGATCTTCTACACAACGCGTCAGCTACCATGTTCACTTTTTCACGATGTTATTGAATGGTACGATCGTAATCTTCAACAGCTCGAGCCAACGTCTTTGGCGCATAATACGTTCGTTTTAGTTGAAGAAATATTTGAGGGTTTAAGAAATGGATTTTGTACTGGGGTCAATACAAAATTCAATTTTACGCTCTGGGGTAGGCTAAGAAGTCTTCAAGAATACGTCAAGAAATTTATTAACAATAGAAATATCGTTCAAAACTGTGACCCTCATCCAAGACTTGGATAACACGTCACATTGATACCTATCAACTTGTCATCGTCATTTACAACGTCTCCTACGGAAAGTCTAGCTTCGGTGCATTCCACACCAGGAAGTCAACAACGAAAGGAACGGGAATTTTTACTTATGGCTTGATATGACAATGATTGACTTTAGTGGTTTGGTTACTTTGAATTTGCATAACAGATTGGTTAGGAATATGAAAGCTAACAACTTTACGAAAAACATGATGAGCAGTTAACCAATCGTTTCTAAAAATCACATCAATGCACGTATTTTCAAAGAGATAAGATCAACAGGTAACGTGAAAGTGTTGATTTGAACAAGATTTATAAATAGTAGAGGTAACAAAGGTTTCTCCCAACGGAATTTCAACAAAGAAATCAAAGTCTAACTTCTCCGGAGTTAAGTTCAAATATTGAACACAACTAGGTGAAATAAAAGAGTGAGTAGAACTGGTATCTAACACGGTATAGACTTCGCAAGAGTTTATGATTAGCTTACCTGCGATAACTTCATTTGGGTTCCTCACTTGTTGGAAAGTCATGACAACCGCTCTCCCTTGAACTACCCGGCTTTGACTTGTCTGGGGTAGCATTTGGTGTCATTACTATCGTTGGAATTGACTTTAATATAGGGCATATTCCACCCTCAACTGCTTCATCGTACTCCTGCTTCATGATCTGAATCATCAATCTTCGATCCATATCGAGTTCAGATTGATCGCTCTGTACAGGGTAATTCAAAACTCGATGTTGGGTTCTCCCAATTGCTGTCCAAAAAGAGAAATGTATATCATCTATTTTAGCCTTTTTGGATCGGACGTCTCTTTCTACAATATCAACACGTCGTGCGGATTTTACCCACGCATCCTTCATTCTCACTCGTTCAGTTGTTTCTTCTTTCAGCTGATCCTTGATATTTGAATTCTCAGATTCCAACTTTAATATCTTACACTCTGCCAAAGCGTGATTTTGTTTGAGCAACACATATCGGGTAACACAATTTTGAATCGTTACATCTCTTTGCTCCACGACCGCCTGTCGTTCTTCAGCCTGCTCTTCTAACCCATGAACACGATTTTGTAATTCTAAGTTTTGATCATAGATTTCTTCTAACCAATTCTCCTCAGGTTCCTCTTCTTCCTCTTCTTCCTCTTCTTCCTCACTCTCAGATGTTACCTCTGCCACTAACTCGGGTGCAACTATTAGTTCTTCACTTACCACGTAGATATCTCTAATTTCTTCTTCGCCTGATATTACATTATCCTGGTTGGTGATTAGAGGTGCCACGGTCTCATTCACTCCATTGTTGACATTTTCAGCTGCCATTTTTAAATACTGCCACAAAACAAAGGTTAATTAACATATAACATATTATCCATATACTTTGACCGACCAATTAAATACCAAATAAACTTAGGTAGGTCATACTAGCGAAGGAATTCCCCGTCTCTCCCCTCCTAGTTCTATTCTCACATCCTAGCCAGGGATCATATCCCTAAGCTCTGATACCAACTGTGACGCCCCCAAAATTAGGTATACATCACCCATCTTGGGTCGTCAGATATATAGTACAAAATACAAATACAACTTACTAATACAACTGTCGTGTACAAATACGACAAAACATAAACTGTGAGTTTGAATATAAATATTATCTTCTAGAGAGTATTCATACTCAAAAGGAGTCCTCATTACATTTATTAACACACCATTACATAGAATAGTGAGGACTACTAACTAATACTATCATTCGGACCATCACTCCATTTCCCGACTTGCCCCAGCTACGTTCTCATTTCCTGAAGAGAACAGTGAAAGAAAGGGTGAGCTCAACTAGCCCAGTAAGAAATATTATGACTAAGATAATGCAGAATAAATTATCATTAGCCTTCAACAATGTTAAACTGATAAAATATAATAGACATCAAGTTTAACTGTAGCGGAACAAGCAATCCATTAAGAGAATCAAGTAGAAAATAAACTCTACTATCTTTTATGATTTAAAAGATTTTCCAACACTGTAATCGCTGGGACTCAGCTTAATAAAATAATCCACATCATCGAATCACTCCTGCACTACGGCCAAGGATATTCGTATATTCATTAATGGTCATGATCATGCCAACAACTGTCCATCAATGCACTACGGGCCAATGAGGACTTTTACCACATCATTCGTAACATTACGATCATGATTACACCGAATAATCCCTGGTCATAATCATACCAAGTCCATCTATGCACTACAGGCCACAGATGACTTTCAACAGAATATAAACATGAGGATGATGACAATGATATAAGAATTCAATAAAACAAGTTCAAGAATTAATTTATCCAGGAATTAATAACGTCCAAATTGTCAACATGATACTGTATTGTGGAGTAAAATTCAAGAATACTTAGAAGAATATTTTCATGAAAAGATACTGGATGAAACGCAATTATCAAGGATATTCCACAAATTTCATGGAGTATAGAAGTCAAAATTTAACCAACTGAGTACAATAAAGAATGGAATAACAAAAGAAATCACCATGCATGCAATAGACCACACAGACAGGTTATTCCAACAGAATAATAAATAATGGAACCAGGTCCGGCGTAAACGCACAGACAGGATATTCCGACAGAATACTAAATAATGGAACCAGGTCCGGTGTAAAACACACAGACAGGATGTTCCAACAGAATAATAACAAGACAGAACCAGGTCCGGTGTAAAACACACAGACAGGATGTTCCAACAGAATAATAATAAAAACGGAACCAGGTCCGGTGTAAAACACACAGACAGGATGTTCAACAGAATAATAATAAAAACGGAACCAGGTCCGGTGTAAAACACACAGACAGGATGTTCCAACAGAATAATAATAAAAATGGAACCAGGTCCGGTGTAAAACACACAGACAGGATGTTCCAACAGAATAATAAAAGAATGTCACCAAGTATAGGGTAGATCCGCGTATACAGGTTATTCCAACAGAATAATAAGATATGGAATAACAACAGTTCTCTTCATGAATAAGAAAGAATAACACCCCTTACCGTAAAAGAACTGGATATAAGAGTAGTGAAGTAGCAGAAAACTTTTCTTCTATCTCTATATAGTCTCTCTCTATAGTTTCTCTCTCTAGAGTTCAGTGAATTCGTAAGAAAATAATGAAGGAATGAGCTTCTATTTATAGGAAAATGGAATGCATAGTAACTAATCCATGAACGGTCCAGATTGATTACTTTAATCTGACGGTCCATATTTAAAGAAAAATCTTTTAAATGAAATATAATATATTCTATTTATAGAATAACTTTAATAAAGTATTCTGTTTTATATAAAAAGATGTTTCTGTTTTATTACGTTAATAATACGAATAAAATAAAACGTCATTATCGCTAAATAATTCATATTATTAACTGACAATAATGGAATCAAACTGAGTGACTTCTCACATAAGCATTAATAATTAATACCGTGTGCTACTATGCAACCACACGTATTACTGTACTTTTACTACCGAGTAGTTCAACAGTATCAACGGTAAAACTTCCGCCGTTATTTTCATAAAGTATTTTTGTAATTTTCTCAATCCGACAATAATTCCGTTGTGGGGTCCACCAATAATTGTACCGTCGTACGGATATTCCCCGACAAAAAGAATATTCTCCGACCAATCGAATATAATATGACAACTTGCATACTTTACAAAATTTATAAATATTACCCATAACTATTATATCAAATCCACACAATAATATAAAAAAAATTATTTCGAGAAAAATTAAATATTTATTCATAAAATCTGGGGTTTCACACTATTGCAGAATTCCGACAGAAATTTTGTCAAAAATTCAGTCGGATATAACAAATATGAAAATATTTTGACATAAGGCAATCCATGTAAGACCCCGAATTTTATGAAATGAAAGTATTCAATTTTCTTATAATTATTATTTTATTTCGTAAATGGTTAAATTGATAAAAGGTTAAAGTTAAGGGTGATATGTGAAATTTTTTTTGCAAAGTATGCAAGTTGTTATAAAATATTCGTTTGGTCGGAGAATATTCTTTTTGTCGGGAAATATTTGTACGACGGCACAATCATTGGTGGACCCCACAACGGAAGTATTGTCGTAGTTAGAAAACGACAAAATTATCATTTTATAAAAATAACGGCGAAAGTGTTACCGTTAAAACTGTTGAACTACTCGGTAGTAAAAGTACAGTAATACGCGTGGTTGCATAGTAGCACACGGTATTGATTATTGATGCTTACGTGATAAGTCACTCAGTTATATTCAATTATTGCTACAGTAATTGCTGCATCATATCTCTCATATTATTGATTCAATTATTGTCACAGTATCATCTGTATAATATGTTATATTATTAAATCAATAATTGAAGCGGCAAAGTTATTCATATTATTATTTGTAATATTGACAATGTCTAGAAGTTCTGTCAAGGAGAGGTTTGGTCATCTAATTGCGCGCCAATAAGGAGAAATCCTTATCGAAAATCCCCCTCTTTTCTGGGAACGATCTGGTTGTTAAATATTGTGAGTTATAATATTAATGATGAATAAGTTCGTGTTGATTAAAAAAGAAATTGACAGTTCCATTGTGTTGGGATTATTAGTGTTAGTGGAAATCGACATTTATTTTGATAATAATTGATGTTTGGAGGTTATATTGACCAATCGGGTAATTAACCGGATAAATGAGTAATTAATTACTATTAATTCACATGCTTATAACTATGTGTTCACATGTGTGTATTATTGATTCACATGATTTACTATTAAGGGAGTTGGTGCAAGATTGATAATACTTGCATGACTAAGTTAAAAATAGAGGTATAGATGGAGGTACAATACTATACTCCCTCCATCTCATTACATCTGACGTTCTAGAGATTTTCACATAAATTAAGAATAGATGTAGTTTTACTATTTTACCCTTAATTAATACTTTAATCTCATTTAATTCTCCATTAACACCAAACTTGATTTCACACTCTCTCTCCTAATTTTCTCTCCTAATTAAAGAATAGAATTTGAACTGTTTTTTGAAAATAGAGAAAATAGCCATTAATGGTGGTGGAGAAGGAAGGGTAGAAAAGGAAACAAGTAGGCAAAATATTCTTGGTTTTGTAAAAGGTCAAATATTTTGAGAAGAAAAAAACTCTCTAGAACGTCAGATATAATGGGATGGAGGGAGTAATTAATTTTTTCACATGTTTAGAACTATTGAGTCACATAATTTACTATTGATTCACATGATTTACTATTAGGGGAGGTGGTGCAAGTTTGATAATACTTGCAGGACTAAATTAAAAATGAAAAAAAAGAGAAAAGTATTATACTGTAATATTTTGAGCCCCAAAATGTACAATTATCGAAACTATATTTTCCTATAAATAGAAGCTCATTCTTCCTTTATTTCTCACTAATTCACTAAAGCTATAGAGCAATTATTATAGAGAAAAATTATAGAGAGGAAGAAGAAGAGAAGTCTGCTACCTCACTATTTCAGTATCCAGTTTCTTCTAAGATAAGGGGCATTATTTCTTTCGTATTTATGAAGAGAGCTTCTATTATTCTATTCTTTATTATTATGTTGGAATAACCTGTCTATGCGAAGTACCGCATACATGGTAAAATTCTTCTGTTATTCCATTCTTTATTATTATGTTGGAATAACCTGTCTATGCGAAGTACCGCATACATGGTGAAATTCTTCTGTTATTCCATTCTTTATTATTCTGTTGGAATATCCTGTCTGTGCGGATTACGCATGACCTGGTTCCATTCTTTATTATTCTGTTGGAATATCCTGTCTGTGCGTATTACGCATGATCTGGTTCTATTATTTATTATTATGTTAGGAATAACATGTCTGTGCGGTCTATCGTATGCCTGGTAAATTCTTCTGTTATTCCATTCTTTATTATTCTGTTGGGAATAACTTGTCTGTGCGGTCTATCGCATGCCTGGTGAATTCTTTTGTTATTCCATTCTTTATTATTCTATTAGAAATGATTTGTCTACGTGGATTACCGCATGGCGGATGAAAATCCATTTGCAGTTTCGTATATTCTATTATACTCGTATGAGATATCATTTCTTTTGTACTCGTCATGAAATATTATTTTATTTGGTATTTTATTTACGAGTTACTATTCACCCAGTTACTATTCACTCTAGTATTATTCACTCTGGTATTCGGGGCACTTTTTGTGCCAGAGTACTATTCACGAGTTACTATTCACCCGATTACTATTCACTCTAGTATCATTCACTCGGGTATTCGGGACACTTTTCGGGATCTACTAGAAATTCAATATATAGCGACGAGCTATAGCGACGGTCGGCACGAACCGTCGCTATAGGGTATCTATAGGGACGGTCGGCACGGAACCGTCGGTATAGAGGTTTTTTAAAGATAAAACCCACCCAGTCCCGGCTTCCCCCAAATCATTTCACTATCTTTACTCTTTCTCTCTCGTTACAGACGAACGGACCGGAGCGATCGTGACCGAAGCGAACAAGGGTATAGGATATGCGATGGTGAGACATAGCGATCGTGACCGGAGCCTTGTTGTATACCATCATCGATCTCTATTTGGAAATGGCAGATTCTTCTAGGGTTTTGAGTTCAAGCTTAATTTATGTTACCCTTAGGTAACCACTTTCAGTTTCATTGATCCATCATTATTTTTTGGTTTAATTAGTTTGATTTGTGTGTACATCTTTATGGAAGAACAGAGGGGAGATTATCAGGTGGAGGAGGAGTTCAGTGTATGGAAAAAGAACACCCCATTTCTGTACGATCTCATAATCTCCCACGCACTGGAATGGCCATCTCTCACCGTCCACTGGCTCCCCTCGCCTCCGACCACATGTGCCGACGGATCATTCTCTATTCACAAGATGATCCTCGGAACCCACACTTCCGATGATTTCCCTAACTTCCTCATCGTCGCCGATGCCCATCTCCCCGTCAACCCTGCCTCCGCCCCCGAGACCAATCTGGAAAGCCCTAATATCCCAAAGGTCAACACTATGTTGTTTATTTGGGTTTTGAATTTCTGTGTTTGCTAAATCTTTGGGTTTGATTATCTGTCTTTGGTAATTCTTGGTTTTCTATAACCCGATTGTGTTTCAGGTTTCTGTGGCTCATACCATTGGACATGTAGCAGCTACTGTGAGTATGTCGAAGGTTGCCGTTTCATTTACTTATATTATCAAGAGTGGTGAACCTGCTTTTAGTGTTTTGGTATCGAGGTTCATCTTGGGTGAGACATTTTCGATGCCGGTGTACTTGTCTCTTCTTCCGATCATCGATGGCTGCGGCCTTGCTGCTTTAACAGGGCTGAATTTTAACACGATTGGTAACTGGAGAAATCCCTCTTACTCAATTTTTAACTGTTTATCTTTTCATGATGTGTTGCATTCAACATAATTTCTTGAATTATGATCTGTGTGATTGCTGGGAATAGGCAGGAAATTTGAGATCTTAAGTCTTTGGAGTTGCCATATTTAGGAATTTTAGCCAAAATGAAAATTTCTAGCATATTGAGCTTATTGATTTATGAAGCTGTATATGGTTATTTCATTTTGATAGGAGCCTAAATTAGTATACTTCTATTGATTTAGTAATTCATATTTGTTTTATTACTCTCTTTTTTTGGTAGTAAATGGTCGAAGTTGTAAATGTTTAACCTTTCACTAATTTTAATCTCTTTTATATTTGCTATGAAACATAAATGCAGTGACCAACTTGTTTATTACTTTTATATAAAGCAGTCACAAGTTTCTTGTTAAGCTGGGTGACTAGGGTCCTGGCACTTTGTGATATTCTGATATTAAAAAAAAACTAGTTTTTGTTGATGGATGTATGTGGTTGCTTCCCAGATTCTTATTATTGTAGATGTTGTGTATGTCGGGATCACACTCCTTTCATTATATTTTTCTTATAAAAGGAACTATTGTTTTCTGATAAATAAACCCATAAACCCTCTCCTCCTTTCCCCCCTCTTTTATGTCGTTCTCCCATTCTGCATCAGTTGTATTATCTCTCTTCACTACATTTAACTCTATTGTTGCTAAAGGAGAGGAATACCGAGTTTGTAGAGAATCTGCGAGGCAGTAGTGGGATTTGATGAGGTCCTATTATCAGAAGGTGATGTGAAATATGATCTTGTTTTGTGCATATGGGTTTTCCCTTTAAAACTTCCAGATATCAAATCGAATTGTTTACGTAATTAAATTGAACAATGAAAGGCACACATTCCTTTGCAGGCAGCTACAACATATACAAATGGGGAACGTGACTATGCAATATTCCTATCTGAGCAGGTGTGTTTGTGTTTTGTTTTGGGTTTTTATGGTTTGAAAAAAAGGGGATGGTGGTGGGGATGTTGTGCCCAGTTACATGTTTTGCTTCTATTTTTCTGCCTTTGTTCATTCTACAAATGCAAGTGATTTAAGTACATATTTGATGATCTGGTAATCTAGTATATACAAGATAACTATATCTTTTTCTTTTTTAGTTACTACTGTTCAACTTCTTTTTAAAGACTGTTTGTTGTTTTTTGTGAACTCTTGAGGTGAAAAGTAGTAGTAAATTTTATTAATTAATTGCCTTCACTTCATGTCAGTTAGTGGCAAGCATTAGTTGAACAATTTTGATATATATAGCTATAAAGTGTTTATGTTATCCCAACAGAATAGGAAATTATAGGTTTTTATATTATGTTTCTTCTATATATATTGCTTAGGCTGAATAATTATATGATGGCATGTATGTAATGTTCTTATTTTCGCTGAACTTCAAAAAATTAATCACATCATGTGTAGGGGAAGAAGTTGAAAGTTCCCACATTCCTGGTCCCTGCTACCCAAAAGGTTTGTTAATGTTTGGTGTTTTGCTTCTTTTATTTTATATTTTGCGGAAATTATGATAGTAATAGGATTGAGAGTTAAAATATGAGGTGTTCGCACTAATTTTCAGGTTTGGATGGATGTATATAGCCTCCCTGTGCCAGGATCTGGTGGAAAGACTTGTTCTCAGATATTTGAAGAAGCAGGCTGTGATACACCTGCAAGTCCTAGCTGTGGTACTTGTTTGGGTGGTCCTAAAGACACTTATGCACGCATGAATGAAGCTCAAGCAAGTTGTACCATTTCTCAGTTTTATACACATGAATTAAACATGAAGTTACATGTACTCAATTGTTTGATGTGCCTTTAGAAATATCAAATATGCTAAATGTCATGGACTCCATATCTGTGACTAAGCTAATATTGGAGATGGCATCTTAAGTTTGAGCTCTTTACATTGGTCCTTAAGGACCTTAACATGTTTTCATTCTCAAGGTGTTATTAATTACTTGTATCAGGGTGTTGTTTATTTGTAACATATGCAATTTTTAGTAACTTGTAAAGATGCCTTCTCTTTATGTTTGTCCGTAACGTGATTTACTATTACTTCGGTGTATCAATAAAATGGGTGTTTTTTTTTGCACCATGCAAGGCTTAAGTTCTGCCTTCCAAGGCTGAACATCTTTTATTATTACCTTGAGCATTTGTTTCACTGATAGTATATATTACTACTTTTGTTTTTGTTACCTTAGGGATTTTGATATTAGCTTTTGTTTGGCTGTCCCATTATAATTCACGATTATTTGCATTAGGAAGATCTCCTCTTGCAAGACAATTTGCCTATTATCTTTATTATAAATTTACAGTTTGGATAGCGCTTGACTTTCGTAGATGACTGATCATTGCAGGTCTGTGTCTCCACCACAAATAGGAACTTTCCTGTCGCATGGGGCACAAACAAGGCCAGATTTATTTAGCTTCTCCTTATACTGCTCCAGCATCAGATTTATTTGGTTTATTATAATAATAATAATTATTATTAATGATATCATTATCCTCGTCGTTATTATTCTTTTATTTCTTTATTGCCCTTATTGTCTTGATTCTTTTTCGTTGTCATATGAGTTTCATTTACATTCTGCTCTGATAATTGAAGCCGTTAATTTTCAACTTCCCCAATCCCCCCTAAATAAATACCTTCAATCCATGCATTACTCTTCATCTTTATTTTGGAATGAGTCTGTCCTGAAGGGATGATCTCCAAGAGTAGACATATCCCGTAGTCATTTTATTTTACTTGTCTCTAGTTTCCAAGTTGGTCATTAACATTTTATTCTTTTCTGTTTCAGATAAGGATCTTAAGACTAAAGTGCACAAACGTGGTTATTTTAGAAGATTATTTCGAAGAGAGTAATTGTTGTTGGTGTAGAGAAACTAGGCAAGATCTGGAATTTTGAAAGTTATTACAACTTGGAAGTGTGCTAAAGTGCATCATTTTGGGTAGTAGGACATTATTTGTGGACAGTGTGAGGGATTGGGTCGGTCTCCTCATATATTTGACAAGTTAGATGTATATAATGTTGTAATGTGAATGAGGAGATGAATTATTCAACTTATTATATTGTAATGTTGTAATGTGAATGATTTTAAATGATGTATATAATATTTTAGATATTTTATTTTATTTTGTATTTGTGTTTGTTGAATAAATGTGTATTATTAATTTTTTTTTAAATATGAAAAGGCTATAGCGACGGTCATCGACCGTAGCTATAGTGTTCTATAAAACACATCCCCCTATAGCGACGGTCATCGAGCGTCGCTATAGATATCTATAGCTACGGTCATGACCGTAGCAATAGCTCTCAGCGGTCGTTAGTAAAGAGCAAATACACGATTTTATCACGACCTATAGCTAGGGTCGGTGACCGTCGCTATAGGCCAAAAGACCGTCGCTATAGGCTTTACCGACGGGTTCTATGGTGACGGTCGTCGACCGTCGCTAAAACCTTTAGCGACGGTCTTTTAGCCTATAGCGACGGTCGGCGACCGTCGCTATAGGCTAATTTTCTAGTAGTGATACTATTCACAGAGTACTATTCCCGAGATACTATTCACGGGATATTATTCACCCGAAAAATATATTTCTTTTTTGTCCAAATTATTTTTGGTACATGAATATTATTCTTCAATTTTACTCTACAAAGCAGTATCATGTTGACAATTTGGACGTTATTGATTTTTGGATAAATTAAATTATAAATTTTTAAAATTTATCCTTGAACTTGTTTTATTGAATTATTATGTCATTGTCATCATCCTCGTGCTTATATTGTGATGAAAGTCATCTTTGACTTACGTGCATAAATGGACTTGATATAATTATAACCAGGGATTATTCGGTATAATCATGACTGTAATGTAACGAATGATGTGATAAAAGTCATCATTGGCCCGTAGTGCATTGATGGACAGTTATTGATATGATTATAACTAGGGATTATTCGGTATAATCATGGCCATTGATGATTACATGAATCTCCTTGGCCGTAGTGCAGGGATGATTCAATGATGTGGTTTATTTATTAAGCTGAGTCTCAGCGATAAAGTTGATGATAAACTTTTTAAATCATAGAAGATAGTAGATTTTATGCTCTACTTGACTCTTCTAATAGATTGCTTATTTTCGCTGCAGTTGTTGATCTAAAACTTGTTGTCTATTGTATTCTATCAATTGTTATACTGTTGAAGGCTAAGGATAATTTATTCTGCATTATCTTAGTCATAATATTTCTTACTAGGCTAGTTGAGCTCACCCTTTCTTTCATTGTTCTCTTCAGGAAATGAGAATATAGCTGGGACGTACGAGTCGGGGAATGGAGTGATGGTCCAGGATAAATGGCTTTAGTAGTTCTCAATATTCTACGGAATAATGTGATAATAATTATAATGAGGACACCATTGAGTGTGGATATTGTCTAGTTGACAATATTCTTGTTTAAACTCTCAGCTATGTTTTGTCGTATTTTACACGACTGTTGTATAATTAAGTTGTATTTGAATTTATGTACCATGTATCTGACAACTCAAGATGGGTGATGTATACCTATTTTGGGGGCGTCACAATCCACATATCACGGCAAGAATCAATTGTGACAACCCCAAAATAGGTCCATTCCACCCAACCCATTCTGAGTCGTCAAATACATGGTACAGAAAATAACTACAATATTATTACAACAATTGTCGTGCAAAATACAACAACACATATGCTGTGAGTTTGGATACAAATATATACCAAATGTGACTCATGTTTTAACCGTGGACATCACCTCACAATAACACCTTACATAAAGGTATAGTCAAAAACTGTTTTAGAAATTAGAATCTTTGGGAAGTGCTCAAGAAAACCTTCGTACATGGGAGGCCACGCGTCTAGGTTATGATAGATATCATATGGCCACAGAATTATCCTTGGTTGACCCAATAGACCCCAAAGAAAAACGAGAAGATTACTATCATATTCTTCCCAATGGTGAGTCTTCTCTTGACATATCATTATCTCTACTGTCTCTAATTGAGAATTATACTTTAAACAAACACCAAGATTATATAGGTAGTGTTCGTATATATACTCAGCAAGTGGATGAGCACATCCCTGTCTTATGATGACACGAGGTTGTATGTCGTTAGACATCTTGTATGATAGTGGCAAACCACCCTTCCAACGTTGGGTACACCTTATCCTATTGGATTCACCAAATATAACAACTAAATGAACTCTTCTATACTGCTTCGGGAGAACATCCACAGCTAGAGACCACTGTTCTATTTTCCCGTTACCCTCGCTCGACCCAGCTACACTCTTATTACCTGAAAGGAATTGTGAAGCAAAAGGGTGAGCACAACTAGCCCAGTAAAGAATATCACGACTAAAGATAATTAAATTATCAGTAGCCTTCATCAATAATAAATCAGAGATTTAGAACATATGGTAAATGATAAAAAATTTCAACCATAGTTGCAGCGGAACATGCAATCCATTAGAAGAGTCAAATAGACTATAAAGTCTATTATCTTCTCCATGTTAAAAATCCGTCAACAATGTTTAATCCCTGTAACATCAATCAACAATTCTGGTCCACAATCATATGAATAACTCATAATCATAACTGTAGTTCTAAATTCCTCTTCTCATCCAGGACGAAGATAATTTCCATCACCTATCTTTACCTGAAACATCAAAGATCATGGTTACACCAAATCACATTTCCTGTTCATAATCATACTAATAACTTCATCTTTGCACTACAGACAAAGATATTCATTTGTATCACCAGTTGGTCATGTTTATCTCAATATCTGTTCATCTTTGCACTACTGGCCAAAGATATTCAACAACATGTCATCTTTGCACTACGGGCCAAAGATATTCATCAACAAACCATCTTTGCACTACGGGCCAAAGATATTCAACAACAGTTCATCTTTGCACTACAGGCCAAAGATATTCATCAACAGGCCATCTTTGCACTACATGCCAAAGATATTCATCAACAATTTATATTTGCACTACAGGCCAAATATATTCATATCTCAAAGAAATATATAATCATTTCAGAATTTATATAAACAATAATTATAACCATGTTGATCAATTCACCTTTGCACTTAAGCTTAAGATATTTAATTATAAATTCAATGGTCATGATCATACCAGTCACAATTCAACTTTGCACTACAGGCCAAAGAGAACCCTAGTCATGATCATACCAATAATCTACCCATCTTTACACTCCAGTGAAAGAGAATTTCAACATCAGGGTTATAAAAATATTATATATGATGATAAAAATAATATGATCAACATATAGTTTTAATCTCAAGAGTAATATTCGTAACTCATGAATAGTAAATCGTGAATAGTAACTCATGAATAGTAACCCCGACACAAAAGATAGAAATTCTACAATAAAATCCATACCAATATTTCGGTATAATGATATTGAAAGAATAACATTACTTAAATTTATAAACAATTTATTTTAATTGTTTACACTTTACTAATTAATGCATTTAATCATCATAAAATGCCAACTCTTACAATTTCATCATCAATAACCAAAACCCTCATCAAAAATCTGCATATACCTCATATAGGATTCTCAAGCCATAAAATCCTATTTTCCAATTTTCTTTCTTCACAAAACATATTTAATTCATTTACTCATAACTAGACCATTTTCATGAAAAATACCAAATCAGTTCCAAAAATATTTTTTTTCTGGGATTTAGTATAATATAGTCCCATAGTGAACATATATTTTTCTCAGAATTTTTAAAAGTCATTTACTATTTTTCATATGGCCAAAACAGCCGAATATTTAGACATTTATCAAAAATTGTACTTTTGTCCAAAAATTCTGAAATTAACAGAGTATACTTCCATCATATACATGTACTCCCAATAAAAATTTCATCAATTTTGGAGTTAACCACAAGAAATTATAAGCTGTTACTTTTAAAATAGTCTTTTCTCATAAAATTCATAACTCTCAATCTATACATCCAAAAATCACCATTTTTGGACACAATCAAGAAAACTCATCAAAATATCATTTTAAATTTTTCCAGAATTTTTGAAGATCAGAAAAATTACGAAACTGAAAATCATAACAACCCTTAAAATCCCTTAATATCCCTTACTATCCCTTACCTCAAAAGAGCAGTACTTCTGATCGGTATAAGGCTGAAAGAAACTTGCACTGATGAATAGCAACTCACCAAGTATCTAAATACTCACAAAATACACTCAATAATCTAGAGAGAGAAAGAGAGAAAGCTTATGTTTCTGGTGTGATTTTCAATTCTAACTTAGCCCTCTATTTATAGGAAAATTTTGGTAGGTTTGACCTGCAACCTGATGGCTTTACCTGCTACTATTCCCACCCACCACATTTGAAATATAATTCAGCACATTTCTTCACCAACCACAAGTGGGGCCCACCAATTCTAGAATTTTCCACCAAAATGATAAACTCCGAAAATTCAACAATTTCTGAACCAGTCATCTCGTAAAATTCATAACAAATCATACATTCATTTTTAACGGTTCAAAATTTGTGGACATATACTCAACTTATATATGTATAACATATCCAAATATTACTACGATCCAACGGTCGGATTAAAAATTATAACCCCCGCAAAATATCTCAAAAACCCTGATTTTTAATACCTCCATTCCGACAAAAATACTGATAAAAACCTCAACATTAACTCCTTCATTTTATCCACAAAAATATATCCCTCATTTATATCCACATAAAATAAATATTTCCTTATCATATGAATCAATAATTAATTATTCACAAATAATATTACAGAATCACATTTATGACAACCAGGCCGTTCCCAGGAAAGAGGGGGCTTTCCAATAAGGATTTCTCCTTACTAGCGCGCAATTAGATGACCAAACCTCTCCTTAGACAGAACTTTCTAGACATTGCCAATAATGCTATCTAATAATACTATTCAAATAATATGAATTATTGATCTGATAATGGAAAATACTGTGCAGCAACAATTATTGAACAACAATAATATAAAATTTCAACGTAGCAATTATTGAATCAATAAAATAAAATATTGAACAGTAATTGCTGTAACAATTATTGAGTAGTGCCTTTTTACGTAAGAATCAATAATTTCAAAAATACTGTGCAATACCGTGTGCTACTGTGCAATAACGCGTATTACTGTATTTTAACCACCAGGTATTTCAACAGTATTAACGATAACAACTACGCCGTTATTTGTAAAAACTCAAATTTGTCATTTTTCTTCACCCGACAGTTATTCGTTATGGGGCCCACAAATAGCTGCGCCGTCGTACGAATATTCTCCGACAGAAAGAATATTCCACGACCAAACGAATATTCCCCGACAACAATGATTATTTTATAACCACTTGCTTATTTTGAAAAAAAATTCATATTTCACCCATAACTTTAAACTTTTATCAATTTAACCATTTACTGAATAGTAATTATAAGAAAAATTGAATACTTTTATTTCATAAAATTCGGGGTCTTACAATCTCCCCTCCTTATGAAATTTCGTCCCCGAAATTTACGTACCTGGTATTTCAAAGAGTTGAGAATACCTTCCTTTCATTTCAAATTCCATCTTCTCTGTCATCATAATTTCTCCATTGCTCATCTCCTGTATTTCAAATAACATTCTAGAATACAGCTTCAAAACAAGTGTTAATTTAACAAATTAACATATCACATAATATCCCGATATTATGACTGACCAACAAATAAGCTTAGGTAGGACACACTAGCGAAGGATTTACTCATCTCTCCCCTCCTAGTTATATTCCCCGATCTCCGCCAGAGATCATATCCCTAAGCTCTGATACCACCTGTGACAACCCCAAAATAGGTCCATTCCACCCAACCCATTCTGAGTCGTCAAATACATGGTACAGAAAATAACTACAACATTATTACAACAATTGTCGTGCAAAATACAACAACACATATGCTGTGAGTTTGGATACAAATATATACCAAATGTGACTCATGTTTTAACCGTGGACATCACCTCACAATAACACCTTACATAAAGGTATAGTCAAAAACTGTTTTAGAAATTAGAATCTTTGGGAAGTGCTCAAGGAAACCTTCGTACATGGGAGGCCACGCGTCTAGGTTATGATAGATATCATATGGCCACAGAATTATCCTTGGTTGACCCAATAGACCCCAAAGAAAAACGAGAAGATTACTATCATATTCTTCCCAATGGTGAGTCTTCTCTTGACATATCATTATCTCTACTGTCTCTAATTGAGAATTATACTTTAAACAAACACCAAGATTATATAGGTAGTGTTCGTATATATACTCAGCAAGTGGATGAGCACATCCCTGTCTTATGATGACACGAGGTTGTATGTCGTTAGACATCTTGTATGATAGTGGCAAACCACCCTTCCAACGTTGGGTACACCTTACCCTATTGGATTCACCAAATATAACAACTAAATGAACTCTTCTATACTGCTTCGGGAGAACATCCACAGCTAGAGACCACTGTTCTATTTTCCCGTTACCCTCGCTCGACCCAGCTACACTCTTATTACCTGAAAGGAATTGTGAAGCAAAAGGGTGAGCACAACTAGCCCAGTAAAGAATATCACGACTAAAGATAATTAAATTATCAGTAGCCTTCATCAATAATAAATCAGAGATTTAGAACATATGGTAAATGATAAAAAATTTCAACCATAGTTGCAGCGGAACAGCAATCCATTAGAAGAGTCAAATAGACTATAAAGTCTATTATCTTCTCCATGTTAAAAATCCGTCAACAATGTTTATCCCTGTAACATCAATCAACAATTCTGGTCCACAATCATATGAATAACTCATAATCATAACTGTAGTTCTAAATTCCTCTTCTCATCCAGGACGAAGATAATTTCCATCACCTATCTTTACCTGAAACATCAAAGATCATGGTTACACCAAATCACATTTCCTGTTCATAATCATACTAATAACTTCATCTTTGCACTACAGACAAAGATATTCATTTGTATCACCAGTTGGTCATGTTTATCTCAACATCTGTTCATCTTTGCACTACTGGCCAAAGATATTCAACAACATGTCATCTTTGCACTACGGGCCAAAGATATTCATCAACAAACCATCTTTGCACTACGGGCCAAAGATATTCAACAACAGTTCATCTTTGCACTACAGGCCAAAGATATTCATCAACAGGCCATCTTTGCACTACATGCCAAAGATATTCATCAACAATTTATATTTGCACTACAGGCCAAATATATTCATATCTCAAAGAAATATATAATCATTTCAGAATTTATATAAACAATAATTATAACCATGTTGATCAATTCACCTTTGCACTTAAGCTTAAGATATTCAATTATAAATTCAATGGTCATGATCATACCAGTCACAATTCAACTTTGCACTACAGGCCAAAGAGAACCCTAGTCATGATCATACCAATAATCTACCCATCTTTACACTCCAGTGAAAGAGAATTTCAACATCAGGGTTATAAAAATATTATATATGATGATAAAAATAATATGATCAACATATAGTTTTAATCTCAAGAGTAATATTCGTAACTCATGAATAGTAAATCGTGAATAGTAACTCATGAATAGTAACCCCGACACAAAAGATAGAAATTCTACAATAAAATCCATACCAATATTTCGGTATAATGATATTGAAAGAATAACATTACTTAAATTTATAAACAATTTATTTTAATTGTTTACACTTTACTAATTAATGCATTTAATCATCATAAAATGCCAACTCTTACAATTTCATCATCAATAACCAAAACCCTCATCAAAAATCTACATATACCTCATATAGGATTCTCAAGCCATAAAATCCTATTTTCCAATTTTCTTTCTTCACAAAACATATTTAATTCATTTACTCATAGCTAGACCATTTTCATGAAAAATACCAAATGAGTTCCAAAAATATTTCTTTTCTGGGATTTAGCATAATATAGTCCCATAGTGAACATATATTTTTCTCAGAATTTTTAAAAGTCATTTACTATTTTTCATATGGTCAAAACAGCCGAATATTTAGACATTTATCAAAAATTGTACTTTTGTCCAAAAATTATGAAATTAACAGAGTATACTTCCATCATATACATGTACTCCCAATAAAAATTTCATCAATTTTGGAGTTAACCACAAGAAATTATAAGCTGTTACTTTTAAAATAGTCTTTTCTCATAAAATTCATAACTCTCAATCTATACATCCAAAAATCACCATTTTTGGATACAATCAAGAAAACTCATCAAAATATCATTTTAAATTTTTCCAGAATTTTTGAAGATCAGAAAAATTACGAAACTGAAAATCATAACAACCCTTAAAATCCCTTAATATCCCTTACTATCCCTTACCTCAAAAGAGCAGTACTTCTGATCGGTATAAGGCTGAAAGAAACTTGCACTGATGAATAGCAACTCACCAAGTATCTAAATACTCACAAAATACACTCAATAATCTAGAGAGAGAAAGAGAGAAAGCTTATGTTTCTGGTGTGATTTTCAATTCTAACTTAGCCCTCTATTTATAGGAAAATTTTGGTAGGTTTGACCTGCAACCTGATGGCTTTACCTGCTACTATTCCCACCCACCACATTTGAAATATAATTCAGCACATTTCTTCACCAACCACAAGTGGGGCCCACCAATTCTAGAATTTTCCACCAAAATGATAAACTCCGAAAATTCAACAATTTCTGAACCAGTCATCTCGTAAAATTCATAACAAATCATACATTCATTTTTAACGGTTCAAAATTTGTGGACATATACTCAACTTATATATGTATAACATATCCAAATATTACTACGATCCAACGGTCGGATTAAAAATTATAACCCCCGCAAAATATCTCAAAAACCCTGATTTTTAATACCTCCATTCCGACAAAAATACTGATAAAAACCTCAACATTAACTCCTTCATTTTATCCACAAAAATATATCCCTCATTTATATCCACATAAAATAAATATTTCCTTATCATATGAATCAATAATTAATTATTCATAAATAATATTACAGAATCACATTTATGACAACCAGGCCGTTCCCAGGAAAGAGGGGGCTTTCCAATAAGGATTTCTCCTTACTAGCGCGCAATTAGATGACCAAACCTCTCCTTAGACAGAACTTTCTAGACATTGCCAATAATGCTATCTAATAATACTATTCAAATAATATGAATTATTGATCTGATAATGGAAAATACTGTGCAGCAACAATTATTGAACAACAATAATATAAAATTTCAACGTAGCAATTATTGAATCAATAAAATAAAATATTGAACAGTAATTGCTGTAACAATTATTGAGTAGTGCCTTTTTACGTAAGAATCAATAATTTCAAAAATACTGTGCAATACCGTGTGCTACTGTGCAATAACGCGTATTACTGTATTTTAACCACCGGGTATTTCAACAGTATTAACGATAACAACTACGCCGTTATTTGTAAAAACTCAAATTTGTCGTTTTTCTTCACCCGACAGTTATTCGTTATGGGGCCCACAAATAGCTGCGCCGTCGTACGAATATTCTCCGACAGAAAGAATATTCCACGACCAAACGAATATTCCCCGACAACAATGATTATTTTATAACCACTTGCTTATTTTGAAAAAAAATTCATATTTCACCCATAACTTTAAACTTTTATCAATTTAACCATTTACTGAATAGTAATTATAAGAAAAATTGAATACTTTTATTTCATAAAATTCGGGGTCTTACATCAATACCAATACCAACACAACAAACACCAATCAATCATCTATAATGAGATGAACAACCAACAAGTATATATATTTCAACATTTGTATATACTAAAATATGCAAAAATAGGCAGTAATTAACATTAACGGACCAACACTTGACTGCGGGAGAATGAAGTTCTAATTATTGCAAACTATCAAAAATAATCCCAATTTTAACAACACTTCAAAGGTAATCCTAATTTCAGCAAGATAAAAATGCCTAATTTCAACAAAATATTTCTAAAATCCAAATTAACAATTAATTGATAAAAACTTATACCCAAATTTATGCATAACCATATATCTGAAAATTTAGGGTTCCAAATCTAAATTAAATTAATAAAAATAACCTTAAATTGGACAAACTCAGCTAGAATCGAAGCTATTGGAAACTTAGACTGTCGGACGGTGGTGCGGGGTGTGGCGGCAGGAGGTGCGGCGGACTAAGGCTGGCTAATGGCGAGATGAGAGGGACCAGAGAGAAAGAGCCCAACAGGTTAGAAATAAAGAAGGAGAAAGAAATTTGGGGTTTTATATTATATACACATACAAACAAAATATTTACAAGAAACTTAGCTTCCTGTGGCCGGAGGTGGGAGGTGCAGCGGCCTGAGGTTCAATGCTGACGAACCAGAGAGAGTGTGTGCGGTTTGTGACCAAGTGAGGCGCTACTGATAGCGATTTGGGGTTTTAATATTTACTATTTTCGACAGAATTTCGTCGCAAATACTTCTATCGACCCTAATGTATCCTCGACGCACAATCAGTCGACCTTAATGCTTATTCCGTCGAGGTTGTCATTCACGCTGGAGGGAAACTTTCGCGGCCCAGCCATATCCTAATGTCGACGGAATTCCGTCGACTTTGTACTATCGTCAAGGGAATTATGACCGACTAAATATTCCGTCGGGAATATACTAATTCTGAGAGAATAAATTCGGTCGACCTTAATTCCGTCGGAAATAACCCTATTTCTTGTAGTGACTTTTATTTTTTTCATAAAATAAGTAAATTTTCATAAAATATAGATTCAAAAAAATTAAATAACAAAAGAAAATTTTATTTTCAAAAAATAGATTTTTTTTCATTTTTTATGTAAAACTTTATTTTCAGAAGAAAAAAATTTGTCTTTATCATTATTATATGTATTCTTAAAAAAAACAGTATAAGATAAATAAAAAAATGATTCAATTTTTTAAAAAAAAAAAAAGAAATTAAAAAAATTTGATGTAGAAATTTTTTTGGTTTTATTTGAAAAAAAGAATTTTTGGTCTTAGGTTCATGAATATTGTTTCGCTGATAAAATGAATGCTTAAAAAGTAATTTTGATATTGTTATAATATGTAATATATTAATGTATTTACCCTTTATATATATACGGTACCCAAATCGTACTTTAGTACAGTCAACGTGTATTCCGATATCTAAGTGACCACACATGCACAATTCTGACCAATTTTCAACGAAAATTGTAATTAGGATCAACATTATAAGCAATTCGATATTTTATGTAGTAATTGTAATCCTAATTATTTTATGATCAAATTATGAATTTAATGATATTTAATGTAACAAAAATGTATTTAACTTTGAATTTAATATTGTTATTTTTTTTATTAACTTTTTACGCATATACAAAATCAAATGCCACGTGACAACCCCTAAAAAAAAGATTTTGGTTTTATATATATATATATATATATATATATATATATATATATATATATATATATATATATATAGAGAGAGAGAGAGAGAGAGAGAGAGAGTCCGGATCAGGTCCGAACTCCCGGACCGGACCAAAATTCGGACTTTTTTTTTTGCTTTTTTTTTTTAAAACAACTAAAAAATAAAAAAAAATTATGGAATTGAAATTTTTTCATAATATAGTGTTTTGGGTGTGATTTGGGTACGTATAACAAAATATGGTGGTACAGTCTGTGCAGACTATACCACCATTTTTTGGTATAGGTATCCAAAACACGTCCAAAATACTGTATTATGGAAAAATTTCAGTACCATAAAATATTAAATTTTTTTTAGTAGTTTTATAAAAAAAAAGCAAAAAAAATAAAAAAATTTGGTCCGGATTTGATCAGATCCGGGTCCGGACCTGATCAGTTCTGTGTATATATATATATACACACACATACACGCACGCATCACGTATGTATTTATAAATATATTTGTTTTGTTTTTTCGTTATCACTTATTAATTATAGATCTCATTATTTTATCCAAAATAAGAATAAGCGTATCACATAAATAACTAATTTATTTGGTATATTTGTGAGCAAACTTAGAAAATAAATCATTTTGAAACGTTATTTAAGTTTCAAAATATATTTTATGTGTTTTTATTTTTAACGTTTATCGGTATGTATTCATAATTTCTTTTATGCTTTCGAATGGTCAATCAAAGAATTTAAAATTTGGGAAATATGGGAAATTTGGGATACCCGAAATTGAATCAAGGGATTTTAGGGTAGATTGATTTTTGAAACCAAATTAATATAAAAAGAATGCCGAGTTAGCACAAATAAAAACAACAACAAAAATTGACGATAACTACTTACAACATCTATCTGGGAATGCAGATCATCTAGAGTTCTAAGGTATTTAAAATTTTGGAGTTCTATCTGTATAAGAATTTCGATCAAACGAATGGCTGAGATTATTTCGTGTGTGTGTATATATATATATACATCTGAGAATTCTTAATGGGATGGTGGCAAACAGTCCCAGAGCTATGAAACAAAGAATTATCCCGAGTTACGTATAATTCAAGTGGGATGATTTTAAAATCTCGCAAAATAAGATGTGATACATTAATGAGTTATGTAAAAAAAATAAAAATTACTCCTACTACATATATAGTTTTGATATACTATGAATCAACATGGTTAAACATTGGTTAAAACATGATTAATTTCCAACAACATAAGAGACTTAAAAAGATTCAAACGCATAACATTTCATTACTAATAATCAAATGGAACAGAAAACATGCAATGTCAAGGAAATTTCAAAACATGATTAATTGCAAATCCTCAATGTCAAATCTAGATCCTCGTGTCGTCGTCGTCATCGCTGTCATCAACATAAATCACCTCCAGGATGGGGCGATCCAGCTGGTTAATAAGCGGCATGCAATTATCTTGAGACACAGTTTCTCCTACACACTCCACAAACTGGCCAAGAGTTGGTAGGGTTGGCCTAGGCCTAGGGGTTATTTTGGTAGTTACATTTTGAGGGAGGAAACGCCTAGTGCCAGCAGCTACTCGCAATGTGGCTGCACGGTTCAATGCAAGAACATGATTTTTGGAGCCAGGGCCAGGGGATATATTAAGAAGTTGGCGATTTGGTTGATTTGAGGAGGAAGGAGTACTAATTACAGCTAGGGCTTGGGTTCGAGCTCCCAGTCCCATATGAGATATCCCAAAATGGTTAGCAAGGAAAGGATTATTGATCTCACCGCATATTATACATCTTATAGATTGGTTGGACTTGGTTATCTCATCATTTTTAGGTTTTGTACTCTCACCATTCTTGGACATAGCTAGGAGCTAATTACACTATGACTGACTAGCTAGCTAGCTAGCTAGTGAAATGAGAAAAAAATGAATATAAGGTTGAAGTGGCTAGCTGCAGGGTGAATTTATAGTTAGTTAATTGTGTATCCGGTTATCATGAATTTAATTTCATGGTCAGTTGACCAATACAGTTCTGATATACAGAGGGAGAGATCACATCCCGGCCCGCGTGTCGACACTGTATTGATCATTTGATCAAAGTTAACTTCATGCTAACCACTCCCGTTAATTGTATGGAAAAATAATAAATTTTATTAATAAATACATTGCTTGTTAATTCTTCTTTAAACAAATTTATGGTCCATTATCATAATTAGATTATCATAGTTGCATTAAATAAAAGCCATATATATATATATATATATATATATATATATATATATATATATATATATAGATTGCATGCGAATTGAATATTAAATTGTATAAATTTATTGTAAGAATTACTCCCTCTCTATTCCTTTTTAGGAGGAAATATGTACATACGTACAAATATAAAGAAATGTAATTAATCCTTTATTTAATTGATTAAATTGGAAATAAATCTCAATATTAATTACCTTCTTAAGATGAAAGAGAAATAAATTAGAATTTAATGTAGCAGTAATATTAAAAAAAATGTATGTCATTAATTATTTCTTAAACTTTTTTATAAATGGCATATAAAAAATAATAAATTCTATTCTAAAAAACGAACATATATTCAATTCAAAACAAACATTAAATCTATATCATTTATTAGGATAGTTATCTTAGTGTGCAATTGTGATAGCTTAGCTGCCAAGTTTTCAAGTAGATTACCATTACATTTATATATGATTAAAATTACAAAAATAATAAACAAAATATTTACTCATAAATGCCGGAAATAGCTGCTCTCTCTTTAAAATATATTACTCTCTCCGTCTCAAGTTAAAAAGCTCAATTTTAATTTTTTAAAGTCAAATGAACCATTTTTATAACTAATTTTTATAATATTTTTGCCAAAATATAAGTGAAGAGTTTATAACGAAAAGAAAGTATGTACAATTTATTATTAATCTCAATTTTTTTAACTTGAAAAATATTTATATATATATATATATATATATGATTAATTAATAATTTTAAAAATAGTCAATTTAACTTTAGAAAGTCAGAACTTGACATTTAACTTGAAATTGGAGGTGTATTTAGTTTTCCTTAGACAATCACAATTTTAAAAAAAAAATCAATAATAGAGTATTATTGCAAATGCTAGTGCGTCACACAATGTGAGGGAATTGATATTTCAACAAATAAAATTAATATTTTCGTAAGATTCTCCTCACATAAATAGTAATTGAAACTTAAATTTATATGAGTAAGACCTTGTAAAAACATCATCTTTTTCTTGTGAAAATAATAATTCCCTATTCATATAGATTTACTCTTTTTTTAATTGCATTTATCAAGGACTTCAAAAAACAGCAGAAAAATTAAAGGCATTAATTATCTTCTTAATTATAAGATGGATAATATCAACTCTTCTTAACATGAAATTAGTTGTTTGACTCGGCTAATTACAAAAAGACAGTCAACAACATTAAGGTGTTTTTGTTCTCTTGTAATCCAGTGATTAATGGTAGGGTCCACATCCTCCATTTTCAAAAAGGGTGAAATGATCCAGTTTTGTTGAAATTGCATTAATATTATTAGATGCCCGTTATCAAAAATATCTTAATCAGATTTATTTATTACTCCCTGCTTTCCTTATTAAATTTGTTTCCTTTTATGTTTGTAGATTTAAAGAAATAATTAATGATTTAATTTTTCTAATTATATCTAAATATTAAATACTACTCCACCTGGCCCACAAAAGCGGGTTGATTTCGGTTTTACTACGTATATATTTATGAATAAAGCTAAAGACACCAATTATTTTAAAAACATTTTATAAATTATTGATCTGACATACTCCACCTCAGCATATTGTGTGGGGCCAAAAATTATATTGAAGCAATTTGTTGATCAATATGCTGAGGTGTAGTATGTTACATCAGCAGTTTGTAAAATAGTTTGTGTCTGTAGCATCACTTTATATTTATAAAGATTAATTTATTTATTTTTATTTTTGGAATCAAACTTGTACAGTTTAAAATAATTTATAAATTATTTTTTGAGAAGTAAAAAATTATTACTTTTGAACAACTATTTACGAATCAATTTACAAGTTAAAATATAAGGCAAGGCACGTATAAACGCTCAAACAATAAAAAAAATTAGATCGAAGTTACTCCCTCTGTTTCTAAAAAATTGAACAAAATTCAATTTATACACATATTAAGAAAAATAAAAATAAAGAAAAAAGTGAAAAACTTACACATTTATCCTTAGTTGTCTCACAATATTATATATAATGATGCATATTTTTATTTTTTTTATATTAACAGACTACTAAATAACATATTTACTCTTTATTTTATATATTTTATCTCCTCCTTTTGAGATAAAAAAATTTGTATCTTTTAACGGAGGGAGTAATTTGGCTCACTAGCACGAAGCATTGATTATTGGCTCACAAAATTTTTGTAGAATGACCTTAGTAAACTGTAAACCCCAACTCCTAAACAAAATTCATACCATGAAAGACGGATAATGTAACGTCCCCAAAGTTCGTGCACTTATACAGAAGAATCCTATATTTTATAATTTTCTATTACATCACAAAGTCATTACAACTTTGCATCGGAGAAGAAAACTAATAAAATGTCTTTTTTTTTAGTCTTTTCTTTACTGCCAGACTCTTTTGTTAATACTTCTTTAACGCAAATTTAAAAGATTATTTGAAATAATGAGCAACTAGTTGCACAGCAAATCTAACATATATATATATATATATATATATAGAGAGAGAGAGAAAGAGAGAGAGTCCGGTTCTGGTCTGGATGCCTGTATTTTAGTACCGTCCGGATTTTTTTTTTGTTTTTTTTTTAAACAACTAAAAAAAAAAATTATTTTATGGAATTTAAATTTTTACATAATACAGTGTTTTAGGTGTAATTTGAATACATATAACAAAGCATGTCTGTAGTAAAAATTCAAGTTCCATAAAATATTATTTTTTTTAGTTGTTTAAAAAAAAATAAGGTATATATATATATATATATATATATATATATATATATATATATATATATATATACAACCAGGATCCTATCAGGGATCCCAAATTTTCTTAAATGACAGACCTTTTTTTTTTAAACAACTAAAAATAAATAAATAATATTTTATAGAACTTGAATTTTTACATAATACAGACATGCTTTGTTATATGTATTCAAATAACACCCAAAACACTGTATTATGTAAAAATTTAAATTCCATAATTTTTTTTTAGTTGTTTAAAAAAAACAAAAAAAAAATCCGGACGGTACTAAAATACAAGCATCCGGACCAGAACCGGACTATATATATATATATATATATATATATATGAAAAATATATATATACACAGTTGTGTAGTACACAGTCGCCTATAGCGACGATTTTTTTTGAGCTATAGCGACTGTTCACATGTCGCAATAGCTATTATGCTCTATGGCGACGGAGTAAACCGTCGATGTAACTCAAAAAAATAATCACCACAAGCGACTGTATATTACACAGCTGTACATGTATATACATATAGCCCTATATATATATGCGGAACTATGGGGTCATATGATCCCCCACCCTGAAATTTTCGGGGGTTATTTGTTTTCCTTTTCTTTCCTTTTTTTATGTATTTCATTTTCTCTTTCGCTTTTTTTTTTGTTTTATCATAAAAGTGAGACAAAAAAAAGTGGTAACAATTCTCTCTAGAAACTAATATAAAAAACTAAAGAAATAAAATAATTTTTTTTGAATCCTATTATAGTAATCATAAGTTAACCATAGTTCTATCCTATCAAAATTATTAAATCTCTCTTCTTCTATTTTTTATTTTTTTTGTTGCTGAAATTTAGACCTGTCAAACGGGCCGGGCCAAAACGGCCCGATTTTTCGCGGGCCGAAAAATGTAAACCCAGAACCCGCGGGTTCACGGGCAGGGCTGGCCGAGAGTGCTTTATGCCTATTTTTTGACTCTTTTTTTTGCTTCAAGTGAACAGGTCGGGGCTTTCAACGGGCCGGGCCAAAAAGGCCCGATTTTTTGTGGGCCGAAAAAATGCGACCCAAAGCCCGTTTCTTAGGGGTCGGGCCGGCCCGCGGGCTTTGGGCCCGTTTGTCAGGTCTACTAGAATTCATTCTTTCAAGCTAATTAATCTCATAAATCACAATATAAAGTTTTGAATATATAATATTATAATTTATAATTTATCTATAAAAGTAGCTAATCAGTTGACTAAAAATTTTAAAGTCTGATTAATAGTCTCATAGTTCAGAAAAAATTAAAATATAGATATATATATATATATATATATATATATATATATATATATATATATATATATATATATATATTTAAAGTAATTAGACTTACAACTCAAAAGTTGACAAGGGTTGAAATAGGATGTTGTGAAATATTATAATTAGGCAAAATGAATTTGAAAGAAGTACTCTAAGCGTTAATAAATAACTTTTTTTACTGATATTTTTTGACGCCCCTCTAAAAATATTCTGGTTCCGCCACTATATATATATATATATATATATATATATATATATATATATATATATATATATAGGCCGGATCAGGTCCGAACTCCCGGACTGGACCAAAATTCGGACCTCTTTTTTTTTTTTTTTAAAACAACTAAAAAAAATTAATATTTTATGGAACTAGAATTTTTATATAATACAGTGTTTTGGATGTGATTTTGATACGCATAACAAAATATGTATGTACAATCTGTGCAGACTGTACATATATTTTTTGGTATAGGTATTCAAATCACGCCCAAAACATTGTATTATGGAAAAATTTCAATTTGTATAAAATATTAAATTTTTTTTTTAGTTGTTTTAAAAAAAAGAAAAAAAAAAAATATGGTCCGAATTTGATCAGGTCCGGGAGTCCGAACCTGATCCGTGTTGTATATATATATACGAAAAGAATCACCCTCACGAGATATATATCATAATAGCAAAACAAAAGTTTTAAACAAATATAAATATAGTGAAATGAGTGGTTCCCAACCGAAGATGTAAGATCCCAACTTATTAATGAATAAAATTAAATTTTCTCTAAATATTATTGTGAATAATAAGGTGTTAATTTGATATAATACTTTGGTTATGGGTGAAATGTGCAAATTTTATAAAATAAACAAGTGGTTATAAAATATTCATTTTGTCGGGGAATATTCGTTTGGTCGTGGAATATTCTTACTGTTGGGGAATATTCGTACGACGGTGCAGCTATTTGTGGACCCCATAACGAAAAACAGTTGGATGAAGATAACGATAAAAATTAAGTTTTTATAAATAACGACGTAGTTATTACGTTAACACTGTCGGAATACCCGGTGGTTAAAATACAGTAATATGCGTGGTTACACAGTAACACACGGATTGCACAGTATTTTTGAATTATTGATTCTTGCGAAGGAAGACACTACTCAATAATTGTTACAGTAGTTACTGTTCAATATTTTATTTTATTGATTCAATAATTGCTGCGTTGATATTTTATATTATTGTTGTTTCAATAATTGTTCCTGCACAGTATTTTTTATTATCAGATCAATAATTCATATTATTTGAATAATATTATTAGATAGCATTATTGACAATGTCTAGAAAGTTCTGTCTAAGGAGAAGTTTGGTCATCTAATTGTGCGCTAGTAAGGAAAAATCCTTATTGAAATGCCCCCTCTTTCCTGGGAACGACCTAGTTGTCATAAATGTGATTCTGTAATATTATTTGTGAATAATTAATTATTGATTCATATGATAAGGAAATATTTATTCTATTTGGATATAAATGTTGGATATATTTATTGTGGTTAAAAATGAAGGAGTTAATGTTGAGGTATTTTATCAGTATTTTTATCAGAATAGAGGTATTAAAAATCACATCAGGATTTTTGAAAAATATTGCGGTGGTTATAATTTTTAATCCGACCGTTGGATCGTGGTAATTTTTAGATATGTTATTCACATATAGGTTGAGTATATGTCCACAAATTTTGAACCGTTAAAACTGAACGTATGATTTGTTATGAATTTTACGAGATGACTGGTTCAAAAATTATAGAAGTTGCGGAATTTGTCATTTTGGTGGAAAATTCTAGAACTGGTGGGACCCACTTTTGGTTAGTAAAAATGTGCTGAGATTTTTATTCAAATGTGGTGGGTGGGAATAGTAGCAGGTAAAGCCATCAGGTTGCAGGTTAAGTCTGCTTCGGCGTGCTAACATTTTTCTATAAATAGAGGGCTAAGTTAGAATTGAAAATCACACCAGAAATAAGTTTTCTCTCTTTCTCTCTCTAGATTATTGAGTGTATTTTGAGAGTATTTAGATACTTTATGAGTTTCTATTCATCAGAGTAAGTTTTCTTCAGCCTTATACCGATATTCCGATCAGAAGTACTGATATTTTGAGGTAAGGAATATTATCTTCTTCGTAAATGATATTTTCTTCAATATCATTATGCTGAAATATTGATATGAACTTTTTATCAAATTTGAAATTTTTTGTGTCGGGATTACTATTCACGTATACGTTACTATTCACGTATACGGCACTATTCACCGAAAAATAAAATTTTTTTCTTTTTGTCCAAGTTGTCTATTATGGTTACTATCTTTGATTGTATCCATGTTTTGATCTTTATTTTTGAATTCTGCTTCAAAATTGGTTATTATGAGGTATTATTGAACTTACGAATCTCTAATATTTGTTCTTTTATCTCACTAGATTCGTTTTCTTTAAAATATTTTTCATCATCCTCAGTCCTAAATGATGATACTACTGAATATCTTTGGCCTGTAGTGCAAAGATGTATGATTACCTGATCAATATCTTTGGCATGTAGTGCAAAGATGAACAGGTGTTGTGATGAACATGACTGACTAATGATACAAATGAATATCTTTGGCCTGTAGTGCAAAGATGAATATTTGATTAAAGATGGTTATTGATTGTTGTTACAGGGATAAAATATTGATGATGGACTTTTAAATCTTAGAAGATAGTAGAACTCATTCT
Source organism: Panax notoginseng (assembly GCA_016801055.1). NCBI lineage: Eukaryota > Viridiplantae > Streptophyta > Magnoliopsida > Apiales > Araliaceae > Panax > Panax notoginseng. The sequence goes on along the minus strand of CM029018.1, from coordinate 12,135,700 downwards.
CTACTTGACTCTTCTAATGGTTTGTTGTTTCCGCTGCAGTTGTTGATCTAAAATTTGTTGTCTATTATATTTTATCAGATTTTTTCCTGTTGAAGACTAATGATAATTTTTTGTATATTATCTTAGTCATAATATTCTTTAATGGGCTAGTTGAGCTCACCCTTTTTTTTTGTTCTATTTTTCTTCTCAGGAGGTGAGAACATAGCAGGATCGAGTCGGGGTATGGAGTAATGGTTCTAGAAAGATGCTTTAGCAGTCCTCACTATTTCTGTAAAATAGTGTTTGAATAATTGTAATGAGGACTTATTTGAGTGTGAAAATTGTCTAGAAGACAATATTTGTATTTAAACTCATAGTATGTATTGTCGTATTTCACACGATATTTGTATTATTGAAGTAGTAGTTTGCTTTATGTACCATGTGTTTGGCGACTCAGAATGGGTGTTGTATACCTATTTTGGGGGCATCACAGTTAGTATCAGAGCTTAGGGATATGATCCCTGGCTGAGATGTGAGACAAGAACTAGGAGGGGAGAGACGGGGAATTCCTTCGCTAGTATGACCTGACTAAGTTTATTTGGTATTTATTTGGTCGGTCAGAATATAATGATAATATATGACATGACTATTAACCCTTGTTTTATGGCAGTATTTAAGAATGGCAGTTGAGAATGTTAATAATGGAGTAAATCAGAACGTGGAGACACCTTTGATCACCACCCAGGGGAACGTGCAACAGGAATGTAAGACCCCAACTTTTATAAATAAAGATGAATTTTCTATAAATATCATTTTTGAATATTATGGAGTTAAATTGATATAATGTTATAGTTGTGGGTAATATTTATAAATTTTGTAAAGTACGCAAGTTGTTATATAAGATTCGATTGGTTGGGGAATATTCGTTTTAACAGAGAATATTCGTACAACGGCACAATCATTGGTGGACCCCACAACGGAATTATTGTCGGATTGAGAAAACGACAACAATATTTTATTAAAAATAACGGCGGAAGTTTTACCATTGATACTGTTGAACTACTCGGTAGTAAAAGTACAGTAATACGTGTGGTTGCATAGTAGCACACGGTATTGATTATTAATGCTTATGTGAGAAGTCACTCAGTTTGATTCAATTATTGTCAGTTAATAATATGAATTATTTAGCGATAATGAAGTTTTGTTTTATTCGTATTATTAACGTAATAAAACAGAAACATCTTTTTATATAAAACAAAATACTTTATTAAAGTTATTCTATAAATAGAATATATTATATTTTATTTAAAAGATTTTTCTTTAAATATGGACCGCCAGATTAAAATAATCAATTTGTACAGTTCATGGATTAGTTACTATGCATTTCATTTTTCTATAAATAGCAGCTCATTCCTTCATTATTTCTTACGAATTCACTGAACTATAGAGAGAGAAACTATAGAGAGAGAGAAGAAAAGTATTCTGCTACTTAACTACTTCCTTATTTCAGTTCTTCTTTAAAACGGTAAGGGTGTTATTCTTTCTTATTCATGGAGAGAACTTTTGTTATTCCATTTCTTATTATTCTGTTGGAATAACCTGTATACGCGGTCTACCTTATACTTGGTGACATTCTTCTATTATTCTGTTGGAACATCCTGTCTGTGTGTTTTACACCGGACCTGGTTCTGTTTTTATTATTATTCTGTTGGAACATCATGTCTGTGTGTTTTATACCGAACCTGGTTCCGTCTTGTTATTATTCTGTTGGAACATCCTGTCTGTGTGTTTTACACCGGACCTGGTTCCATTATTTATTATTCTGTCGGAATATCCTGTCTATGCGCTTACGCCGGACCTGGTTCCATTATTTATTATTCTATTAGAATAACCTGTCTGTGCGGTCTATCGCATGCTGGATGATTTCTTTTGTTATTCCATTCTTTAGTATACTCAGTTGGTTAAGTTTTAACTTCTATACTCCATAAAATTAGTGGAATATCCTTGATAATTGTGTTTCATCCAGTATCTTTTTATGAAAATATTATTCTAAGCGCATTCTTGAATTTTACTCCACAAAGCAGTATCATGTTGACAATTTGGACATTAATTCTTGGATAAATTAATTCTTGAACTTGTTTTATTTAATTCTTATATCATTGTCATCATCCTCATGTTTATAAAATGTTAAAAGTTATCTGTGGCCTGTAGTGCATAGATGGACTTGGTATGATTATGACCAGAGATTATTCGGTATAATCATGACCGTAATATTACAAATGATGTGGTAAAAGTCCTCATTGGCCCGTAGTGCATTGATGGACAGTTGTTGGCATGATCATGACTATTAATGAATACACAAATATTCTTGGCCCGTAGTGAATGGATAATTGTGGTCGTGATACTAAAGAATATCCTTGGCCGTAGTGCAAGGGTGATTCGATGATGTGGATTATTTTGTTAAGTTGAGTCCTAGCGATAAAAGTGTTGAAAAATCTTTTAAATCATAGAAGATAGTAGATTTTATTCTCTACTTGACTCTTTTAATGGATTGCTTATTTTGCTGCAGTTAAACTTGATGTTCGTTATATTTTATCAGTTTAACACTGTTGAAGGCTAATGATAATTTATTCTGCATTATCTTAGTCATAATATTTCTTACTGGGCTAGTTGAGCTCACCCTTTCTTTCACTGTTCTCTTCAGGAAATGAGAATATAGCTGGGACGAGTCGGGGAACGGAGTGATGGACTAGATGATAGTATTAGTAGTCCTCACTATTCTGTTAAATATTGTGACAATAATTATAATGAGGACTCCTTTTGAGTTTGTATAGTCTCTAGTAGACAATAATTGTATTCAAACTCACAGTTATGTTTTGTCGTATTGTACACGACAGTTGTATTTATTTTCTGTACCATGTATCTGACGACCCAAGATGGGTGATGTATACCTAATTTTGGGGGCGTCACAAGGAAGGCAATATTCCTCTTGTAAACAACGTTACCGAGCAAACGATGAATGATGGAATGTTTAGGAGCTTTTTGCAGTTCATGAAAAATCAGACGAGGGAGACTCGTGTGCAGAATACGGGTGAAAATGATAAAAACGCGCAGTTTGTCACAGTCAAGCAGTTCAAAGAATTGGGACCACCATAATTTAAGGGAAAGCCGGATCCGATCATGGCGAAAACGTGGGTCAAGCAAATTACCAAGATATTCGATGTCTTGGGATGCACGGAGGAACAGAAGGTTCCATTCGCCACCTTTATGTTCCGCGGTGAGGCAGACTACTGGTGGAAGTCTGTGAAGCGTACCCAGCCTGACGCACTCAACATGTCCTGGGAAACATTTTAGAAACTATTCAATAACAAGTACTTTCCTGAAAATATTCGTCATATGAAGGAGGTGGAGTTTATCAGACTGGAACAAAATAACATGACGGTGTCCCAGTACGAGGCGAAGTTTGCAGAGTTATCCAGATGCAAACCCGAGATTCGGCAATATCTTATCTCTCATAAATTTTCTTTATATTCAGATGTTGTAAACAGGGCTCAATTATTAGAGTGAGATAATGAGTATGTGCAACCGAGGGACCACAACCAGGGTCATACCGGTGGCGGCAGTCATCGAAGCAATGAAAACCAGCAGGGAGGAAAACATTCAGACAAAAGCGGTAACCACTCTGGTGGTAATCGTGGCTGTGATAATAGAAGGAGCGAGTCAGGAGGAGATTTCAAGAAGAGAAGGTACAACAATGATAACGTGAAGACGTCAGGACAAATATCAACTGCTTTTAGGGGAGGAGAACGAGCACCGGTCGTTTGTTACAAATGCGGGAAGGAGGGACACATCAGCCCAAACTGCCCACAACAGTTCAAGGTATGTTATAACTGTGGAAAGGAAGGTCATATAGCTAAAGATTGTCTTGTTACGAAACAAAGTTCAACGGGGATAGTGACTCCGAAGGCTATTCCGGACAAGTCAAAGTCGGTGGTTCCTGGAAGGGCGTTTGTCGTGACTGTCCAAAACGCGAGGAACCCAAACGAGGTGATCACGGGTAAGCTAATCATAAACTCTTGCAAAGTTTATACCTTATTAGATACCGGTTCTATCCATTCTTTTATCTCTCCTACTTATGCTCAACGTTTAAACTTGACTCCAGAGAAATTAGACTTTGACCTATCTGTGGAGACTCCGTTAGGAGAAACTTTTATTACATCTACAGTTTATAAATCTTGCTTAATCCAAGTTGTCACAATCACATTACCTGTTGACCTTATCTCTTTAAAGATACTTGCTTTTGATATGATTTTAAGAATTGATTAGTTAACTACTCATCATGCCAAAATTGATTATTTTCGTAAGGTTGTTAGTTTTCATATTCCTAACCAACCTGTTATGCGAATTCAAGCAACCAAACCACTAAAATCAATCGCTGTCATATCAAGCCATAAAGCCATTCGTTTATTAAAAAACGGATGTCAAGCTTTCATAGCCCATGTTATGGACTTGAACAAAAACACGTCAGATTTGAATAATATTTCTGTTGTTAGTGAATTTCCTGACGTATTCCTGAAGAACATCCCGGTCTACCCCCAGAACGTGAAGTTGAATTCTTTATTGACCTTGAACCTGGTACAAAGCCCATTTCTTAAACCCCATATCGAATGGCTCATATTGAACTTCAGGAGTTAAAAGTCCAACTACAGGAGTTGTTGGACATCGGTTTTATTCGTCCTAGTACATCTCCTTGGGGTGCTCCTGTTTTATTCGTATAGAAGAAAGACGGGAGTATGCGACTTTGTATCGACTATAGGGAATTGAACTATGTCACCATCAAGAATAGGTATCCGCTACCTCGCATTGATGACCTGTTCGACCAGTTACAAGGAGCATAACTCTTTTCAAAGATCGACCTTCGTTCTGGATATCATCAGTTGAAGATTAAAACTGAGGATATTCCAAAGACTGCTTTCAGAACTCGGTACGGACATTATGAATTCTTAGTCATGTCTTTTGGATTGACTAATGCTCCTGCTACTTTCATAGATATGATGAACCGTGTATTCAAAGAATATTTAGATCAGTTCGTTGTTGTCTTTATTGATGACATCCTCATCTATTCCAAAAGTCGTGAAGATCATGAGCGCCATTTGAAGCTGGTACTGCAAAGGCTTCGTGAAAATAAGCTATATGCCAAATTGAAGAAATGCGAGTTCTGGCTTGAGAAAGTAGCATTCCTTGGGCACGTGGTGTTAAAACATGGAGTATCTGTCGACCCGGCGAAGATTGAAGCCATACAAAGTTGGGAGCAACCGAAGTCGGTGACCGAAGTATGTAGCTTTCTAGGCTTAGCTGGGTATTATCGGAGATTCGTGGAAGGATTTTCTAGAATCGCTACTCCATTAACTCAGCTGACTCGGAAAGATACAAAATTCGTATGGAGTGAGGAATGCGAGAAGAGTTTCCAAGAGCTCAAAAGGAGACTCATTTCGGCACCTGTTCTGGCAATACCATCTGGTACGGATGAATTTGTTATCTACAGCGATGCTTCAGGCAAAGGGTTAGGATATGTTCTCATGCAACATGGGAAAGTCATAGCCTATGCCTCACGACAACTCAAAGAATATGAGAGGAATTATCCTACTCATGATCTGGAGTTGGCAGCAGTCGTATTCGCGTTAAGAATTTGGAGACACTACTTGTATGGGGAGAAAGTGGAGATTTATACGGACCATAAAAGCCTCAAATATTTCTTCACCCAAAAAGAACTCAACATGCGGCAACGACGTTGGCTTGAACTATTGAAAGATTACGATCACACTATTCAATATCATCCAAGAAAAGCGAACGTAGTAGCTGACGCATTGAGTAGAAGATCATATGCGAGTACGAGTGCGATATTGTCAATGCAAAGGCCCATTCTGTATGACTTACAAAGGATGGAGGTAGAATTAAAGACTCTAAGTACCCACGTGATGATATCAAATATACGAGTAGAACCGACTTTAATCGATAAAGTTAAAGATGCTCAAGCTACAGACATGGAGCTAATGCGTATGAAGAAGAAAGTGCAAGAAGGTGCTATTCCAGAAGCAAGAATCGATGAAGAAGGAATACTTCGAGTTAACTCCAGACTTTGTGTTCCTAACGATTCTGACTTGAAGTATAGAATCATGATAGAGGCACACAACACATCGTTTGCAATCCATCTTGGGAGTACCAAAATGTATCACGATCTTCGACATACATTTTGGTGGAGCAATATGAAAAGAGAGATCGCGGAGTTTATCTCGAGGTGTTTAACTTGTCAACGTGTAAAAGCGGAGCATCAAGTACCAAAGGGTCCATTGCAACCACTTGAGATTCCAAAATGGAAGTGGGAACACATTACTATGAATTTTGTTACGGGTCTTCCCAAGGTTTCTCAAGGCATAGATGCGATTTGGGTCATTGTTGATAGATTAACCAAGTCTGCCCATTTCTTGCCTATACGTGAGACTTATTCCCTTGAACGTCTTGCTCGTTTGTACGTGAATGAGATTGTGAGATTGCATGGTATGCCAGTATCCATAGTTTCGGATCGTGACCCAAGATTCACTTCAAGATTTTGGGTTAGCTTGCAGAAAGCTATGGGCACGGATGTACGATTCAGTTCGGCATACCATCCTCAAACGGACGGAAAATCAGAGAGGACTATTCAAACTCTTGAAGATCTATTAAGACTCTGTGTTCTAGATTTTAAATGGAGTTGGGATAAGTACCTACCATTGGTGGAATTCTCCTACAACAACAGTTATCAAGCAAGTATAGGCATGGCTCCATTCGAGGCGTTGTATGGAAGAAAATGTCGCTCTCCAGTATGCTGGGACGAGGTGGGTGAAGCAACGTTGTTGGGACCAGAATTGGTACGTATAACTACAGAGAAGATCCTAACGATTCGACAACGTATACAAACGTCACAGGATCGACAAAAGAGTTATGCGGATCTTCATCGAAAGGATGTAGAATTTAGTATTGGGGATCATGTATTGTTACGTGTTGTACCATGAAAAGGAGTTACAAGATTTGGGAAGAGAGGAAAGCTCAATCCACGATTTGTTGGTCCATTTGAAATTCTTGACCGAATAGGAAATGTGGCATATCGACTCGCATTACCTCCAAGCATGTCTCGTGTTCATAATATTTTTCACATATCTGTGCTTCGTAAATATGTGAAAGACCCGAACCACATAATTGAGTTAGAACCAAATGAGATAGCCGAAGATTTAACGTACGAGGAGGTACCTGTTAAGATCTTAGATAGGAAAGAGCATGTTCTACGCACGAAGGTTATACCACAAGTTAAGGTTTTGTGGAGAAACCATGCTATTGAAGAAATGACCTGGGAGTTGGAATCAGAAATGAAAGCAAGGTATCCTTACCTTTTCGAAACACCAGGTACGTACGTCAATTTCGAGGACGAAATTTCATAAGGAGGGGAGGTTGTAAGACCCCAACTTATTAATGAATAAAATTAAATTTTCTCTAAATATTATTGTGAATAATAAGGTGTTAATTTGATATAATACTTTGGTTATGGGTGAAATGTGCAAATTTTTCAAAATAAACAAGTGGTTATAAAATATTCATTTTGTCGGGGAATATTCGTTTGGTCGTGAAATATTCTTTCTGTCGGGGAATATTCGTACGACGACGCAGCTATTTGTGGGCCCCATAACGGAAAACGATTGGATGAAGATAACGATAAAAATTGAGTTTTTATAAATAACGGCGTAGTTGTTACCGTTAACACTGTTGGAATACCCGGTGGTTAAAATACAGTAATACGCGTGGTTGCACAGTAGCACACGGATTGCACGGTATTTTTGAATTATTGATTCTTACGAAGGAATGCACTACTCAATAATTGTTACAGTAGTTACTGTTCAATATTTTATTTTATTGATTCAATAATTGCTGCGTTGATATTTTATATTATTATTGTTTCAATAATTGTTGCTGCATAATATTTTTCATTATCAGATCAATAATTCATATTATTTGAATAATATTATTAGATAGCATTATTGGCAATGTCTAAAAAGTTCTGTCTAAGGAGAGTTTTGGTCATCTAATTGCGCGCTAGTAAGGAGAAATCCTTATTGAAAAGCCTCCTCTTTCCTGGGAACGGCCTAGTTGTCATAAATGTGATTCTGTAATATTATTTGTGAATAATTAATTATTGATTCATATGATAAGAAAATATTTATTCTATGTAGATATAAATGTTGGATATATTTATTGTGGTTAAAAATGAAGGAGTTAATGTTGAGGTATTTTATCAGTATTTTTATCGGAATAGAGGTATTAAAAATCAAATCAGGATTTTTGAAAAATATTGCGGTGGTTATAATTTTTAATCCGACCGTTGGATCGTGGTAATTTATAGATATGTTATTCATATATAAGTTGAGTATATGTCCACAAATTTTGAACCGTTAAAAATGAACGTATGATTTGTTATGAATTTTACGAGATGACTGGTTCAAAAATTGTAGAAGTTGCGAAATTTGTCATTTTGGTGGAAAATTCTAAAATTGGTGGGACCCACTTTTGGTTAGTGAAAATGTGCTGAGATTTTTATTCAAATGTGGTGGGTGGGAATAGTAGCAGGTAAAGCCATCAAGTTGCAGGTTAAGTCTGCTTCGGCGTGCTAACATTTTTCTATAAATAGAGGGCTAAGTTAGAATTGAAAATCACACCAGAAACAAGTTTTCTCTCTTTCTCTCTCTAGATTATTGAGTGTATTTTAGGAGTATTTAGATACTTTGTGAGTTTCTATTCATCAGAGCAAGTTTTCTTCAGCCTTATACCGATATTCCGATCAGAAGTACTGATATTTTGAGGTAAGGAATATTATCTTCTTCTTAAATGATATTTTCTTCAATATCATTATGTCGAAATATTGATATGATCAAATTTAGAAATTTTTGTGTCGGGGTTACTATTCACGTATATGTTACTATTCACGTATACGGCACTATTCACGAATACGGCACTATTAATCGAAAAATAAAATTTTTTTCTTTTTGTCCAAGTTGTCTATTATCATTACTATCTTTGATTGTATCCATGTTTTGATCTTTATTTTTGAATTCTGCTTCAAAATTGGTTATTATGGGGTATTATTGAACTTGGATAAACTGTAATACGAATCTCTAATATTTGTTCTTTTATCTCACTAGATTCGTTTTCTTTAAAATATTTTTCATCATCCTCAGTCCTAAATGATGATACTACTGAATATCTTTGGCCTGTAGTGAAAAGATATATGATTATCTGATCAATATCTTTGGCCTGTAGTGCAAAGATGAACAGGTGTTGAGATGAACATAACTGACTGGTGATACAAATGAATATCTTTGGCCTGTAGTGCAAAGATGAATATTTGATTAAAGATGGTTATTGATTGTTGTTACAGGAATAAAATATTGATGATGGACTTTTAAATCTTAGAAGATAGTAGAACCCATTCTCTACTTGACTCTTCTAATGGTTTGCTGTTTCCGCTGCAGTTGTTGATCTAAAATTTGTTGTCTATTATATTTTATTAGATTTTTCCCTATTGAAGACTAATGATAATTTGTTGTATATTATCTTAGTCATAATATTCTTTACTGGGCTAGTTGAGCTCACCCTTTTTCTTTTTGTTCCATTTTTCTTCTCAGGAGGTGAGAACATAGAGGATCGAGTCGGGGTATGGAGTAATGGTTCTAGAAAGATATTTTAGCAGTCCTCACTATTTCTGTAAAATAGTATTTGAATAATTGTAATGAGGACTTATTTGAGTGTGGATATTGTCTAGAAGACAATATTTGTATTTAAACTCACAGTATGTATTGTCGTATTTCACACGACATTTGTATTATTAAAGTTGTAGTTTGCTTTATGTACCATGTGTTTGGCGACTCAGAATGGGTGTTGTACACCTATTTTGGGGGCGTCACAGAAGAACTAATGAACTAGTTCGCCGTCTCATCAACACTGCTATAAATGTATTAACAGTGTCTACCGCTTCAACAATACGACAACACTGCAACAACTGTTTCTTTAGTGAGTTAGATCAATTTTGATAGAATCCACGGCACGCTTGCGTGAAGTGGTAGTCGCGCGCCTGGATTGTTTCTAGCAAAATCGTAAAGTGGAACACTCACGAAACCTCAACCCAACGTCTATATTGAGACGAAGACCTTGGTACAATCGATTGCGCAAGAAAGTTGCGTTGAATGGAATATCAATAACACATCGACCCCTCGCTTATATGTAAGCGGTAACCTTGGTACAATCAACGATTGTTATATGGTAGAAGACGCCACACACAACTATGTATTGTTGTATGATAAGTCGGGTTTGAATCTCACAGAAAACTATGAACAATTCAGCAGTTCTCAAAAAATCAAAAAGAGAATAATCTCACAAGTTTTATTTATCAAAGTTGTTTCTCCATTACAATAAATGTAACCCTTATTTATACTAATAATAAGAAATCCTAGTTCTATAAGGAATAAGACATCAAAACCCTAATTCCCATAAGCAATAAAATTTGAATGGAAATAGAAATAGAAATCCTAGCTAACAAATCAATATGGAAATCAAATCATATATAATAAATATCCTAGATACATTAGAATTATAGAAAGATATGAAAGATCCCCTAAAAATATGAAAAGAAATCTGGTCAAATATTCAAATATGCGTTCCTCGATTGTTGTACCGCGAAAGGCGCGGGGCGTGCCTAAATTACAAAGGACCCGGCGCGGGGGGCGCTTCACCTGCAAAACCTCCCCGATGTCTTGGAGCGGGGCACGTTAACTTCAGTACAAAAATGGCGCGAGGCGCGCCTGTCAATCAAAACATTTTCCTTGGCCACTTTTGACGCGTTTAAATTCCAAACTTGATCCTTAGTCCCACATTTAATCCCTCCATCAAACTCTAACCTTTTTATGAGCCAAACCTTTGAACTAAGAATCATATTCCACAATGAATGCTTTGACGAATGTTTGGACGGTTCTCTTGCATTGGACTTCACAATAAATATTCTCGAGTAGTCTTCAGTCCAATCACTTGAAATAATTTGTTGAACCCTTGGAGCTTGAGTCAAAAGATTGTCGGAAAATTCTGACCCCATCATGCGCGTGTCAGGTTTTCTAACGGATCTTTAACCCCGCCCATACCAGGGTCGTTCAACTCAATTATTAACATGTCAACAGTTAAAAAGCACGTTATTTCACAGATTAGTTAACAAACACTTTATTACACGGGGTGCAACATAAACAAGATTTGCTCACTTAAAACACATTATTGCACGGAGTGCAAAAGATACAAATACTTGCTTAAAATAAACTCAATCAGGTAATAAAAACTTGCATAAGTATGTAATTCGAATAAGATTTAAAAATTTGTCTACTTCGTCTCTACCGTTTACGCTAATTTTGCGTTCCTCGCTCAACCTCTTAGAGTGCTAGCTTTACAACTTTCGATCCTCCTAAGTTTTTTCTTTCCTTCTCTCTTATGATTTATTTAGTCTTGAGCTTCTTATGAATTAATAAGGAATAATGAATGGTTTGCTTCCTATTTATAGGCATCCAAGACCTAGGTCAAAATAGTCAATGAAAATATCTTCCAGGCTCGTCAATGAAAATATCTGCCAAGTTCGACAATAAAAATATATTTCAAATTTGTCAATAAAAATATTTACCAAACTCGTCAATAAAAATATCTACTTCATATTATACCTGTATTATACTCCATATTATACCCGAATAATTATTTCTTAGGTATTCTATTCACCAAAATTAGGTTTTAAATTTTAAAATTTATTTAATCATTTTAAGATCGTATGTGAAACCCCAGATTTTATGAATAAAGATTTAATTTTTTCGAAATATTTTTTTAAATATTATGGTGTGAATTTGAGATAATGTTATAGTTGTGGGTAGTATTTGTGACGAACGAGAATTTTGTAATTTAATTTTAATATTTATTGAATTAAATAAATATTTTTCGATGATTTAATTATTAGATTTAATAATTAATCGATGCAATTGTGGTAAATTAATTTAATCATATGTGTTACATTTATTAAATTAATATAGAGAATTTTATTATTCAAGTATGTGATTATGTGAGCTTATTTAATTAAATGAATTATTTAATTAAGCATAATGTTATTTAATTAATTTAATTATTAATTAGAGAATTAATAAATTGACATTATTTATTAATGAGATAATTGAATATATAATTATGTGAATTTATGAGTAATTATTATATTTTATTTAAAGTAAATTAAATAAAATATGGGATTTATTTTATAAAGAGGGTGACGTTATTAAACTATATGATAAATGTTTTATTAAAATAAAGAGCTTTGAGTTATTTTCTTGCTAAGCCAAACATGGCACTAAGGGAGGTTATGGGCAGTTAACCCATGACTGGGCAACTGACCACATCGCGTCAGTTCTATTTCAATCGACGTCTTCTCATTCCTTTCATTTTTTCTAAGTCTAAAATTGTTCAGAGAGAGAGTTCAGAGAGAAAGTGAGAATTTGTGAGAGATATTATAAGTATTTAATTAACAGGTACTTGTAGAAAGCTTTCATTAACCATCTCCTAACCTATACTCTGGGTAATTCTCCCAAACTCAATTTCTACATTTACGTCTTTTAGTTTTCATAAATTGGCTTTTATATTGTTCTGTAAATCTCTGTATTTGGGAGATATGAGATGATTGTAATTTTATGTATGGGTTAATATGTATCAAATCACGTTTAGTTATATATAATATGTAAACCATGTTTTCAGTTTCATGAAAATACGTAGTATATGCGTTTTACAAAAATTACAGAGTTTGGGGATGGCCTTAAGGCCTTATACGTGATTTTAGTACGTTAAACATAAATATTATCATAAATTTTATACCCTTATTATATTGAGCATGTCAATACGAAGAGACCAAGCCTTAAACGAACGGATTCGGTGTTATAACGAATCCGTAGCGTTAAATTATAAGTTTTAGTTCAAAAACTTCAAGAACATCAAGAACAGAGGAAAATTTTATGTTTCAATTCTCTGATTATGTGTTTTAATGGATTGAAATCACTTTATAGATGTTGGGTAACAATTATATATGCATATTAACATGTGGGTAGGTTAAATTAGTGAGTTTAATGATCCGAAAATGTGTAATTCGCCGAACTCTGTGTTGTTCGCGAACTGGAAAACTGAAACTGGGGTCTCGCGCCGCGGCGCCAACCTCCACTTCATTTCTCGCGCCGCAGCGCCACCGCGCCGCAGCGCCAAAGGCCCGGCCGCAGCGCCAAGGGCCAGTTCAAACGTGGCGCCGCAGCGCCACTCCCCAGAAAACTCAGAAATGAGATTTTAAAAATGTTTAAGTCTAACAATGTGTTAGTGGATTATTGTAATGAACATGTAAACATGTTAGAAGAATAATGTGATGATAAAATAGTTGTATAACATGTAAATAACATAATTACATGTGGATTAAATTATTGATTACATAATTAGATTATTATTCATGAAGTGGTATTATGTGGCAGTAAATGTGATAAAGTGATTAAGTATAGTCAATAAATCAAAGTAGACAAAGAGAATGAGTTTTGATGAACAGTTAAGTTATAATTAACTGGTATTGTGTATGTGAATGGTATGTAGGATTTAATTCAAAGAACGTGCTTAGTTAAAGTGTAATCTACGCACGAGGCAAGTATCCTATCCCTAACTCCATTCTATTGAGCAAGTTTCCTAAACTTAAACTCTTAAATTGAGCAAGTTTCTTAACTCTATCTTTTACATTGAGCAAATTTCCTAAACTTAAATTATTATTCAAGTTCGAGTATTATATTAAAGATTGATTATCTTTCAAAGCATGTTTCAGTTATACAATAATTGTTCTATTGTATACTTCTTGAGATTATTAATCATATTGAATATCATTATTGTCGAACTTTTTAGACTAGTGAACCTTACTGATTCAGCTAGTCCTTAGTTGATGAATATTCTAAATTTCAGAACCCTTATTGAATTATCCAAACCAAACTTCCTTTGGTGCGGACTCGAATGTCAAACTGAGATGAACAACCCTGTAAACTGTAAAGGGATTTACTTATGCGTAAGCGTTAAGATATTGTGCACAGTATGGTACTAAGGGCTGATCCCCCTAAGTACGAGAAGAAGGTCGATAGTCTTATGACTGTTAAAGGTTTCAAGTATAACCCTTGTTAACCTAGGACATAGTTCAAGGTCTTATGACCCTCAGTATTCTTTTGATTCATGTTATTTATTCTTGATTCAAAAGTTGAGCTTTATTCAGATGTCTTTGATTATTCGCATGTTATTATACTATTGTTTCATTATTATACTTGTGGGCATTTGTGCTCACTCTTGCTTAATAATAACATTGCAGTTAAGAATGAAAGAAGCGATGAACCCTCCACTAGTAAGGGCAAGGGCAAAGTTAGCAAATTATGAAGACCTGTTATTTATTAACTGATGTAATTGTTTAAGACTTGAGTTATGTTGATGTTAAGACTTATTTGTTTAGAATTCCGCACAGATGTTTTAAGGTTAGAGTGACCTGGGATTTATTTATGATTCAGTTGATGTAACCCTTAAGGGAAGAGATTTTATTATGATTTCTATCTATTGTATGGTTTGATATTATTTATGGGTAGATAGATAGATGATGCTTGTACAGTGAACACCAAATCCCGTGGAATCGAAGTACCCGGATTTGGGGGTGTCACAGGTTGGTATCAAAGCTGTAGGTTATGAACCTTAGGTGGGGGAAACAACCTTAGGTAGTAGCCTTATAGAAGAAGATAGTAATTGAAAACTCTTATCGAGTTTTAAGAAATGAATTTTTGGTAATTCATTGAAGATAATAAAATACATTATGTGTCTATGTGTTAATTTATGTGCTCGTTAGTATGACTTAGTAACTAAAACTTAAAATTTTGTTGTCAGGATGACGAATGATGGAGAAGCTAGTCAAGCAGAGGAGGAGACCCGAGACATACATGTTGTTAGGGAACAGTTAGTTCAGAGGGAGTCATCTCCATTGATCACCGTTGTTGGTCAGGAGCATGAGCCCGAGACTGATCCTGAGGAGGAGTTTGATGAGGAAGAAGAAGAGGAGCTACCACGGTACACTGTTGATGCTGAGATGTATGACACACTATATGATCGTAACGTGGAGTTACAAGATGAGGTTCAGGAATTGACTGAGCGAGCGACTGTTCAGCAGTCTACTTTAGAGGAGAAGGATAGAGAGATTGTGACCCTTCATACACGTTTAGGAAACGTGGAGTGGGATCTGGTTCATGAGAAGGGTCAAACCGAAGATAAGACCGAGGAGATAGAGAAGCTGAAGAAGGAACTGAAGGAAACCTCCGGAAGACTGAAAATAGTAGAGGAAGGATGGGTAAGAGAATCACATCGAGCTGATCGTGCAGAAGATGATAGTCGTGCAAAGAAGGCAAAGCTTGAAGACACGTACGCCACACTTAATCATGCGATGGATGAGGTTCAAGAGCGAGTGTTAAGGTACACCATCCAGTTTGAAGGACTTCCATCGTATATGTTGGATCGCAGGACGATGTCTCGTATCATGAAGGAGGAGCGTGGTAAGGCTATTGAGCACCTTGGAAGATAGGAATAGAATCTTTTTATTTATGTGAAAGACTTATATAGTTTTATGTAAATTCCGATGTGTTTATGAACTAAGGAATATGTTAATATTTGAATGTTTTAAATCCTGTGGATTCTTTATTCCATGATAGATGATGTAAATAGCAGTATGCTATAGTTTAATGTTAAAACTTTTTATTTGAACGAAAAGATATCAAGTTGTTCTAATAAGAGTTTACTTAACAGAAAAATGCCGCCAAGGAGAAGGCAACAACGTCAACCGGCTCAGGAAGGGTCAACCAATAATAACAATAATGCCAACGTTAATCCAGTTCAACAGCTAGTTAATTTACTAACTGGAGTCATGAATAACCAACCGCAAGCTCCTCCTAGCACAACGTTTAAAGATTTTAAGGCGGTGGGACCGCCAGAGTTCAAAGGTTCCAGAAACCCGATCGAGGCTCAAACGTGGGTGATAGAAATGGAGAAGGTTTTCGACGTTGCTAGGGTTCGAGAACATCAGAAGACCGTTTTTGCGACATTTATGCTGAAGTCTGAGGCTAGCTACTGGTGGCAGGCAAACAAGATGCGAGGAGGTGAAGGTGTAATTACGTGGGAGAGATTCAAAGATGTGACGCCCCCCAAAATAGGTATACAACACCCATTCTGAGTCGCCAAATACATGGTACAGAAAGCAAACTACAACTTCAATAATACAAATGTCGTGCAAAATACGACAACACATACTGTGAGTTTAAATACAAATATTGTCTTCTAGACAATATCCACACTCAAATAAATCCTCATTACAATTATTCAAACACTATTTTACAGAAATAGTGAGGACTGCTAAAACATCTTTCTAGAACCATCACTCCATACCCCGACTAGATCCTGCTATGTTCTCACCTCCTGAGAAGAAAAATGGAACAAAAAGGAAAAGGGTGAGCTCAACTAGCCCAGTAAAGAATATTATGACTAAGATAATATACAACAAATTATCGTTAGTCTTCAACAGGGAAAAATCTGATAAAATATAATCGACAACAAGTTTTAGATCAACAAGTGCAGCGGAAACAACAAACCATTAGAAGAGTCAAGTAGAGAAAGAATTCTACTATCTTCTAAGATTTAAAAGTCCATCATCAATATTTTATCCCTGTAACATCAATTAATAATCATCTTTAACCAAATATTCATCTTTGCACTACAGGCCAAAGATATTCATTTGTATCATCAGTCGGTCATGTTCATCTCAACACCTGTTCATCTTTGCACTACAGGCCAAAGATATTCATCAAGTAATTATACATCTTTGCACTACAGGCCAAAGATATTCAGTAATATCATCATTTAGGACTGAGGATGATGAAAAATATCTTAAAGAGAACGAATCCAATGAGACAGAAGGACAAATAGTAGGGATTCGTATAACAGTTTATCCAAGATCAATAATACTTCATAATAATCAATTGTGAAGCAGAATTCAAAAATAAAGATCAAAACATGGATACAATCAAAGATAGTAACCATAATAGACATCTTGGACAAAAAGGAAAAATTTTATTTTTCGGTGAATAGTGCCGTATTCGTGAATAGTGCCGTATACGTGAATAGTGCCGTATACGTGAATAGTAACCCCCGACACAAAAAGTTCCAAATTTGATAAAAACTCATATCAATATTTCAGCATAATGATATTGAAGAAAATAATATCATTTAAGAAGAAAATAATATCCCTTACCTCAAAATATCAGTACTTCTGGTCGGAATACCGGTATAAGGCTGAAAGAAACTTGCTCTGATGAATAGAAACTCTCAAAGTATCTAAATACTCACAAAATACACTCAATAATCTAGAGAGAGAAAGAGAGAAAACTTGTTTCTGGTGTGATTTTCAATTCTAACTTAGCCCTCTATTTATAGGAAAATTTTGGTAGGTTTGACCTGCAACCTGATGGCTTTACCTGCTACTATTCCCACCTACCACATTTGAAATATAATTCAGCACATTTCTTCACCAACCACAAGTGGGGCCCACCAATTCTAGAATTTTCCATCAAAATGATAAACTCCGAAAATTCAACAATTTCTGAACCAGTCATCTTGTAAAATTCATAATAAATCATACGTTCATTTTTAACGGTTCAAAATTTGTGGACATATACTCAACTTATATATGTATAACATATCCAAAAATTACCACGATCCAACGGTCGGATTAAAAATTATAACCCCCGCAAAATATCTCAAAAACCCTGATTTTTAATACCTCCATTCCGACAAAAATATGATAAAAACCTCAACATTAACTCCTTCATTTTTAACCACAAAAATATATCCCTCATTTATATCCACATAAAATAAATATTTCCTTATCATATGAATCAATAATTAATTATTCACAAATAATATTACAGAATCACATTTATGACAACCAGGCCGTTCCCAGGAAAGAGGGGGCTTTCCAATAAGGATTTCTCCTTACTGGCGCGCAATTAGATGACCAAACCTCTCCTTAGACAGAACTTTCTAGACATTGCCAATAATGTTATCTAATAATATTATTCAAATAATATGAATTATTGATCTGATAAATGAAAATACTGTGCAGCAACAATTATTGAAACAACAATAATATAAAATATCAATGCAGCAATTATTGAATCAATAAAATAAAATATTGAACAATAATACTGTAACAATTATTGAGTAGTGCCTTCTTACGTACGAATCAATAATTCAATATACTGTGCAATCCGTGTGCTACTATGCAACCACGCGTTATTACTGTATTTTTAACCACCGGGTATTCCAACAGTATTAACGGTAACAACTACGCCGTTATTTATAAACAACTTATACTTGTCGTTTTCTTCATCCAATCGCTTTCCGTTATGGGGCCCACACAAGGCTGCGTCGTCGTACGAATATTCCCCGACAGCAAGAATATTCCACGACCAACCGAATATTCACCGACCAAAAATAAATATTTTATAACCACTTGCTTATTTTGCAAAATTTGCACATTTCACCCATAACCAAAGTATTATATCAAATTAACCCCTTATTATTCACAATAATATTTAGAGAAAATTTGATTTTATTCATTAATAAGTTGGGGTCTTACAACCTCCCCTCCTTATGAAATTTCGTCCTCGAAATTGACGTACGTACCTGATGTTTCAAAAAGGTGAGGATACCTCGCTTTCATTTCTGATTCCAACTCCCAGGTCATTTCTTCAATAGCATGGTTTCTCCACAAAACCTTAACTTGTGGTATAACCTTCGTGCGTAGGACATGCTCTTTCCTATCCAAGATCTTAACAGGTACCTCCTCGTACGTTAAATCTTCAGCTATCTCGTCTGGTTCTAACTCAATAATGTGGTTCGGGTCTTTAACATATTTACGAAGCATAGATATGTGAAAAACATTATGAACACGAGACATGCTTGGAGGTAATGCGAGTCTATATGCCACATTTCCTATTCGCTCAAGAATCTCAAATGGACCAACAAATCTTGGATTGAGCTTTCCTCTCTTCCCAAATCTTGTAACTCCCTTCCATGGTGCAACACGTAACAATACATGATCCCCAATATTAAATTCCACGTCCTTCCGATGAAGATCCGCATAACTCTTTTGTCGATCCTGTGCCGTTTGTATACGTTGTCGAATCGTTTGGATCTTCTCTGTAGTAATGCGTACCAATTCTGGTCCCAACAATGTTGCTTCACCCACCTCGTCCCAGCATACTGGAGAACGACATTTTCTTCCATACAACGCCTCAAATGGAGCCATACCTATGCTCGCCTGATAACTGTTGTTGTAGGAGAATTCCACCAATGGTAGGTACTTATCCCAACTCCCTTTGAGATCTAAGACACAAAGTCTTAATAGATCTTCAAGAGTTTGAATAGTCCTCTCTGATTGTCCGTCCGTTTGAGGATGGTATGCTGAACTGAATCGTAAATCCGTGCCCATAGCTTTCTGCAAGCTAACCCAAAATCGTGAAGTGAATCTTGGGTCACGATCCGAAACTATGGATACTGGCATGCCATGCAATCTCACAATCTCGTTCACGTACATACTAGCAAGACGTTCAAGGGAATAAGTCTCACGTATCGGCAAGAAATGAGCGGACTTGGTTAATCTATCAACAATAACCCAAATCGCATCTATGCCTTGAGAAACCTTGGGAAGACCTGTAACAAAATCCATAGTAATGTGTTCCCACTTCCATTTCGGGATCTCAAGTGGTTGCAATGGACCCTTTGGCACTTGATGCTCCGCCTTTACACGTTGACAAGTTAAACACCTCGAGATAAACTCCGCGATCTCTCTTTTCATATTGCTCCACCAAAATGTATGTCGAAGATCGTGATACATTTTGGTACTCCCAGGATGGATTGCAAACGGTGTGTTGTGTGCCTCCATCATTATTCTATGCTTCAAGTCAAAATCGTTAGGAACACAAAGTCTGGAGTTGACTCGAAGTATTCCTTCTTCATCGATTCTTGCTTCTGGAATAGCACCTTCTTGCACTTTCTTCTTCATACGCATCAGCTCTATATCCGTAGCTTGAGCAGCTTTAACTTTATCGATTAAAGTCGGTTCTACTCGTATATTTGATATCATCATGTGGGTACTTGGAGCCTTCATCTCTATCTCCATCCTTTGCAAGTCATACAAAATGGGCCTTTGTGTTAAAAACATTGCACTCGTACCCGCATATGATCTTCTACTCAATGCGTCAGCTACTACGTTTGCTTTTCCAGGATGGTATTGGATGGTATGATCGTAATCTTTCAACAGCTCAAGCCAACGTCGTTGCCGCATGTTGAGTTCCTTTTGGGTGAAGAAATATTTGAGGCTTTTATGATCTGTATAGATCTCCACTTTCTCCCCATACAGGTAGTGTCTCCAGATCTTCAACGCAAAAACGACTGCTGCCAACTCCAAATCATGAGTAGGATAATTCCTCTCATATTCTTTGAGTTGTCGTGAGGCATAGGCTATGACTTTCCCATGTTGCATGAGAACACATCCTAACCCTTTGCCTGAAGCATCGCTGTAGATAACAAATCCATCCGAACCAGATGGTATTGTCAAAACAGGTGCCGAAATGAGTCTCCTCTTGAGTTCTTGGAAACTCTTCTCGCATTCCTCACTCCATACGAATTTTGTATCTTTCCGAGTCAGCTGAGTTAACGGAGTAGCGATTCGAGAAAATCCTTCCACAAATCTCCGATAATAACCAGCTAAGCCCAGAAAGCTACGTACTTCGGTTACCGACTTCGGTTGCTCCCAACTTTGTATGGCTTCAATCTTCGCCGGGTCGACAGATACTCCATGTTTTGACACCACGTGCCCAAGGAATGCTACTTCCTCAAGCCAGAACTCGCATTTCTTCAGTTTGGCATATAGCTTGTTTTCACGAAGCCTTTGCAGTACCAGCTTCAAATGGCGCTCATGATCTTCACGGCTTTTGGAATAGATGAGGATGTCATCAATAAAGACAACAACGAACTGATCCAAATATTCTTTGAATACACGGTTCATCATATCCATGAAGGCAGCAGGAGCATTAGTCAATCCAAAAGACATTACTAAGAATTCATAATGCCCGTACCGAGTTCTGAAGGCAGTCTTTGGAATATCCTCAGTTTTAATCTTCAGCTGATGATATCCAGAACGAAGATCGATCTTTGAAAAGAATTGTGCTCCTTGCAACTGGTCAAACAGGTCATCAATGCGAGGTAGCGGATACCTATTCTTGATGGTGACATGGTTCAATTCTCGATAGTCAATACAAAGTCGCATACTCCCGTCTTTCTTCTTTACGAATAAAACAGGAGCACCCCAAGGAGACGTACTAGGACGAATAAAACCGATGTCCAACAACTCCTGTAGTTGGACTTTTAACTCCTGAAGTTCAATAGGAGCCATTCGATATGGGGTTTTAGAAATGGGCTTTGTACCGGGTTCAAGGTCAATAAAGAATTCAATTTCTCGTTCCGGGGGTAGACCGGGAAGTTCTTCAGGAAATACATCGGAAAATTCTCTAACAATAGAAATATTATTCAAATCTGACTTGTCTTTGTTCAAATCCATAACATGGGCTAAGAAAGCTTGACATCCGTTTTTCAATAAACGAATAGCTTTGTGGCTTGATATGACAGTGACTGATTTTAGTGGTTTAGTAGTTTGAATTCGTATGACAGGTTGGTTAGGAATATGAAAACTAACAACCTTACGAAAACAATCAATTTTAGCATGATGAGTGGTTAACCAATCAATTCCTAAAATCACATCAAAAGCAAGTATCTTTAAAGAGATAAGATCAACAGGTAATGTGATAGTGCCAACTTGGATCATGCAAGATTTATAAACTGTAGATGTAACGAAGGTTTCACCCAACGGAGTTTCAACAGATAAGTTAAAGTCCAATTTCTCCGGAGTCAAGTTTAAACGTTGAGCACAAGCAGGAGAGATAAAAGAATGGGTAGAACCGGTATCTAGTAAAGTATAAACTTCGCAAGAATTCAAGATTAGCTTACCCGTGATCACCTCGTTCGGGTTTCTCACGTTTTGGCCAGTTACGACAAACGCTCTTCCAGGAACCGCTGATTTCGCCTTATCCGGGACAGCCCTTGGAATCACCACTCCCGCTGAACTTGGTTTCGCTATAGTACAATCTCGAGCGATGTGGCCTTCCTTCCCACAGTTGTAACACACCTTGGATTGTTGTGGACAGTTTGGGCTGATATGTCCCTCTTTCCCGCATTTGTAACATCTAACTGGCGGTCGTTCTCCTCCCCTAAAATTTGTTGTTGGTGCTGTGTGCTGGTGCTGATGTCTTCCCGTCATTGTTGAATCTCCTCTTTCTGAAATTTCCACTTGACTCACCTCTCCTATTATCATGGCCACGATGACCACCCGAGTGGTTACCGCCTTTGTTCGTATTTTTCCCTCCTCGTTGGTTATCATCGCTCTGATGATTGCTGTCACCGGTATGACCCTGGTTGTGGTCCCTCGGTTGAGTATACTCATTATCTCTCTCTAATAATTGGGCCCTGTTGACAACGTCTGAATACAGAGAAAATTTATGAGAGATAAGGTATTGACGAATCTCAGGTTTTAAACCTCTCAGAAACATCCGCGTCATTCGTTCCTCATTTTCGACCAAATGAGGTGCAAACCTGGATAACTCTGCAAACTTCGCCTCGTACTGGGACACCGTCATGTTGTTTTGTTCCAGTCTAATAAACTCAACCTCCTTCATATGACGAATACTTTCAGGAAAGTACTTGTCATTGAACAGTTTTTGAAATGTTTCCCAGGACATGTTGAGTGCGTCAGGCTGGGTACGCTTCACAGACTCCCACCAGTAGTCTGCCTCACCGCGGAACATAAATGTGGCGAATGGAACCTTCTGTTCCTCCGTGCATCCCAAGACATCAAATATCTTGGTAATTTGCTTGACCCACGTTTCCGCCATGATCGGATCCGGCTTTCCCTTAAATTCTGGTGGTCCCAATTCTTTGAACTGCTTAGCTGTGACAAACCGCGCGTTGTTATCATTTCCACCCGTATTCTGCACACGAGTCTCCCTCGTCTGATTTTGCATGAACTGCAAAAAGCTCCTAAACATTCCATCATTCATCGTTTGCTCGGTAACGTTGTTTACAGGAGGAATATTGCCTTCCTGTTGCACGTTCCCCTGGGTAGTGATCAAAGGTGTCTCCACGGTCTGATTTACTCCATTATTAACGTTCTCAGCTGCCATTCTTAAATACTGCCATAAAACAAGGGTTAATAGTCATGTCATATATTATCCCTATACTCTGACCGACCAAATAAACACCAAATAAACTTAGTCAGGTCATACTAGCGAAGGAATTCCCCGTCTCTCCCCTCCTAGTTCTTGTCTCACATCTCAGCCAGGGATCATATCCCTAAGCTCTGATACCAACTGTGACGCCCCCAAAATAGGTATACAACACCCATTCTGAGTCGCCAAATACATGGTACAGAAAGCAAACTACAACTTCAATAATACAATTGTCGTGCAAAATACGACAACACATACTGTGAGTTTAAATACAAATATTGTCTTCTAGACAATATCCACACTCAAATAAATCCTCATTACAATTATTCAAACACTATTTTACAGAAATAGTGAGGACTGCTAAAACATCTTTCTAGAACCATCACTCCATACCCCGACTAGATCCTGCTATGTTCTCACCTCCTGAGAAGAAAAATGGAACAAAAAGGAAAAGGGTGAGCTCAACTAGCCCAGTAAAGAATATTATGACTAAGATAATATACAACAAATTATCGTTAGTCTTCAACAGGGAAAAATCTGATAAAATATAATCGACAACAAGTTTTAGATCAACAACTGCAGCGGAAACAACAAACCATTAGAAGAGTCAAGTAGAGAAAGAATTCTACTATCTTCTAAGATTTAAAAGTCCATCATCAATATTTTATCCCTGTAACATCAATTAATAATCATCTTTAACCAAATATTCATCTTTGCACTACAGGCCAAAGATATTCATTTGTATCATCAGTCGGTCATGTTCATCTCAACACCTGTTCATCTTTGCACTACAGGCCAAAGATATTCATCAAGTAATTATACATCTTTGCACTACAGGCCAAAGATATTCAGTAATATCATCATTTAGGACTGAGGATGATGAAAAATATCTTAAAGAGAACGAATCCAATGAGACAGAAGGACAAATAGTAGGGATTCGTATAACAGTTTATCCAAGATCAATAATACTTCATAATAATCAATTGTGAAGCAGAATTCAAAAATAAAGATCAAAACATGGATACAATCAAAGATAGTAACCATAATAGACATCTTGGACAAAAAGGAAAAATTTTATTTTTCGGTGAATAGTGCCGTATTCGTGAATAGTGCCGTATACGTGAATAGTGCCGTATACGTGAATAGTAACCCCCGACACAAAAAGTTCCAAATTTGATAAAAACTCATATCAATATTTCAGCATAATGATATTGAAGAAAATAATATCATTTAAGAAGAAAATAATATCCCTTACCTCAAAATATCAGTACTTCTGGTCGGAATACCGGTATAAGGCTGAAAGAAACTTGCTCTGATGAATAGAAACTCTCAAAGTATCTAAATACTCACAAAATACACTCAATAATCTAGAGAGAGAAAGAGAGAAAACTTGTTTCTGGTGTAATTTTCAATTCTAACTTAGCCCTCTATTTATAGGAAAATTTTGGTAGGTTTGACCTGCAACCTGATGGCTTTACCTGCTACTATTCCCACCTACCACATTTGAAATATAATTCAGCACATTTCTTCACCAACCACAAGTGGGGCCCACCAATTCTAGAATTTTCCATCAAAATGATAAACTCCGAAAATTCAACAATTTCTGAACCAGTCATCTTGTAAAATTCATAATAAATCATACGTTCATTTTTAACGGTTCAAAATTTGTGGGCATATACTCAACTTATATATGTATAACATATCCAAAAATTACCACGATCCAACGGTCGGATTAAAAATTATAACCCCCGCAAAATATCTCAAAAACCCTGATTTTTAATACCTCCATTCCGACAAAAATATGGATAAAAACCTCAACATTAACTCCTTCATTTTTAACCACAAAAATATATCCCTCATTTATATCCACATAAAATAAATATTTCCTTATCATATGAATCAATAATTAATTATTCACAAATAATATTACAGAATCACATTTATGACAACCAGGCCGTTCCCAGGAAAGAGGGGGCTTTCCAATAAGGATTTCTCCTTACTGGCGCGCAATTAGATGACCAAACCTCTCCTTAGACAGAACTTTCTAGACATTGCCAATAATGTTATCTAATAATATTATTCAAATAATATGAATTATTGATCTGATAAATGAAAATACTGTGCAGCAACAATTATTGAAACAACAATAATATAAAATATCAATGCAGCAATTATTGAACCAATAAAATAAAATATTGAACAGTAATCACTGTAACAATTATTGAGTAGTGCCTTCTTACGTACGAATCAATAATTCAACTATACTGTGCAATCCGTGTGCTACTATGCAACCACGCGTTATTACTGTATTTTTAACCACCGGGTATTTAAACAGTGTTAACGGTAACAACTACGCCATTATTAATAAACAACTTATACTTGTCGTTTTCTTCATCCAATCGCTTTCCGTTATGGGGCCCACACAAGGCTGCGTCGTCGTACGAATATTCCCCGACAGCAAGAATATTCCACGACCAACCGAATATTCACCGACCAAAAATAAATATTTTATAACCACTTGCTTATTTTGCAAAATTTGCACATTTCACCCATAACCAAAGTATTATATCAAATTAACCCCCTTATTATTCACAATAATATTTAGAGAAAATTTGATTTTATTCATTAATAAGTTGGGGTCTTACAAAAGAGATGTTTTTCGAAATGTATTTCCCAGCTAGTTCGCAGAATCAGATGGAGGTGCAATTTCTGGAACTGAAACAGGGAAACATGAGCGTGCCTGAATACGCGGCTAAATTCGATGAGTTGGCAAGGTTTGCCCCGCATCAAGTACACACTGACGAGATGAAAGCCAGACGATTCGAACAAGGACTGAAGCCTTGGGTATACAGCAAGGTATCAATGTTTCAACTTAACACGTTTGCGGGAGTTTTGGAAAAGGCCATTCTCGCAGAAGGAGGAAGTGATGCAGTGACTAAGTACAACCAAGAACAGAAAAAGAAAAAGAGTGAGAATGAAGGTAATAACAAGACTGGTGGAAGTAATACTGGGAATAATAATAATCAGAAGAGGAAATGGACGGATAATTCGACAGCTGGAAGTCAACATAGAGGTCAGAAAAAGAAGATAGAAGCATGTCTGACTTTCGGCAAGGCACATCTAGGAGTTTTTTTGAAGGGAAAGAGAGTGTGCTACAATTGTGGTCAGGAAGGCCACATAGCACCAAATTGTCCAAACCCAAAGAAGGGTGCTTGTTTCAACTGTGGTTCGAAAGATCATTTAGCAAGAGACTGTCCCAAGAAGGGATCGGGAGGATCAGGACAAGGAGGAAACCAGGGAAATAGCAGTGGAAATACCTTAACCATCACCGGACCACCTGCAACAAACCGACCAACTGCCAGAACTTTCAATATGACGGTGCAGGATGCAATCCAGTCTCGTGATGTGGTGTCAGGTATCATTCCGATCAATGAAATTAATGCTTACGTTTTATTTGATTCGAGTGCTACTTGTTCCTTTATATCCGATGACTTTACTAATAGTTTAGATTTGCTTAAGGATGAATTAGAATATCCCATGATTATAGAAATTGCGAATAGAGAGATAATTCCTGTTAAGCATGTGTATAAGAATTGTAGAGTGGATATTAAGGGTAATATCATGAACGTAGATCTTATCCCTATTCGATTGGGGGAATTCGACGTTATATTGGGTATGGATTGGCTATCCAATTATGGGGCTGTAATTGACTGCCAAAAGAAGCGTATTAACCTTATGACTCCGACAAAGGTTGTGTTTTATGGTAGCAAGTCACCTAGACAAGCGAGTTGTCTGACGATATTGCAGGCCAGGAAGTTATTAAGACAAGGCTGTGTAGGATATTTAGCTTACATAGTCGACAATCGAAAAGAGAACCCGAAGGTAGAGGAGATACCGATTGTGAGGGACTTCGTCGATGTATTTCCAGACGATTTGTCGGGACTTCCACCAGATAGAGAAGTAGACTTTGTGATTGATTTGGCGCCCGGAACTGCTCCAATATCGAAGGCACCATACCGAATGGCGCCAGTAGAGATGAAGGAATTAATGATACAACTACAAGAATTATTGGACAAAAAGTACATTCAACCGAGCATATCGCCGTGGGGAGCGCCGGTGTTGTTCGTGAAAAAGAAGGACGGATCGATGAGGCTCTGTATTAACTACAGAGAATTAAATAAGGTCACGATTAAGAACAGATATCCATTACCGAGGATCGATGATCTGTTTGATCAATTAAAGGGAGCAAAATACTTTTCTAAGATTGACTTGAGGAGTGGTTATCACCAACTGAAGGTGAGGCCAGAGGATGTACCGAAGACAGCGTTCCAAACGCGATATGGTCATTATGAGTTTTTAGTAATGTCGTTTGGTCTTACGAATGCTCCTGCAGCATTTATGGGACTAATGAATGGTGTATTCAAGCCATTTTTGGACAAATTCGTGGTGGTATTTATAGACGACATTTTGGTATATTTCAAAACCAAAGAGGAACATAAAGAACACTTGAGGTTAACGTTGGATGTATTGAGAAGGGAGAAGTTGTATGCTAAATTTTTGAAATGCGAATTTTGGATCGAGGGAGTACAATTTCTTGGTCACGTAATCGATAAAGATGGAATTTCGGTAGATCCATCCAAAGTAGAAGTTGTGATTAACTGGGATCAGCCGAGAACGCCGTCAGAAGTAAGAAGTTTTCTTGGATTAGCAGGATATTATAGAAGATTCATACAAGATTTTTCTAAGATCGCAACTCCGTTAACGAATTTAACTCGAAAAGCTGTGAAATTTATTTGGACGGAGAAGTGTGGGGAGAGTTTTCAAGAGTTAAAGAAGAGGTTGAGTACAGCGCCTGTGTTATCTCTTCCGGATGATACAGGAAATTTTGTTGTTTTTAGCGATGCGTCGCATAAAGGACTTGGCTGTGTGCTGATGCAAAACGGCAAAGTCATTACGTATGCATCACGGCAGTTGAAGGATTACGAGAAGGGTTACCCAACCCATGATTTGGAGTTAGCTGCAGTTGTTTTTGCTTTGAAAATTTGGAGGCACTATCTATACGGGGAGAAGTGTGAAATATATACGGACCACAAGTGTCTGAAATATATTTTTACACAGAAAAATTTGAATATGCGTCAAAGAAGATGGTTGTAATTAATCAAGGATTATGACTGTGAGATTTTATACCATCCGGGTAAGGCTAATGTGGTTACAGACGCCTTAAGTAGAAAGGGTCGTGAGAAATTGATGATGTTGACTGCTCAGCAGGAGCTAATTGCAGATATGGAGAAACTGGAGTTAGAAGTGAAGTATCCTATGGAGATTGATGAGAAGCTATTTCAGATGCAATCTGGTACAACTCTGCTAGATAGAGTGAAGGAGGCTCAGCTTCAGGATGATGAATGCAAAAAGGTAACAACAAAGATATATGAAGGAACCGAACCAAGATTTAAGATGGATAAGGAAGGAATATTGAGATTTGAAAGCAGAATTTGGGTTCCGCCAGTACAAGAAATTAAGGAAGAAATTTTGAGTGAGGCTCATAGTTCAAGATATTCGATTCACCCTGGTAGTACAAAAATGTACCAAGATCTTCGACAACATTTCTGGTGGCCGAATTTGAAACGTGATGTTGCAGAATGTGTTGCCAAATGCCTGACATGTCAGAAAGTTAAAGCGGAACATCAGAGACCGAGTGGATTGCTACAACCGTTAGAGATCCCAGAATGGAAATGGAAACATATTACGATGGACTTCTTGGTTGGCCTTCCGACGACTCAGAAAGGCTACGACGCAGTATGGGTTATCGTTGACCGATTGACGAAATCCGCACACTTTCTTCCTATCAAAATCAGATTTAACTTAGATCAGTTGGCAAGATTATATGTGAAAGAGATTGTTTCGAGGCACGGAGTACCGGTATCTATTATTTTCGATAGGGATCCGCGCTTCACATCAAATTTCTGGAAACGTCTTCAGGAATGCATGGGTATACAACTGCGAATGAGTACAGCTTACCACCCTCAAACAGACGGACAGAGCGAACGAACGATTCAAACACTGGAAGATATGTTACGAGCCTGTGTAATGGACTTCAAAGGAAATTGGGATGATCACCTACCGTTGGTAGAGTTCGGCTACAACAACAGTTACCAAGCTAGTATTGGTATGGCGCCTTACGAAGCGTTATACGGCAGAAAGTGCAGAACTCCGCTTTATTGGGATGAAGTTGGTGAAAGACAATTGCTAGGGCCAGAATTGGTACAGCAGACGGCAGAAATAGTCAAAGTGATCCGAGCACGACTGGTAGCAGCTCAAGATCGACAGAAGAAATACGCTGATCCACATCGTAAAAATATCGAGTTTGAACCAGGTAGTTATGTTTTCTTGAAGGTCTCTCCCTGGAAGGGAAAGATCAGGTTCGGAAAGAAAAGAAAATTGAGCCCAAGATTTATTGGACCCTTTGAGGTACTGCGAAGAATTGGAGAAGTTGCGTACGAGGTAGCCTTACCTCCAGCACTCGAGAATATCCACAACGTCTTCCATGTTTCTGTGTTACGACCTTACAAACCTGATTACAAGCATGTAATTGAATACGAACCCCTGCATTTTGAGAAAGACTTATCTTATGAAGAAATTCCTGTCCAAATTGTCGATCGAAAAGAACAAGTTCTCAGAAATAAAGTTATACCTTCTGTTAAGGTAATTTGGAGGAACAACAACGCTGAAGAAGCTACGTGGGAACTCGAAGAGAATATGATGAAGAATTACCCTCATTTATTTACTTAATTATTTGTAAGCGATTCTGGGGACAGAATCTTTGTAAGGGGGGAGAATGTAACGGGTCGAAATATATTGAGTCGTGATTCTGGGGACAGAATCCTTTTAAGGGGGGAAAGATGTGACGAACGAGAATTTTGTAATTTAATTTTAATATTTATTGAATTAAATAAATATTTTTCGATGATTTAATTATTAGATTTAATAATTAATCGATGCAATTGTGGTAGATTAATTTAATCATATGTGTTACATTTATTAAATTAATGTAGAGAATTTTATTATTCAAGTATGTGATTATGTGAGCTTATTGAATTAAATGAATTATTTAATTAAGCATAATGTTATTTAATTAATTTAATTATTAATTAGAGAATTAATAAATTGACATTATTTATTAATGAGATAATTGAATATATGATTATGTGAATTTATGAGTAATTATTATATTTTATTTAAAGTAAATTAAATAAAATATGGGATTTATTTTTTAAAGAGGGTGACATTATTAAACTATATGATAAATGTTTTATTAAAATAAAGAGCTTTGAGTTATTTTCTTGCTAAGCCAAACATGGCACTAAGGGAGGTTATGGGCAGTTAACCCATGACTGGGCAACTGACCACATCGCGTCAGTTCTATTTCAATCGACGTCTTCTCATTCCTTTCATTTTTTCTAAGTCTAAAATTGTTCAGAGAGAGAGTTCAGAGAGAAAGTGAGAATTTGTGAGAGATATTATAAGTATTTAATTAACAGGTACTTGTAGAAAGCTTTCATTAACCATCTCCTAACATATACTCTGGGTAATTCTCCCAAACCCAATTTCTACATTTACGTCTTTTAGTTTTCATAAATTGGCTTTTATATTGTTCTGTAAATCTCTGTATTTGGGAGATATGAGATGATTGTAATTTTATGTATGGGTTAATATGTATCAAATCACGTTTAGTTATATATAATATGTAAACCATGTTTTCAGTTTCATGAAAATACGTAGTATATGCGTTTTACAAGAATTACAGAGTTTGGGGATGGCCTTAAGGCCTTATACGTGATTTTAGTACGTTAAACATAAATATTATCATAAATTTTATACCCTTATTATATTGAGCATGTCAATACGAAGAGACCAAGCCTTAAACGAACGGATTCGGTGTTATAACGAATCCGTAGCATTAAATTATAAGTTTTAGTTCAAAAACTTCAAGAACATCAAGAACAGAGGAAAATTTTATGTTTCAATTCTCTGATTATGTGTTTTAATGGATTGAAATCACTTTATAGATGTTGGGTAACGATTATATATGCATATTAACATGTGGGTAGGTTAAATTAGTGAGTTTAATGATCCAAAAATGTGTAATTCGCCGAACTCTGTGTTGTTCACGAACTGGGAAACTGAAACTGGGGTCTAGCGCCGCGGCGCCAACCTCCAGTTCATTTCTCGCGCCGCAGCGCCACCACGCCTCAGCGCCAAAGGCCCGGCCGCAGCGCCATGGCGCCGCAGCGCCAAGGGCCAGTTCAAACGTGGAGCCGCGGCGCCACTCCCCAGAAAACTCAGAAATGAGATTTTAAAAATATTTTAAGTCTAACAATGTGTTAGTGGATTATTGTAATGAACATGTAAACATGTTAGAAGAATAATGTGATGATAAAATAGTTGTATAACATGTAAATAACATAATTACATGTGGATTAAATTATTGATTACATAATTAGATTATTATTCATGAAGTGGTATTATGTGGCAGTAAATGTGATAAAGTGATTAAGTATAGTCAATAAATCAAAGTAGACAAAGAGAATGAGTTTTGGTGAACAGTTAAGTTATAATTAACTGGTATTGTGTATGTGAATGGTATGTAGGATTTAATTCAAAGAACGTGTTTAGTTAAAGTGTAATCTACGCACGAGGCAAGTATCATATCCCTAACTCCATTCTATTGAGCAAGTTTCCTAAACTTAAACTCTTAAATTGAGCAAGTTTCTTAACTCTATCTTTTACATTGAGCAAATTTCCTAAACTTAAATTATTATTCAAGTTCGAGTATTATATTAAAGATTGATTATCTTTCAAAGCATGATTCAGTTATACAATAATTGTTCTATTGTATATTTCTTGAGATTATTAATCATATTGAATATCATTATTGTCGAACTTTTTAGACTAGTGAACCTTACTGATTCAGCTAGTCCTTAGTTGATGAATGTTCTAAATTTCAGAACCCTTATTGAATTATCCAAACCAAACTTCCTTTGGTGCGGACTCGAATGTCAAACTGAGATGAACAACCCTGTAAAGGGATTTACTTATGCGTAAGCGTTAAGATATTGTGCACAGTATGGTACTAAGGGCTGATCCCCCTAAGTACGAGAAGAAGGTCCATAGTCTTATGACTGTTAAAGGTTTCAAGTATAACCCTTGTTAACCTAGGACATAGTTCAAGGTCTTATGACCCTCAGTATTCTTTTGATTCATGTTATTTATTCTTGATTCAAAAGTTGAGCTTTATTCAGATGTCTTTGATTATTCGCATGTTATTATACTATTGTTTCATTATTATACTTGTGGGCATTTGTGCTCACTCTTGCTTAATAATAACATTGCAGTTAAGAATGAAAGAAGCGATGAACCCTCCACTAGTAAGGGCAAGGGCAAAGTTAGCAAATTATGAAGACCTGTTATTTATTAACTGATGTAATTGTTTAAGACTTGAGTTATGTTGATGTTAAGACTTATTTGTTTAGAATTCCGCACAGATGTTTTAAGGTTAGAGTGACCTGGGATTTATTTATGATTCAGTTGATGTAACCATTAAGGGAAGAGATTTTATTATGATTTCTATCTATTGTATAGTTTGATATTATTTATGGGTAGATAGATAGATGATGCTTGTACAGTGAACACCAAATCCCGTGGAATCGAAGTACCCGGATTTGGGGGTGTCACAGTATTTATAAATTTTACAAAGTATGCAAGTTGTTGTATTATATTCGATTGGTCGGGGAATATTATTTTTGTCGGGGAATATTCGTACGACGGCACAATTATTGGTAGACCCCACAACAGAATTATTGTCGGATTGAGAAAACGACAAAAATATTTTATGAAAATAACGGCGGAAGTTTACCGTTAATACTGTTGAACTACTCGATAGTAAAAGTACAATAATACGTGTGGTTGCATAGTAGCATACGGTATTGATTATTGAGGCTTACGTGATAAGTCACTCAGTTTGATTCAATTATTGTCAATTAATAATATGAATTATTTAGCGATAATGAAGTTTTGTTTTATTCGTATTATTAACGTAATAAAACAGAAACATCTTTTTATATAAAACAGAATACTTTATTAAAGTTATTCTATAAATAGAATATATTATATTTTATTTAAAAGATTTTTCTTTAAATATGGACCGTCAGATTAAAGTAAATCAATCTGGACCGTTCATGGATTAGTTACTATGCATTCTATTTTCCTATAAATAGAAGCTCATTCATTCATTATTTTCTTACGAATTCACTGAACTCTAGAGAGAGAAACTATAGAGAGAAACTATAGAGAGAAAGAAGAAAAGTATTCTGCTACTTAACTACTTCTTTATTTCAGTTCTTCCTTAAAACGGTAAGGGATATTATTTGTTGTACCCGTAAGGGGTATTATTTCTTTTGTATTCATGAAGAGAACTTCTGTTATTCCATTATTTATTATTCTGTTGGAATAACCTGTATACGCGGTCTACCCTATACTTGGTGACATTCTTCTATTATTCTGTTGGAACATCTTGTCTGTGTTTTACACCGGACCTGGTTCCATCTTTATTATTATTCTGTTGGAACATCCTGTCTGTGTGTTTTACACCGAACCTAGTTCCGTCTTTATTATTATTCTGTTGGAACATCCTGTCTGTGTGTTTTACACCGGACCTGGTTCCGTCTTTATTATTATTCCATTGGAATATCATGTCTGTGCGTTTTACGCCGGACTTGGTTCCATTATTTATTATTCTGTTAGAATAACCTGTCTGTGCGGTCTATCGCATGCATAGTGATTTCTTTTATTATTCCATTCTTTATTATACTCAGTTGGTTAAAACTTTAACTTCTATACTCCATGAAATTAGTGGAATATCATTGATATTTGCGCTTCATCCAGTATCTTTTCATGAAAATATTCTTCTGAACATTCTTGAATTTTACTCTACACAAAAGTATCATGTTGACAATTTGGACGTTATTGGTTCCTGGAAAAATTAATTCTTGAACTTATTTTATTGAATTCTTATATCATTGTCATCATCCTCATGTTTATATTATGTTAAAAGTCATCTGTGGCCTGTAGTGCATAGATGGACTTGGTATGATTATGACCAGGGATTATTCGGTGTAATCATGACCGTAATGTTACAAATGATGTGAAAAAAAGTCCTCATTGGCCCGTAGTGCATTGATGGACAGTTTTTGGTATGATTATGGCTATGGATTCTCTTTAGCCGTAGTGCAAAGATGAATTATTTTATGGCATGATTAGGACCGTTGATGAAAACACGATTATCTTTGGCCCGTAGTGCATGGATAATTCATGGTCGTGATACTAAAGAATATCCTTGGCCGTAGTGCAGGGGTGATTCGATGATGTGGATTATTTTTTTAGTTGAGTCTCAGCGATAAAAGTCATGAAAAACCTTTTAAATCATAAAAGATAGTAGATTTTATTCTCTACTTGACTCTTTTAATGAATTATTGGTTCCGCTGCAGTTAAACTTGATGTCTATTGTATTTTATCAGTTTATCATTGTTGAAGACTAATGATAATTTATTCTGCATTATCTTAGTCATAATATTTCTTACTGGGCTAGTTGAGCTCACCCTTTCTTTCACTGTTCTCTTCAGGAAATGAGAACGTAGCTGGGACTAGTCGGGGAACAGAGTGATGGTCCTAGATGATAGCATTAGTAGTCCCCACTATTCTATGTAATAGTGTGATAATAATTGTAATGAGGACTCCTTTTGAGTATGAATACTCTCTAGAATACAATATGTGTATTCAAACTCACAGTTTATGTTCTGTCGTATTGTACACGACAATTGTATTATTAAGTTGTATTTGAATTCTGTACCATGTATTCAAGATGGGTGATGTATACCTAATTTTGAGGGCGTCACATTATAATTACGAGCTTTAATAATATCCAAGATATTACATTCACCTCTATTTATAAGAATTTTGTCATCGAATTTACAATATAGTTATCTTTAATATTCTTTTTACTTGCTCTGAATTTTCTTAATTATCACTTAAACTCTCTATGAAGTTCTCTTATTTTCTCCAATTAATTTCCATAGTCATATCCTAAAATACTCTTATCCTGATACCAAAATGTCATGACCTCAAATCCATGCACCTAACCATCATCTTTCTTACCATTCACCAACAATATACTTGATAAAAACTCGATTATTAAAAAGTTTGCATCATATATTTTATTTCAGAATCGTATACTTTACAATTTTTTATTATATCACAAAGTCATTACAATTTTACATCACAGAAAAAAGACAAAAATAAAATATATTTCTTCTTTAGTCTTTTCTTTACTTTCTGATAATATTTTCTTTAACTATAAATTTAAAATAATATTTGCAAAAAGTCTAACATATATATATATATATATATATATATATATATATATATATATATATATATACGGTCTGGATCTTAAGCTCACCTCTTATTTAACTCATCCGAACCCATCCCCTTTAGCGACGGACCCGACGACGATTCGGTCATACAGCCGTCGTCTATACTTTTAGCGACACTATATGTTGTCTGTCACTAAAAATATACCGAACCGTCATCGGGTCTGTCACTAAAGGAGAATGAGCTCAGGTAAATTAGATAAGAGTTGAGCTTAAGATCCGGTCTATATATATATATATATATATATATATATATATATATATATATATATATATATACATATACATCACATAACAAGTATATCACTATAGTGAAACGAGTGTTTCCCAACACAAGAACTAATTATCAACACTGTTACAAATGTATCAAGAGTGTGTACCGCTTGTATGATACTCAACACTGCAACAATTTTCTCTACATACCAATACAAAAGAATAAAAGGGAAAACCAAGTAAAAAACAAAAACAGAAGGAAAAAACCTGAAAATTTTCAAAAACAAAAACAGAGTAAACCGGAACAGAATTGATAGAAGGGAAGAACAAAAATTGGAAGAAAAAAAATAAGAACCTTCAGGGCTCTAAGCACATCATCACTAGGTCCAGAGGGGAGCTATTGTACAACTGAGAAGAGAGAGAGACAGATCAAGAGATTGAGAGAGAAAAAAAAAATGTGTGTGTGTGAGAGAGAGAAAGAGAAAGCAGGAACGAGCAGCAATTGAGATTTCAGATTGAAAACTATATTTGCAAAAATCACATGAATTTTCCCCTTATTTGGAGAATTTTCATCAAATTTGCAATTCCTCTACATGTTCTCGATTTGCCGCTTCAAGCTCGCCGAAACTTGTCCTTCCTAATCTCCCATCTCAACAGTTGCAGACGCAGCCCCTCTGATCGAATCCGGTTCCCACATAGCAACTTATGTAGTTAGGGCTTTGGTGGAAATTACTACAATAGCCCTTGTACTTTCCATAATTTATAATTGAGGCCCATAATTTTATGAATAACGGAGAATCTTTTACCCCTATCGGGCATATAAAGCCATAAAGCAAAAACTATTTTTTTTTTCACTTTCAAAAAAATAAAAATAAAAAAGTTTATATATATATATATTAGTCTTTCGTAACACACAGTGGTACAATTGGCAACATTGTATTGCAGTAATCAATCAATTACTCAAGTACCATGCCAGGATTCAACTTCAAAGCTTCCCGATTGATAAAGCCCATTAGTCTGAATTTAAAATGAACTCCTCCATGTTTCAGATTATTCACCCAGAACAACCTTCAAATTTTCATTCTCACAAAATTCTCCATGGTTGAAGGCAAGCTACTCCATTTTCAGGGCCAAAATTTACCACGTATAGTTGCAGTGGAATTATTTCCTCAACCACATTCCACATACCCATGAAAGGCACAAGTTTCCTGGTTTCGAATACTTAACCACTTCCTATGTTATGTATGTATAAAAATAGGGCATTAAATATATAACCTAAGCATAAGCAACAGATGCACACGAGGCGGCAACAATAATTTAACAAAGGTCCAAAAACTCAAGCCATTAATGTAAATCTTTACTTATTTACACTGCGAGGTATTCCTCATGCTGCATAGATCAACATTGGCACGAGTGAAATTTGTTACAAATATATCATCGTAGTTCAACCTCCAAATCTAAGTCCAAAGAAAAGGTTGAAGTAACTACATTTCGTAGCAGACTTTACTATAGAATGGTCTATTACAGGCTCATACATCAACATGAAACCACCGAGTTGAAATGAGTTGAGGACTTCAGCTGAGATAGAGCGGTATCACGTTCCTCATTTTCGTTGAACTCTATAGGTGGTGGTGTCCCACTAAGATTTTTCTTCCTGTAATAAAAAAATGAAATGAAACGAAACCTGATCAGAATGCTAAGTGTGGGGAGCCTTGTAACTTGGTAAACCAAACAACATGATACTGACTAGAAGTCGAGGAACAACCAATCATTACCATCATAAACTTTTGACTTAGCAGCTTCATGTGCTACTGCCTAGGATAATATAGAATTGAGTACTTCTGCTAAAGCACAAATATACAATCTTGGGAGAGAAAAAAACATGTGTTCATCTTTATTCGGTTAATTGCTGCACTAATTTTTTGTGATGGAATGAGAATTGCTTGACATAGCTTAGCCACATACAAAACCATCAAGTATTGCCATTGGATCAAAGAAAAATTAAATTTTGAACACAATGCGGGCCCCTCATTAACTACCAAGACATGACGACCTTTTAGATAATGGGGTGTCCAAAAAAGGAGCCCAAAAGAAGTGATAATACGAACCAACTAACGTATTATGATTGCACCTGGAAAGGGAGCAAACAATGAAAGAAACATGGCATACCTCCGAGAGATAGAGGTCTCCTCAGACAATGCCTTTTCTAGTCTTTCCTCAAAAGGTGTCGCGTGCCAACTCACTTTCTGATCCTGCAAACAGGGCATTGGCATCAGCATTTTTTATTTTGCAGCTTTCACAGTCAGGAAAAAGAGAAACAAAACTAGGGGGTACCTCTTTGTACTTGGTAGTTGAATTTGGGATTCCATTCCCATCCCACCACTTTGGTGAGATACGAGAAGGTTCATCTTCATTCCAGTGAGCAGCAACCATCCCAAGGATAGGTCGATCCCCAAGATTTTTGTCAAAATAAGCATTTTCACTGGCAAAGGATACAACCCGCTGATTATTGCAATTTTGATCGGTTGGCTTCAGCCAAGAAGACAGGCTTGCTTCCACCTTCAACTCTTTCCCAACTGAATCTTCCATCATCCCCACTTCTGAGTTAGGGTTTGCTTTATCAGCCTGCTCAAGCGATTCTATCAGGTGACCCGACTGTTGATTGGACTTGGAATCTTCTTCCTTCAATACATTCCAATGGGATAAGTTATCAACAGGGTTCAAAACTGAGTAGACGTACTGAGACCTGATTCTGGGATTCTTCCCATTTCCCATATTTCTTACATATGATGGGAAAACAGTTCCAGGTGTTTGCATATCGTCACTTAATTTTAGTGGGGTTGGGTAAGGTGATGGCTTTGATACACTGTCATTACCAGCTGATTCAGATCGCTTTGAGCTTTGGCAAGAAACTTCAGATGAAGAGGCTTTTGATGAAAATGCAGACACGTCAGACTGGCAGTCAAACTGGACAGACTTGTTTCTGCATTGCACGCTAGCATTCTGATTAGTACGAGTATGAATGCCTATGCCAAAATTACCAGTACCACTATCCTCGGTAGAACTGGTAGAGATCCTTGCTTGAAATTGTCCGCTTGTTATACAGCTACAAAAAATCGTGTAATTGACAGGAAAAAATTTGGAAATTTCTAATGTGAAATCTACGTACATTAAAATAAAAAAAGTAGGATGCACTTCAAAAACACGAGCGCTATTCAATTAGTCACTAGAAATCCTCTCTGTGCCTATTAGTATTAAGAATGGTGATAAACTAGCAATCAACATGATTTAAAGCAATTCAGATAAGAGAAATTGGAAGACTTACCTGCTAGGTGTATATGCCGAAGAACCTGATCCAGTTACCCATTGGTCACAAAGTTTAATAGGAGTAGGAGGTTGTTCAGCTTGCATCTCCAGATTGAGCTTCTGAATAGAAGTGTTTGGAAGCCAAGAATGGAATTTCGAGGATTCTGAATCTCCATTAGATGGTGAATCCTCCAATATCTTTGAAGCTTTCCGAATTTCAGCAGGAGTCTCAGGCAATGCACCACAAGCTTTGAGGAACTTGGCCTGCATTATAAACTTAATCCAATCAAGTGACTAAAGAGTAGATTCTAAACAAAAGTAGCTTGTTCAATAGAAGTAACTAGCAGTTCCAGTTGGACATTCAGATTTCAGACTCCACTTAACTTTTGCTTATGTAAGAGGGCCCTGTTAAATTTTACTGAATATCAAGTCAAGCAACAGTTATTAAACTCTTAACCTTAGGTTTTTTACTAGGTTTGAAAAGAAGCTTAACAATAAAAACAAATTAATAAATTTCTAAATTATGCAATCCCTAAGCTTCGAAGAAATAGAGAAAGAGGGCAATCAGCACAGTCATTCAACAAGACATAGGCTTGTACTCAAGTCTAGGCCATTAATTGAAAGATAATACAGTACAATTTATTGTTGAGGAAAAAAAATTAAGAAATAAAGGACAATGATATAAGGACAAACAGAAAACCATATCAGCTTATATTTAAACAAAGAATGAAGAAACAAAAATTGTAATCCATAAAGTAACTGTTTCCAATTAAAATCATATCCTGCAGAAAACATTTATCTAATCTAATGAAACTAGATAAAAAGGAAAAACAAAACAAAAGGCTCAGGGAGGTAACAAACATTTGAGCACTACACTACCTCAGGGAAAAAGAAAGAAAAGAAACTGCAAGCTCTAAGCCTTTTGACAAAGTGTATAATGACCGCCTAAACTTTTAATATATATAAGCTGAGTAGTAAATCAAATAAGCTCAGAAGTTACTATCCAAAGATGCAAGAAATTCAGCCTGATTGAAGAGCAATAAGCAAGTAGTGATGTAACATAGTAACAAAAAGACTTCTATTAATGTTCATAGTTCTCAAAGTACCTAACTACACTATTATCAAAAAGATCAAAATATTTACACATCAATCAACTGCATCACTTGAATAGAGGACCCCTTCTGTACCTAAATATTTAGCCTACTAAATTCAAAATAAGATAACAAACATTTCTTGTATGTTTTAGAAGTTATGAATGAATTCAGGTTGTAGGATGTTTCTCTGGTTTTATTCCACAACTATAAAAGGTAGATTTCGGGATTACATCTTGGTAAACCTCTGTCCAAGTGGGTGGAATCCTGTAATACAATTTTTCCCCACCTACCAAATTATTTTTTAAAAAAATGGAATCATGTACCAAGTTTAAACTTTAAACAAGAGAGAGAGAGAGAGAGATTTTGCTTACCACCCTATTTTCCTGGACAGAATCAACATTCCCAGTTCATAACTCACAAATTCAGAGTTGAACCTAAGACTACCCACTTTTCAAGATGGGATCTACATCATGCTACTTCAGCTTCGACTCTTCTAATCATCATTAATAAAATTTTATACAACTACTGCTAAACCATTTAAAACACAAACAAAAATGTTTATGATCATAACAAACACAAGAGATCACCGATTAAAAAATAATAGTAATCTACTCATGTGATTCCCTCACCATGGAACTCCACATTCCCATGCGTTCTACCAGCATAGGATTAAAGTCCTCATATACCTTCAAGTTCATAAGCTAATTTCTTTTATTGCTTAAAATATTATTGTGATACTAGTAGCACAGATATTCATTATGTAGTGGCATGAATTCATTGGCAGCTATGTAATTCGTTAATGTACACACAATATAAACTTCTCAAGCAACAACAGTTGCAAGACATCAATGAGCAAATTAACTTCAACATATGACACCTATTAGAAAACAGTAAACAGATTGTATCAAACTAGGTTTCCAATCGCTAACATAAATTATATGCTTTCTGTTATTTATCTCACGTCATCTGCTATGTGAAATCAAAATGATGACTGATGACCATAACCTACAATTAACAGAGACTAATATAGCAAGCCTTATAACATAGCTGTAAAGAAGATAAAACATTTTGTAACAATTCCGTCCAGGCTAACCAGAACAATTTGTTCATTGTCTGCATAACTTTTGAAGCTCAAATTTTAATAGGTTGCATGTAAGTTCAAATGTTGAACAATTTGAGTATGTGTATGTCTAACGAAAACAGACCTCATCCTTGAGTCCTCTAAAATCACAATCCAGGTCTGAATTCCCCACAAGATTATATCGCTTCTCTTTGCATAGTGAATCATCTTTTTCTACAATAACAAAAGATAAGTACAAGTAAGATTTAAGCAAAAATCCACAATTTACTTAAAAATAGAGCAGTTAGACAATATTAACCATAAATTCACGGCATTAATCGTATTATAATCCAGCAGAAAATAGTAGCATTAAAAATTTAAGCAGCAAGATCTAAAATTAAACCAGAAATTATAAAATGAGTTACCTTCAGAAAGTAGAGTCCCGAGCCATTTTCGATTTCGATGTAACACAGCTTCCTGTTAATAGCAAAAATAATGCTAAGAAAACAAAAGGATACATTCTAAAACAAGATAAATTAAACTGAGAATTTCAACTGATCTTCTCCCAATTATGTCAAAAACTAAATCGAAAAGAGAGAGAGTATTAAATCATACTCTGGCGTTAGCCGGAGGTTGTTCTGACACCAGATGAGCAGACCGGCGATGATGATCGCCTCTGATTCCGAAACAACCGAACAAACAACCCATCGTGGATCGGTGCAGAAATGCTAAGAATTCAGGCCAAGAGCATATCATCTGTGGATTGGATTGTTTGAATTTTACCAACCCAAAACCCTAGATTGCTCTTAGCTTTTATTACTGAAATTTTTAGCTAGAGAACGATATTATCTTGTTTGGCTCCATTGAAATTTGAAATTTAAATACGACAAAATCAGGGGGAATTTGGGCTTTCCGAATTCCGGCCAAGTGCTTAAAAATTAAAATAATGGGTAGGTGTATGAATGAGGGTGAAATGACATTTTAGGTGTATGGATGGGTGTGAAATGACATTGTAGGTGTATGGATGAGGGTGAAAATGATATCGAAGGTGTTAAGGTGAGGGTGAAAATGACATTGTTCATAGAAATTTAATTGAAAAGAGAACAATTTATTTATTTAAATTCTAATCCACTTTATATGTTTTAGGTTTTATTGAAGGTTTTATGGAAGGATGAGATGGAAAAATATACGAGGGAGGGGAAGGGATTATAATTATTTTTTTTATCTTGTTTATGAGTTTTAGAAAAGAATAGAAAGAATGAGATTTTAATTATATTTTTTCTCAATTTGTGATTTTAGAAAGAGGGAAGAGAAGGGAAGATATTTTTATTTTTAAAATACACTATTACTATATTATTCGTATATATTAATATAATAAATGACATGATTTATTTTGAATGGTTATTTTAAGTAATATAAAATATATAACTTTCTCATCCCTCCAAATCCTGCACTTTTGATGGTGAAATTTTGAGCCAAAAATAAAATTAACTTTACCTCAAAATCTCTTCCCTTTTCTTCATAAAAAAACTTACAAGCATGATATTTGGAGAGATTTTAATTATTTTCTCTTCCCTAAAAAATAAACTTACAAACACATTATTAGTGATTATCATTTTTTTAACCGCTTAATGCATAATTTTCTAATATTATACCCCCTCTATTCTTTTTTATATTGTTTTAGAAAAAAAATTATTTTTTATCTGACGCTTGTAAATTTCAATTAATAATTTAATTTTCATATTATTCTTAAGCATTACATGCTAATTTATTTTTATTTTATTATTTTAATGAGTTTTAGAATAATAATATTGAAATTTTATATTATTTTAATCAATTAGATAAAACATTAATTATATTTTTTAACTTGTGTGCTTTCTCCTAAAACATCAAATAAAAAGAAACAACATGAGCAATTATGAATATAGATAGAATATTTAAGAATAGACCAAATATGAAGAATTTAGAGAAAATTTAACTTTGATCTATTGAATGATTCTGGTAATTTAAACTTTTATTGAGATGTGTGCTTAAATTTATTATATTTTACCCAATAAATAAAATATAAAGACCTTACAACTATACTATGATATAAGTATATAACTTTGGCTAATAAAGATATATTTAAAAAATGATTTATAACTTGGTCAAATTAAATTATAATTTTTTTATTATCATTTGAGTGTTCTAATATAACTTATATTTATGTTGGAAAAGCATGGGAGCAAAGCATTTGTGGGCCTGTGGCCCCTTTTAATTTGGGCTAGTTGGCATTCACTCAATTTAATTGGAGTTAAATTAGGAATCGAACATGTACCCTCGAAGTTCACTCATCGACCCTTCGATTTTACAATCATTGGATCCGTCCCATAATATACGACGTTTTAGAGTTGTGTACAAGAATTAAGAAAATAATTAAAAAATACTTAATTATAGTATCAATTGTCTATAATACCCTTAAAATCTCACTTATTACCATACTTATCTTATACTCTCTCAGTTGTAACATTTTCCCATGAGGGCTAATTTTGGAAAGATTATAATTAATTCTCCTATATTTTCTAAAACATCAAATAATTTGGGACAAATAAAATTACCTAAAACGTCATATATTATAAGACGGAGGGATTAACTAGTATAGATTGTATTTATACGCGATTGAATTAAAAGACATAGAAGCGATAGAATTTTAAATTGGGTAAAATAATTTTGAAATTAACTCTTAATTAATTAAGAATCGACTTAAATTGAAATCGTTTTACAATTTGTTATATATTAGTATTATTATTGATATCATGCACCCTTTAAAATAAAGATAGAGGACAAAGCTTATTGTGAATAATATTCAGCGCTTACAATAAAACCTCTTGTGGGTTTTTATATTAAACTCATTTTAAATGTGTGTAATCGTTAGTTTTAAGCAAATCACCCAATAACATATTTTCAATGGGTTTAGGTGTTAAATATATTTGATTTGAGTAATAAATCATCAATAATATTCATGTTTAAGCAAATTTTAATAATACTATAGCGACTGTCACAGATGTGCGAGTTCGGGTGGTCTCTTAGTCTTATGTCAGTACTTGTGGATTCAAGGGTACAAGAAGGGGGCAGCTAAGGAGTTATTCACTCCTCAATCGAAT
Source organism: Panax notoginseng (assembly GCA_016801055.1). Taxonomy (NCBI): domain Eukaryota; kingdom Viridiplantae; phylum Streptophyta; class Magnoliopsida; order Apiales; family Araliaceae; genus Panax; species Panax notoginseng. The sequence goes on along the minus strand of CM029018.1, from coordinate 12,090,895 downwards.
TAAATTAATTTGGTTAGTGAGTTAACTCAAACTAAATTAATAAATTATTATTCATTGAACTTGCATTAATAAATTGTTCATTCAACTTTATTTTTTATTCCATTCACTTTATCTCACTACCATATTAATGATTTCTTTTCATTTTCTCTTTCTTATAATGTAGCAAAATCCAAAATTAATTTTAACAACTTTCAACTTCATTAAAATATAACTTCATAACTTTAATAATATTAATAGAATAAAAAAAATTAATTATTTACTTTTTAAAATTCATATAACTGCATATTTTTCTCTATATTACTTATACATATTCACTGTAGATACATAATATTACTTATCAACATATATATATATATATATATATATATATATATATATATATATATATATATATTGTGACGCCCCCAAAATAGGTCCACACAACCCATTCTAAGTCGTCAAATATATTGTACAGAAAATAACTACAACTTCATTATTACAATTATCGTGCAAAATACGACAACACATGTGTTGTGAGTTTAAATACAAATATTGTCTTCTAGACAATATCCAAACTCAAATAAGTCCTCATTACAATTATTGATACACTATTTTATAAAATAGTGAGGACTGTTAAAACAATTGTCTTGAAACATCACTCCACACCCCGACTAGTTTCCGCTATATTCTCGCCTCCTGAGAAGAAAAACGTAACATAAAGAAAAAAGATGAGCTCAACTAGCCCAATAAATAATATTATGACTAAAATAATGAACAACAAATTATCGTTAGCCTTCAATAAATCTAATAAAATATAATTAACAACAAATTTTAGATCAATATTCGCAGCGAAAATAACAATTCATTAGAAGAGTTAAGTAGATAATGAAGTCTAATATCTTCTATGATTTAAAAGTCCATCATCAATATTTTATCCCTGTAACATCAATCAATATACATCTTGAATCAAATATTCATCTTTGCACTACGGCCAACGATATTCATTTGTATCACCAATTGGTCATGTTCATCTCAACACCTGTCCATCTTTGCAGTACGGGCCAAAGATATTCATCAGGTAATCATTAATCTTTGCACTACAGGCCAAATATATTCAGTTATATCACCATTTAGGACTGAGGATGACGAAAATATTTTTAAAAAAATGAATTCAGTGAGATAAAAGGACAAAGATTAGGAATTCGTACTTCAGTTTATCTAAATTCAAAAATACTCCATAATAATCAATTGTGGAACAAAATTCAAGAATGAAGATCAAAATATGGATACAATCAAATATAGTAATCAAAATAGACAACTTGGACACAGAAAAGAAAACTTAATTTTTCTGTGAATAGTGTCGTATTCGTGAATAGTACCGTATACGTGAATAGTGTCGTATACGTGAATAGTAACCCCGATACAAAAAGGTAAAATTTTCATAAGAAAAATTATACTTCGTGAATAGTATCGTATTCGTGAATAGTGTCGTATATGTGAATAGTGTCGTATACGTGAATAGTAACCTCGACATGAAAAAGTAAGAATTTCATAATAAAATTCATACTACTATTTTGGTATAATGATATTGAAAGAAATAACATCATTTACGAAAATAATATCCCTTACCTCAAAAGATAAGTACTTCTGACTGAAATATCGGATATAATGCTGAAGAAAACTTGCACTGCTTATCAACTCTCAAAGTATCTAAATACTCACAAAAATACGCTCGATATTATAGAGAGAGAAAATTTCTGATTCTGGTGTGATTTTCAATTCTAACCTAAGCACCCTATTTATAGGAAAATACTTAGAATGTCAAAGCTGACTAACCTGCTACCGGTGGCTTCCACCTTTTTCCATTCACGCACACCACTTTTGAAATTCAGTATTTTTCCACAAAAAATAAAAGTGGGTCCCACCCATGTTTTTAATTAAAAATATTTATTTCTGAAACTTCAATAATTCATAATAAATAGCTCTTTTATCAAAAAAATAAGAACCTTATGTTCATTCCATATAGAATTTAATTCTCTACAACTTTGTAGAAGAAAGTTTTTTCAAATTCTAAACAGAAAATGACCGAAATTCATATACGGATGATTTTTAATACCTCCATTCTGATAAAATACTGATAAAACACCACAGCATTAATTCCTTTATTTATATCCACATAAAATAAATATTTTCTTTTCATATAAATCAATAATGAATTATTCATAAATAATATTACAGAATTACAATAATGACAACCAGGTCGTTCCTAGGAAAGAGGGGGCTTTCCGATAAAGATTTTTTCTTACTGGCGCGCAATTAGGTGACCAAGCCCCTTTCCTAGACAGAACTTTCACAGACATTACCAATAATGCTATCTAATAATATTATTCAAATAATATGAATTATTGGTCTGATAATGAGAAATACTGTGCAGTGACAATTATTGAAACAACAATAATATAAAATATCAACGTAGCAATTATTGAATCAATAAAATAAAATATTGAACAGTAATTATTATAACAATTATTGAGTGGTGTCTTCTTACGTAAGAATCAATAATCCAAAAATATTGTGCAATATCGTGTGCTACTATGCAACCACGTGTATTACTGTACTTTAACCACAAGGTATTCTAACAGTATTAACAGTAACAACTACGTCGTTATTTATAAAAAAAATCATACTTGTAGTTTTTTTCATCCGACAGTTTTCCGTTATAGGGCCCACAAATGGCTGCGCCGCCGTACGAATATTTTTCGATAGCAAGAATATTCCACGACCAAACGAATATTCTCCGATAATAATGAATATTTTATAACCACTTGCTTACTTAAAATATTTACGCATTTTACCCATAACTAACCACATTAATCAAATCAACCCCTCACTATATCAAAATAATAAATAGAGAAAATTCAATTTTATTTAAAAAAAAGTTGGGGTCTTACATATATTATAGTGGGTAAAAGTTATAAATACTCTTTCACTTTTCTTAATTCCTTTCTTTTTGTAAAACTAATTTGTCATTGTGATGTAGCTTAGCAACACCACTTTGTATGTGTAAGATATAATTTTATAAAAATTCTTCACCTTTTTTTTAAATTTGTGTAATACTTATAAGTTTAATTTCTTCAATTTTTGAAATATATAATTGATATATAGCTTATAGGATTAACAAAAATACTTCTAAAATTTTGACATTTAATAGAAATTATGTTTGTTTACAAAATTTTAGTACACATTTATTATTAAAGATACAATGTACCATTTTTTTATTATTAAGAATTGAGTAAAGATTAAAAATAATAATAAAGAAAAATAAAATTTTTTTAAAGATTTTATATGGATAAAGTACATCCATTGAGTACCCCAATGGTTGTTTGATCACTTGATGTGAAAAAGGACCCTTTTAGACCTCATGATGATATTGAATAATTACTTAATCCTGAAGTACCATACTTCAGTGCAATTGGTGCGCTAATGTATCTTGCTAATAATACATGACCTGATATAGCATTCTCTATGAATTTGCTAGCAAGATATAATTCTTCTCCTACCCGGAGACATTAGAATGGAGTTAAACATATTTTTCATTACCTGTGACAATTAAACTATGGATATGGGCTAATTTTATTCAAATAATGATATTTATGAATTAGTTGGATATGCTGATACAGGATATTTATTTGATCTACATAAAGGTCGATCTCAAACAAGTTATCTCTTTATGTGTGATGATACTGCTATATCATAGAGATTTACGAAGCAAACATTAGTTGTGACGGTCCCAAAATAGTTATACATCATCCATTCTGAGTCGCCAAATATATGGTACAGAAATAAATACAACTTAATTACTACAATTGTCATGCAAAATACGACAACACATAAACTGTGAGTTTAAATACAAATATTGTCTAATAGACAGTATTAAAACTCAAAACGAGTCCTCATTACAATTATTGATACACTATTTTACAAAAATGGTGAGGACTGCTAAAACAACTTTTTAGAACCATCACTCCATACCCCGGTTAGTTCCTGCTATATTCTTACCTCCTAAGAAGAAAAATGGAACAAAAAGGAAAAGGGTGAGCTCAACTATCCCAGTAAAGAATATTATGACTAAGATAATATACAACAAATTATCAATAGTCTTCGACAGGAAAAAATCTGATAAAATATAATAGACAACAAGTTTTAGATCAACAACTGCAGCGGAAACAATAATTCATTAGAAGAGTTAAGTAGAGAATGAAATCTACTATCATCTATAAATTTAAAAGTCCATCATTAATATTTTATCCCTGTAACATCAATCAATATACATCTTGAATCAAATATTCATCTTTTCACTACGGGCCAAAAATATTCATTTGTATCACCAGTTGGTCATATTCATCTCAACACCTGTTCATCTTTACATTACGGGCCAAAGATATTCATCAGGTAATCATTCATCTTTGCACTACAGGCCAAAGATATTCATCAAGTATCACCATTAATGACTGAGGATGATGAAAAACATTTTAGAGAACGAATCCCGTACGATAAAAGGACAAAGTTTAGAGATTCGTACTTTAGATAATTTAAGTTTAAAAATACTCCATAATAAAACATAATGGAGAAAAATTCAAGAATGACGATCAAAATATGGATACAATCAAAGATAGTAACCATAATAGACATCTAGGACAAAGAAGATAAAATTTTATTTTTCGGTGAATAGTGTCGTATACGTGAATAGTAACCCCGACACAAAAAGTTCTAAATTTGATAAAATGTTCAGACCAATATTTTGACATAATGATATTAAAAGAAATAATATCATTTACGAAAAAATAGCATCCCTTACCTCAAAATACAGTATTTCTGAAAGGAATATCGGATATGATGCTGAATAAAACGTGTCCTAAATAACAACTCTCAAAGTATCTAAATACTCACAAAATACGCTCGATAATATATATAGAGAGAGAAAGCTTATGTTTCTGGTGTGATTTTCAATTCTAACGTAAGCACCTATTTATAGGAAAACACTAGCACGCCGAAACAGACTTAACCTACTACCTGATGGCTTTACCTGTTACTATTCATGCCCACCACATTTGAAATAAAATTTTAGCACATTTCTCACCAACCAAAAGTGGGGCCCACTAATTCTAGAAATTTTCAAAATATTTTAAATAATCAGTAACTTTAATAATTCATATAAAATAGCTCTTTTATCAGAAAAATTCGAATCTCATGTCCATTCCACACGAAATCGAATTCTCTACAACTTTGTAGCTTTAAGCTTTTTCAAATTACAAACTGAAAATATCTGAAATCCGCAACACATAAACTGTGAGTTTAAATACAAATATTGTCTAATAGACAGTATTAAAACTCAAATAGAGTCCTCATTATAATTATTGATACACTATTTTTCAAAAATAGTGAGGACTGCTAAAATAATTTTTTAGAACCATCACTCCATACCCCGGCTAGTTCCTGCTATATTCTTACCTCCTGAGAAGAAAAATGAAAAAGAAAAGAAAAGGGTGAACTCAACTAGCCCAGTAAAGAATATTATGACTAAGATAATATACAACAAATTATCAATAGTCTTCGACAGGAAAAAATCTGATAAAATATAATAGACAACAAGTTTTAGATCAACAACTGCAGCGAAAACAATAATTCATTAGAAGAGTTAAGTAGAGAATGAAATCTACTATCATCTATGAATTTAAAAGTCCCTCATCAATATTTTATCCCTGTAATATCAATCAATATACATCTTGAATCAAATATTCATCTTTTCACTACAGGCCAAAAATATTCATTTGTATCACCAGTTGGTCATGTTCATCTCAACACTTGTTCATCTTTGCATTACGGACCAAAGATATTCATCATATAATCATTCATCTTTGCACTACAGGCTAAAGATATTCATCAAGTATCACCATTAATGACTGAAGATGATGAAAAACATTTTAGAGAACGAATCCCGTATGATAAAAGGACAAAATTTAGAGATTTGAACTTTAGATAATTCAAGTTTAAAAATACTCTATAATAAAACATAATGGAGAAAAATTTAAGAATGACGATCAAAATATGGATACAATCAAAGATAGTAACCATAATAGACATCTAGGACAAAGAAGAGAAAATTTCATTTTTCGGTGAATAGTGCCGTATACATGAATAGTTACTACAAGAAAAAGGTCTATCAGCGACCAATTATATCAGCGACCGCATATTCGGTCGCTGATATTCTTAATAGCGACCGATATCAGCGACCAACCTATATTCTAGTCGCTAATATATATCAGTGACCGACTGCAATCGCAGATCGATCGCTAGAACAAATTTTCCCCCCAAAATTTGGTAGGAAAAGTTGGCGTGTAGTTTTATTGCGACCACTTCAAAACAGCGACCGCATGCGGTCGCTGATAAGTCCATATCATTAAAATTCAGCGATCGCATGCGGTCGCAAATAGCGGTCGCTGATCAAACTAAATGAATTCAGTAACCAGTTCGCTCGACACAGAGCACGGAAGGGAAAAAAAAGAGGGAGGTCACCGAAATAGAGAGAAGAGGGAGAAAGGGGGGAGAAGAGAAGAAGGAGAAGCAGTTTTCGTTCATTCTTCTTCAAATTAGAGACTAATTGTAGAGGTAAGAGCTACTTTTTAAGTTCTTCTTCTTTAATTTTTTTGGTTGTTTGTTATTTTTGTTCGTTCTCCTCCAAATCAATGTGTTTGCTCGAATTTTTGTTTTAAGAGTTAATTTATTGCAAAGAGTTGAATGAATGAATACGGCTAGCATGCTTAAATCATATTTTGGGTAATATGATTATGATTTTATTAGTATTTGAAGTCGATTTGGGTAATATGATTATGTTTGGTTTATAAGTTTTGATTAGAGTACAATTTATTTGGGTAATACGCAGTACTTTGGGTAATTTGATTTTGTTAATTTATGTTAGTTTGGGTAACTTGATTAGTGATAGGATGGAGTTAGTATAAAATTTATATTTTGGGTAACTTGATTTGGGTAATAGGATGAATGTATTAGATTGTAGTTAGTATACAATTTATATTTTGGGATTCTTTTTGTGCAATAGAGGTAGTAACAGTTTGGTTATTATAGGAAGTCATGCACATGATATAGACTCGTGAATCCCATGTTTATGTTTGTAGTTTAACCAATTATATTGGTCATTGTGAAAAAATCATTTGTAGACTGAGAACTTGACATTGACATCATAATGTGAATCAAAACATGAATAATTGCTCCCACGAAAAATGATTGGGTTTCAAAGTTTGCAAGTTTGATCCTCACATGCTGCGGATACCTGCAAAACTCTTTTGTAGTAAATCTCTAGATTAAAACTGTTTGCGGATAGTAATTCTTTTTATGAGCATTAGGGTTCCGATAAGTTCGTAATTTCCATCCAATTCTTATGGTATCTCATATGGACTGTTGGTTTATGTCTTGGGTTCCTAGAAATGACCTTATATACATGTCGTCGTGCATGTGGCTAGTCCATATTACAAGGGAGACTCTGGTGAAATATTTTTATTGGTCGGGTTAGTTGCGAACGTTTATACTATTAACGAGCCTATTGATGATCCACTAGAGCCTATTAAGGGGATGTTGGAGCTGATGGGCTGGGCTTGGGGCCGCGAGGCCACACGAGTCCATGCCAAGCTTAGCTAAGCCTCACGGGGCCAAGCCAAGCTTGGTTGTTAGGGGGCTGTTAAGCCAAAATAGACAGTGCTAGGGAACTGCTAGTGCAACAGAGAAGGTAACTGAACACACTTGGTCAATAAAGAGACTGTTTTGGCTTTAAAGTTGTATAACTGAGTTAGCAAACTCTGATATAAAGCTAGCATGAATGAAATACCTTACGTATTCACTTACGATAAACAATAAAAACAAGTATGCTTAAATGATAATCATATGCCTACAAGTATACTTAAATCATATGATTACAAGTATATATGCTCTCAAGTCATTTACTTACAAGTATGCTTAAATGATACTCATATGCTTACAAGTATGCTCAAGTCATATGGTTACAAGTATGCTCAAGTCATATGCTTACAAGTATGCTTAAATGTTAATCATATGCATGCTTACAAGTATGCTCAAGTTATATAGTTACAAGTATGCTCAAGTTATATGATTAATAAGCTCATGTTGTCTGTAGTAGGTACCGTGGAATCATGGACCTCTATTCAGACCGTAGTTGGATGGCACGACGAAAGTCAAGTGCCCAGATAGGTGCTACAGCTGAATTTAGAGCTGGTTGCCAAGTGTTTTTGGAGTATGCGTATAGTCACCCGGAATGTATGAACGGTAAGTCGCAGATACGATGTCCATGTTTAAAGTGTAAGAATGTAAATTATATGGACAGAGACATGGTAAACTATCATTTACTTTGTAACGACCCCAAAATAGGTCCATTCCATCCAACCTATTCTGAGTCGCCAAATACATGGTACAGAAAATAACTGTAACTTTATTACAACAATTATCGTGCAAAATACAACAACACATATACTGTGAGTTTGAATACAAATATATACCAAATGTGACTCATGTTCCAACCGTGGACATCACCTCACAATGACACCTTACATAAAGGTATAGTCAAAAACTGTTTTAGAAATTAGAATCTTTGGGAAGTGCTCAAGGAAACCTTCGTACATGAGAGGCCATACGTCTAGGTTATGATAGATATCATATGGCCACAGAATTATTCTTGGTTGACCCAATAGACCCCACAGAAAAACGAGAAGATTACTACCATATTCTTCCCAATGGTGAGTCTTCTCTTGACATATCTTATCTCTACTGTCTCTAATTGAGAATTATACTTCAAACAAACACCAAGATTATATAGGTAGTGCTCGTATATATACTTAGCAAGTGGATGAGCACATTCCTGTCTTATGATGACACGAGGTTGTATGTCGTTAGACATCTTGTATGATAGTGGCAAACCACCCTTCCAACGTTGGGTACACCTTACCCTATTGGATTCACCAAATAAAACTACTAAATGAACTTTTCTATACTGCTTCGGGAGAACATCCACAGCTAGAGACCACCGTTCTATTTCCCCGTTACCCTCGCTCAACCCAGCTACACTCTTATTACCTGAAAGGAATTGTGAAGCAAAAGGGTGAGCACAACTAGCTCAGTAAAGTATATCACGACTAAAGATAATTAAATTATCAATAGCCTTCATCAATAATAAATCAGAGATTTAGAACATATGGTAAATGATAAAAATTTCAACCATAGTTGCAGCGGAACGAGCAATCCATTAGAAGAGTCAAATAGACTATAAAGTCTATTATCTTCTCCATGTTAAAAATCCATCAACAATGTTTTATCCCTGTAACATCAATCAACAATTCTGGTCCACAATCATATGAATAACTCATAATCATAACTGTAGTTCTAAATTCCTCTTCTCATCCAGGACGAAGATAATTTTCATCACCTATCTTTACCTAAAACATCAAAGATCATGGTTACACCAAATCACATTTCCTGTTCATTATCATACTAATAACTTCATCTTTACACTACGGCCAAAGATATTCATTTGTATCACCAGTTGGTCATGTTTATCTCAACATCTGTTCATCTTTGCACTACTGGCTAAAGATATTCAACAACATGTCATCTTTGCACTACGGGCCAAAGATATTCATCAACAATTCATCTTTGCACTACAGGCCAAAGATATTCATCAATATTTCATCTTTGCACTACAGGCCAAAGATATTAATATCTCAAAGAAATATATAATCATTTCAGAATTTATATAAACAATAATTATAACCATGTTGATCAATTCACCTTTGCACTTAAGCTAAAGATATTCACTTATAAATTCAATGGTCATGATCATACCAATCAACGATTCAACTTTGCACTACTGGCATAAGATAATCCATAGTCATGATCATACCAAAAATCTACCCATCTTTACACTCAAGTCAAAGAGAAATATCATCATTAGGATTATAAAAATGTTATATATAATAATAAAAATAATATGATCAACATCTAGTTTTAATCTCAAGAGAAATATTATTAAATCAACTATAATTTGGTTAGAAAAAGAAACCAATTTTTATCGTGAATAGTAACTCGTGAATAGTAACTCATAAATAGTAACTCGTGAATAGTAACTCATAAATAGTAAACCCGACACAAAAAGGTAGAAATTCCACAATAAAATCCATACCAGTATTTTGGTATAATGATATTGAAAGAATAATATTTCTTAAGCTTATAAACAATTTATTTAAATTGTTTACACTTTACTAAATAATACATTTAATCATTCTAAAATACCAAACTCATAAGATTTTATCACCAATAATCAAAACCCTCATCAAAAATCTGCATATACCTCATATAGGATTCTCAAAGTCATAAAATCTTATTTTTCAATTTTCTTACTTCACAAAACATATTTAATTCATTTACTCATAACTAGACTATTTTCATGAAGAATACCAAATCAGTTCCAAAATATTTCTTTTTTGGAATTTAGCATAATATAGTCCCATAGTGAACATATATTTTTCTCAGAATTTTTAAAAGTCATTTACTATTTTTCATATGGCCAAAATAGCCGAATATTTAGACATTTATCAAAAATTATACTTTTATCTAAAAATTCTGAAATTCATAGAGTATACTTCTATCATATACATGTACTCCCAATAAAAATTTCATCAATTTTGGAGTTAACCACAAGGAATTATAAGCGGTTACTTTTAAAATAGTCTTTTCTCATAAAATTCATAACTCTCAATCTATACATCCAAAAATCACCATTTTTGGACACAATCAAGAAAACTCATCAAAATATCATTTTAAATTTTTCCAGAATTTTTGAAGGTCAGAAAAATTACGAAACTGAAAAACATAACAACCCTTAAAATTCCTTACTATCCCTTACCTCAAAAGAGCAGTACTTCTGATCGGTATGCAAAGCCGAAGTAAACTTGCACTGAATATCAACTCTCAAAGTATCTAAATACTCACAAAATATGCTTCATAATATAGAGAGAGAAAGAGAGAAAACTTATTTCTGGTGTGATTTTCAATTCTAACTTAGCCATCTATTTATAGGAAAATTTTAGTAGGCTTGACCTGCAACCTGATGGCTTTACCTGCTACTATTCTCACAAACCACATTTGAAATATAATTCAGCACATTTCTTCACCAACCACAAGTGGGGCCCACCAATTCTAGAATTTTTCATCAAAATGATAAATTCTGAAAATTCAACAATTTCTGAACCAGTCATCTCGTAAAATTCATAACAAATCATACGTTCATTTTTAACGGTTCAAAATTTGTGGACATATACTCAACTTATATATGTATAACATATCCAAATATTACCACGATCCAACGGTTGGATTAAAAATTATAATCCCCGCAAAATATCTCAAAAACCCTGATTTTTTAATACCTCCATTCCGACAAAAATACGGATAAAAACCTCAACATTAACTCCTTCATTTTTTAACCACAAAAATATATCACTCGTTTATATTCACTTAAAATAAATATTTCCTTATCATATGAATCAATAATTAATTATTCACAAATAATATTACAGAATCACATTTATGACAACCAGGCCGTTCCCAGAAAAGAGGGGGCTTTCCAATAAGAATTTTTCCTTACTGGCGCGCAATTAGGTGACCAAACCTCTCCTTAGACAGAACTTTCTAGACATTGCCAATAATGTTATCTAATAATAATATGAATTATTGATCTGATAATGGGAAATACTGTGCAGTGACAGTTATTGAACAACAATAATATAAAATATCAACGCAGCAATTATTGAATCAATAAAATAAAATATTGAACAATAACTACTGTAACAATTATTGAGTAGTGCCTTCCTTCGTAAGAATCAACAATTGGTGCAATACCGTGTGCTACTGTATTTTAACCACCGGGTATTCTAACAATATTAACGGTAACAACTACGCCGTTATTTGTAAAAACTCAAATTTGTCGTTTTCTTCACCCGACAGTTATTCGTTATGGGGCCCACAAATAGCTGCGCCGTCGTACGAATATTCCCCGACAGAAAGACTATTCCACGACCAAACGAATATTCCCCGACAACAATGATTATTTTATAACCACTTGCTTATTTTGAAAAAAAATTCATATTTCACCCATAACTTTAAACTTTTATCAATTTAACCATTTACTGAATAGTAATTATAAGAAAAATTAAATACTTTTATTTCATAAAATTCGGGGTCTTACATACTTGTTTCTGGGTTCATGAGAAATTACGAAGAATGCTGGTGGGCACATGGGCAGAGAAGAGATGGAGGCATCACACAAGTATACAATTCGGGCAGTAGTACTCATCGTATGAATGAAATGGTTCATAATATTGCAGGGCCAGATTTTGATTGGGAGCAAGGCAGAGAGCAACCTATGAATTCTGATGCCAAAGACTTTTTTAAGTTGTTAGACGAGGGTAGCGAGCCATTGTGGCATGGTTGCACCAAACACACTATATTGTCTGCAGTGGCGACATTACTTAACATCAAGGCTGATCATAACATGAGCCATGAGTGTTTTGAGTCGCTCCTGAAGGCCATTAAGAGTATGTTACCTTACGGTGAGAAATTACCTGGTAACTATTACTTTTGTAAGAAAATGGTGAAGAAGTTGGGTCTTGGATACCAAAAGATCGATGCATGTCCCAACGATTGCATGTTGTTTTATAAGGAAAATGAACAGATGACAAGGTGCACGTTTTGCAGTTATGATCGGTTTAGGCCTAATAAAGAGGGTGTAACTACAAAAAAATCAAGTATACCATTTAAGATTCTAAGGTATTTTCCAATAACACATCGGCTAAAAAGATTGTACATGTCTTCAAGAACAGCAGAACATATGAGTTGGCATGCGAAATCTTCAGCTAAAGATGGAGAACTAAATCATCCCGCAGATGGGAAGGCTTGGAAAGATTTCAACTTAGCACATCCTGGATTTGCATTGGAACCTAGAAATGTGAGGCTTGGATTGTCCACCGATGGTTTCAATCCGTTTGGCCACTCAGCTGTTCCGTACTCATGTTGGCCTGTGATTGTTACTCCGTACAACTTGCCTCCTTGGATGTGTATGAAACAGCCACACTTGTTTCTTTCACTCGTGGTTCCTGGTCCTAAGAGTCCTGAAAAGAACTTAGATGTTTACTTGAGACCTCTTATAGACGAGTTGAAGGTATTGTGGGAGGATGGAGTACAGACTTGGGATGTTGCAACGAAAACAAATTTCAACCTTAGGGCAGCGGTTATGTGGACTATAAGTGACTTCCCAGCTTATGGTATGTTAGCTGGATGGAGTACACACGGGAAGTTGGCTTGTCCGTATTGTATGGAGCATACAAAGTCGTTTAATCTATCAAAAGGCCGAAAGCCTTGTTGGTTTGACTGTCATCGTCGGTTCTTACCGGTAGATCACCCGTTTCGAAGAAATAGAGAACACTTCAGGAAAAGGAAAGTAGATAATGATATGCCTGCACCACGATTGTCGGGAACGGAGATGCGAGATCGTGTGATGAGATTGTCGGTTATCCCATTTGGTAAGGTTGATGCCACAAACATAATCAATGGGGTTGGTGAATCTCATAACTGGGTTCGGAGAAGCATCTTTTGGGAATTGCATTATTGGTCTACAAATTTGATTCGTCATAATCTAGATGTGATGCATATTGAGAATAATGTGTTTGACAAGGTGTTTAACACTGTGATGAATGTTACGGGGAAGACAAAAGATAACGATAAGGCACGTTTGGACATAAAAGATATTTGTAAGCGTCCTGGATTAGAACTTTATGAATCTCCTAATGGTAAGATTGTCAAACCGCATGCAAGGTACACATTGTCCAAAAAGCAAGTTGAAGATGTGTGCACATGGGTTAAGTCTCTGAAACTACCAGATGGATATACGTCAAACATTGCAAGGTGTGTTACGGGTGAAAAATTGCAAGGGATGAAGAGTCATGACTGTCATGTGTTCATGGAGAGACTCATGCCTATAGCATTTCGGGAACTGCTTGATAAACTAATATGGGATGCTTTGACGAATCTTAGTCGTTTCTTCAAAGACTTGTGTTCAAAATCATTGAATGAGAAGGACATGTTTGTACTTGAGAAGAACATCTAGAGATCACGTGTAAACTGGAAAAAAATATTTCCACCTGAATTTTTTGACTCCATGGAGCATTTATAAATCCATCTTCCCTATGAAGCTCGTGTTGGGGGTCCAGTTCAATATAGATGGATGTACCCTTTCGAGAGGGTGATGGAAAACCTTAAGAGGAAGGTGAAGAATAGAGCTTATGTCGAGGGATCGATATGCGAGGCATACAGTTTCGATGAGATATCTACGTTTGTCTCAGACTATTTTCCGGACGAAGTCTTAACAAAGACCAATCGAGATCGAGACATGATGATGGGGGAAATGTTGAACTAAATGGTCGTCTCTCTGTATTTGGTCTATCGGGCCGCGCTTATGGAAAAGGGAGCGCGTATTCCTCTCTGAGCAAGAATTACATGCTACACATACTTACATTCTTCTCAATTGCGAGGAGATTGACGAATTTGTGAGGTACACATATAAACTTGATAATTTATCTTTTAAGTTAAAAATTTATTCTAATATGTTAATGTTTATGACATGGTATGGATTGTACGATGACGAGTTAAAACTGAAGCATCCCTGCATAACTGATAGAGATATTCAAATCAATCGGGATAAAAAATTTGCACTTTGACTAAAGGACAAAGTAAGTTCAATTTTTAAGCACGTAGTATATATATATATATATATATATATATATATATATATATATATATATATATATATATATATATACTCCATGTTAACTATGACTTCATTTAATAAGATGGAGTTTTTGTAAGCTTTAACTGAGGGATCAACGATTCTGGCTAATGTACAAGTCCTAGATATGGGACCAGACAGGGACCAAGTCAGCCGCAATGGTTACAAAATAAATGGTTGTGAATTTCACACAAAGGAATATGGGCGCGGTAAAAGAACAACGAACTCTGGAGTGTGTGTCCAAGGAGATTGTTACAATGAGCTTGGTCGTGCCTTTTATGGGGAGTTGGAGGAAATCGTAGAGTTGTCGTACAAGGGCACGTACGGGGGTCATATTCACTTCTTCAAGTGCCGTTGGTTTGATTCAGGAAAAGGGATACGTGTTGACAGACATGAAATCGTCGATATTGACCTCCATAGGTCTGCGTACTCCAACGAACCGTTTGTTTTACCAACTCAAACAGTACAAGTATACTACACTCCTAGTCCTGTTAAGAAAAGGGATAGACCGCCTACAGATTGGCAAGTTGTAATTCATACTCCCGCGCGTAGTCGTGTAGAATTAGTTGATGGGGAGATTTACCAAGAGCAGATGCTTCAATGTCAAACTATAATAAATGTGGAAGACGACAATGAAGTAATCCAGTTAGATGGTGGAGATGAACCACATGAATTAGATCCTGAGTCAATACTTGTTTCAGATGACATTGATACTGAGGAGGAAGAGTTATTGACTGAATCTGACACTGAATCTGAAGCAGATGATGGTTATGAATCTGCAACACGTATACAAGATGATTCTGAATCAAACATTGACACTTGAAATAAATGAGGGAATCAATTAAAGCAGATATTGTTGTAATTAAAGCACGTCATCAATTTATGATACATTACCATTGTTATTGCTCTTCTGATGTACTTTTGTAGAAGAGGTTCTACCTTGTTATTCTTATATTATTTTTGTTTAAAAAGTGAATGTATATTTGTTTGGAGTTGGGTGCAGTTCACTTCATATGAGATTTTTTAATGGACTGTCATTTTATATTCATATATATATATATATACATGTTTAAATTACTGTCATGTTTATGTACTAAACTATTTAAATGTAATTTTTGTTTATTGTCATTTTATATTCATATATATACATGTTTATATCACTGTCATGTTTATTGTCATGTATATATGTAATCAAATATGACTCTGCAAAACATCTTGAAATTTGTAATATACAGATGGCTTCTGAAGCAGCGCAAAAAAAGCGCGGCTTGGGTAGGGGGCCTAATCATGTGCCCAAGGCCCCTACTAATCCGGATGATCGGATTCTTATTCAGATTCGCCCTCCTCCGAATAGCACGTACGTCCCGCATATATCAATTTTATATAAGCATTTAAGATTCCATTTATTGTATATTGGTAATGTTTTGATTGATATTATATTGGTTTGTGTCTTGGGTGCCTAGAAATGTCCATATATGCATGTCGTCGTGCATGTGGCTAGTCCATATTATAGGGGAGACTCTGGCGAATTTTTTTAAAGTATTATATAAGTATAAGTTTGAAAAGTGTTCATAAGTATTATAACTTAGATGTAAATTGATTTAATATATGCTAATTGATGTTGTATATTATAGTGATTTTTCAGATAATAAAATCGTCAAGTGCATATCACAGCTGTGTTTACAGAATTGGCCTACAGCTGTGATTACATGGGCGAGCACACCTATCGCCCACAAGGATGCTGTTTGGGCAGAATTTTAGGTATGTTTTTTTAATTATGATAGATAATATTAATATAATATTAATATAATATTCAAAGGATAATTATTTAGTAATGTTATTATTGTTGTTTTATTTGCAGAAAAGGTATAGATGGGAGGACGCGCATGCTTCGGTGATTCAGACATTATTCTGGCAGAAGTGCGCGGTCCGTACCAAGGACAACTTGAATAAAGAACGACAAAAAGCCATTCACAATGCCGAGATCGACCATCCAGGCCAGGGAAAGGATTATATGCACGAGCATAGCCCCTGGTGGTGCACCCAGTCCATATGGGCTGAGATGTGTGCCCAATAGAGAGCTGAGAGCTGGGTGAAAAGACGAAAGACTGCCGCCACCAACAGAACCTCGGGTGTATCCGATGGTACAAAGGCTAAAGGAACATACAAAGGCGGCAGTATTTCACAGTTGCAGCATATCACTGCCAGGGTACGTATTTACAAGTTTTAATATGTTTTCAATCATGAATTGTAGAAAATATATCCCATTTTTACTTAGTAATATTGTGTTATTTTTGTATAAGAGTCTCAGTCTCAAGGTCAGCCTATCCATTGGCTGAATGTGTACGCGGCCACCCGTGATGGTCTGCCTGAGGCTATCTAGATAGCGGTAATAAATTTTAACAACTTGATCTTTAATTAATGCTTACAGAATTAATTTATTTTTAACTATTTAATTGTTAACATGATGACAGGACACTTATAAGCGTTTATTGAATGAGCGCTATCCTGAAGGCACTCCACGTCCGTCTATCGATCAAGAGTTATGGGAGAGGGCGTCTGTTGTGAAGAAGAACTACATTAAAGGTCAAGGACAACGACGACGCCCATCCTTCAGTGGCTCAGGCTGCTCTTCTACCCAGTCTACACAGTCATCGAGCCATTCAGCTGTTCATACTCTGGCTGATTGTGTGAGAGCTATATGTCAAGATCGGGATCTTCTGAAGATACTGGGCGGACATCTGGGGGCTCTGAGTACTGAGGAGTTAGCTGAAGCAGTAGCGGCAGCAGCAGCATCACAACACGGGGATGGCGACGAGGTATAAAATCAATTTGTTGTATATTGTCATAATATACCAATATTAACACAATTAGTATATATTTCTAACATGTTTTATTATTTTGTTAATTACAGGGTGATCAAGGAGGCGGTGATGCTTGACGTACCTGCTTTAGATTAGTTTTATAGTTATAGTATAAGTTTGTACTTGTATATTCATTCTTAGGATGTTTGTATGTTACTTAAACAAGTTTTGAAATGTTATTATATTTATTCAAAATCATATTAGTTTTGAATGGTTTATATACTAGTTTGGTGTATATGTTGGTGGACGATGGATGTTTAAATTGTTGTGTATGTTGTTGTTGGGTATGTGTGTTGGGATAAAACAGGTACAGATTTTTGGGATTTCTGCAAAACAACAAGATTCTGTTTTTTTATTTTTCCATATCAGCGACCGCATGCGGTTGCTGGTAGGGTAATAGCGACGGATACTATTTATGGACGACAGCGACCGCATCCAGTCGCTGATACCGGTCGCTGACACGTGGAACACGTCAGCTTTGGCCCTGGACCATGCTGACTAAGCTTAGCGACCGGATTTGTTATTCCGGTCGCGCATAGCGGTCGCAGATATATCGGTCGCTAATAGTGGTCGCTGATGTACATCTCAGCGACCAGATTTTGTGCGACGCCTTTTAGCGACAGCATGCGGTCGCTGATGGGTATCTGCGACTGTATGCGGTCGCTGATAGGCGGTTGCTGATAAAGCTTTTTCTTGTAGTGAGTAATCCCGACACAAAAAGTTCTAAATTTGATAAAAATTTCAGACCAATATTTCGGCATAATGATATTGAAAGAAATAATATCATTTACGAAAAAATAACATCCCTTACCTCAAAATACAGTATTTCTGAATGGAATATCGGATATGATGCTAAATAAAATTTGTGCTGAATAGCAACTCTCAAAGTATCTAAATACTCACAAAATACGCTCGATAATATATATAGAGAGAGAAAACTTATGTTTCTGGTGTGATTTTCAATTCTAACCTAAGCACCTATTTATAGAAACATACTAGCACGCCGAAGCAGACTTAATTTGCTACCTGATGGCTTTACCTGTTACTATTTATGCCCACCACATTTGAAATAAAATTTTAGCACATTTCTCACCAACCAAAAGTGGGACCCACCAATTCTAGAAAATTTTAAAATATTTTAAATAATCAGTAACTTCAATAATTCATATAAAATAGCCCTTTTATCAGAAAAATTCGAATCTCATGTCTATTCCACACGAAATCGAATTCTCTACAACTTTGTAGCTTTAAGTTTTTTCAAATTTCAAACCGAAAATATCCAAAATCCACAAACGGATGATTTTCAATACCTCATAAAATTCAGAACAAATCATACGTTAATTTTTAACGGTTCAAAATTTGTGGACATATACTCAACTTATATATGTATAACATATCCAAAAATCACAACGATCCAACGCTCGGATTAAAATTATAACTCACGCAATAGAGTTTTAAGAACACTGTTTTGATTTTTAAAACCTTCATTCCGACAAAATACTGATAAAACACCTCAAAATTAAATGCTTCATTTATATCCACATAAAAACAAATATTTCTTTATCATATAAATAATTAATTAATTATTCACATATAATATTACAGAATCACAATTATGACAACCAGGTCATTCCTAGGAAAGAGGGGGCTTTCCGTTAAGGATTTCTCCTTACTGGCGCGCAATTAGGTGACCAAACCTCTCCTTAGACAGAACTTTTTTAGACATTATCAATAATGTTATCTAATAATATTATTCAAATAATATGAATTATTGATCTGATAATGGAGATACTATGCAGTGACAATTATTGAAACAATAATAATATAAAATATCAACGCAGTAATTATTAAACCAATAAAATAAAATATTCAACAGTAATTACTGTAACAATTATTAAGCTTCTTACGTAAGAATCAATAATTTAACAATACTATGCAAAACCGTGTGCTACTGTGCACCCACGCATATTACTGTATTTTAACCACCGGGTATTCCAACAGTGTTAACGGTAATAATTACGCCGTTATTTATAAAAACTCATACTTTGTCGTTTTCCTTCATCCAACCGTTTTTCATTATGGGGCCCACAAATGGCTGCGCCGTCGTACGGATATTCTCCGACAAAAAGAATATTCCACAACCAAACGAATATTTCCCGACAAAATAATATTTTATAACCACTTACTTATTTTGTAAAGTTTGTACATTTAACCCATAACCAAAGCATTATATCAAATTAACACCCTATTATTCAAAATAATAATTAGAGGAAATTTGATTTTATTTATAATAAATTGGGATCTTACAACCTCCTCTCTTTATGAAATTTCGTCCTCGAAATTGACGTACGTACCTGGTGTTTCGAAAAGGTGAGGATACCTCACTTTCATTTTCGATTCCAACTCCCAGGTCATTTTCTAAATAGCATGGTTCCTCCACAAAACATTAACTTGTGGTATAACCTTGGTGTGTAGGACATGCTCTTTCCTATCCAATATTTTAACTCCTCGTACGTTAAATCTTCAGCTATCTCGTCTGGTTCTAACTCAATTATGTGGTTCGGGTCTTTCACATATTTACGAAGCATAGATATGTGAAAAACATTATGAACACGAGACATGCTTAGCGTTAAGGCGAGTTTATAGGCCACGGTTCCTACTCGATCGAGGATTTCAAATAAATCGAAGGTTTGAGCTTTCTTCTCTTCATCGACTCTTACTTCTAGAATAACGCCTTCTTACACCTTCTTCTTTATATTAATCAGCTCCGGTGTGTAGCTTGAGCAGCTTTAACTTTATCGATTAAAGTCGGTTCTACTCGTATATTTGATATCATCACGTGGGTACTTAGAGTCTTTAACCCTATCTCCATCTTTTGTAAGTCATACAGAATGGGTCTTTGTATTAACAACATCGCACTTGTACCCGCATACGATCCTCTACTCAATGTGTCAGCTATAACGTTTGCTTTTCCAGGATAATATGGTTAGAACATGTGCCGAAATGTGTCGCCTCTTGAGCTCTTGGAAAATCTTCTAGCATTCCTCGCTCCATACGAATTTTGTATATTTCTGAGTCAGCTAAGTTAACGGAGTAGCGATTCTAGAAAATCCTTCCATGAATCTCTGATAATAACCAGCTAAGCTTAGAAAGCTACGTACTTTGGTCACTGACTTCGGTTGCTCTCAATTGTGATTCATATCCCAATCTTGGATAGCACGTCACAATGGCACCTATTGTTTTTCCACCACACAAATATAGAGTCCCTTACGGAGAGTCTGGCTTTGGTGCATTCCACAAAGGAAGTCACCAGATAGAGGCTCGGGTACCAACTTCTATAGTTGGGTTTTTAACTTCTGAAGTTCAATAAGAGTCATTTGATATGAGATTTTAGAAATGAGTTTTGTACCAGGTTCAAAGTCGATACAAAATTCAATATCACACTCTGGGGGTAGGCCAGAAAATTCTTCAGGAAATTCACTAACAGCATAAATATCATTCAAATCTGACGTATTTTTGTTTAAATCCAAGAAATGGGCTAAGAAAGCTTGACATTCATTTTTCAATAAACGAATGACTTTATGGCTTGATATGAAAGTGTTTGACTTCAATGGTTTGGTTGCTTGAATTCACATAACAGGTTGGTTAGGAATATGAAAACTAACAACCTTACGAAAACAATCAATTTTGGCATGATGAGTATTTAACCAATCAATCCCTAAAATCACATCAAACGCAAGTATCTTTAAAGAGATAAGATCAACAGGTAATGTGATTGTGCCACCTTGGATCAAACAAGATTTATAAACAGTGGATGTGATAAAAGTTTCTTCTAATGGAGTTTCCACAGATAAGTCAAATTCTAATTTCTCCGGAGTCAAGTTTAAACGTTGAGCACAAGCAGGAGAGATAAAAGAATGGGTAGAACCGGTATCTAGTAAGGTATAAACTTCGCAAGAGTTCAAGATTAGCTTACCTGTGATCACCTCGTTTGGATTTCTCGCGTTTTGGCCGGTCACGACAAACGCCCTCCCTTGAACCATCGACTTTGTTTTGTCCATAGTCGCCTTTGGTGCCGCCGTCCCAGTTGGACTTGACTTTGCTACCGGACAAAATCGGGCTATATGACCGTCTTTTCCACAATTGAAACACACCTTGGAAAGCTGTGAACAGTTTGGACTTATGTGTCCCTCCTCTCCACATCTGTAGCATCTAACTGGCGGTCGTTCTCCTCCCCTAAAATTTGTTGCTGGTCCTGGTGCTGCTGCAGACGTCTTCCTGTCATCGTTGAATCTCCTCTTTTTGAAATTTTCACTTTGCTCACCTCTCCTATTATCATGGCCACGATTACCACCCGAGTGGTTACCGCTTTTGTCCATATTTTTTCCTCCGCGCTGGTTATCATCACTCCGATGATTGCTGTCACCGGTATGACCCTGGTTGTGGTCCCTTGGTTAAACATACTCATTATCTCGCTCTAATAATTGAGCCCTGTTGACAACATCTGAATACAGAGAAAATTTATAAGAGATAAGGTATTGACGAATCTCGAGTTTTAGACCTCTCAGAAACATCCATGTCATTCGTTCCTTATTCTCTACCAAATGAGGTGCAAACCTGGATAACTCTGAGAACTTCACCTCGTATTGGGACACCGTCATGTTGTTTTGTTCCAGTCTAAAAAACTCTACCTCTTTCATATGACGAGTACTTTCAGGAAAGTACTTGTCATTGAACAGTTTCTGAAATCCTTCCTAAGACATGTTGAGTGCGGCTGGCTGGGTACGCTTCACAGATTCCCACCAGTAATCTGTCTCACCGCGGAACATAAAGGTGGCGAATGAAACCTTCTGTTCCTCCGTCCTTCCCAAGACATCAAATATCTTGGTAATTTGCTTGACCCATGTTTCCGCCTTAATCGGATCTGGCTTTCCCCAGAGATCTGGTGGTCCCAACTTCTTGAACTGTTTGACTGTGACAAACCGCGTGTTGTCATCATTTCCACCCGTATTTTGTACACGAGTCTCCCTCGTCTGATTTTGCATGAACTGCAAAAAACTCCTAAACATTCCATCATTCATCGTTCGCTTGGTAGCGTTGTTTACAAGAGGAATATTGTCTTCTTGTTGCACGTTCTCCTGATTTATGACTAAAGGTTGTTCCACAGTCTTATACACTCCATTGTTAACGTTCTCAGCAACCATTCTTAAATACTGTCATAAAACAAGGGTTAATTAAACAAATTAACATATCACATAATATCTCTATAGTATGACCGACCAACAAATAAGCTTAGATAGGACACACTAGCGAAGGATTTACTCATTTCTCCCCTCCTAGTTCTATTCCCCGATCTCAGCCAAAGACCATATCCCTAGGCTCTGATACCAACTGTGACGCCCCCAAAATAGGTATACATCACCCATTCTGAGTCGCCAAATACATGGTACAGAAACAAATACAACTTCATTACTACAATTGTCATGCAAAATACGACAACACATAAACTGTGAGTTTAAATACAAATATTGTCTAATAGACAGTATTAAAACTCAAAAGGAGTCCTCATTATAATTATTAATACACTATTTTACAAAAATAGTGAGGACTGCTAAAACAACTTTCCAAAACCATCACTCTATACCCCGGCTAGTTCCTGCTATATTCTTACCTCCAGAGAAGAAAAATGGAATAAAAAGGAAAAGGGTGAGCTCAACTAGCCCAGTAAAGAATATTATGACTAAGATAATATACAACAAATTATCAATAGTCTTCAACAGGGAAAAATCTGATAGAATATAATAGACAACAAGTTTTAGATCAACAACTGCAGCGGAAGCAATAATTCATTAGAAGAGTTAAGTAGAGAATGAAATCTACTATCATTTATAAATTTAAAAGTCCATCATCAATATTTTATCCATATAACATCAATTAATATACATCTTGAATCAAATATTCATCTTTGCACTACGGGCCAAAGATATTCATTTGTATCACTAGTTGGTCATGTTCATCTCAACACATGTTCATCTTTGCACTACGAGCCAAATATATTCATCATGTAATCATTCATCTTTGTACTACAGGCCAAAGATATTCATCAAGTATCACCATTAATGACTGAGGATGATGAAAAATATTTTAGAGAACGAATCTCGTACGATAAAAGGACAAAGTTTAGATATTCGTACTTTAGATAATTCAAGTTTAAAAATACTCCATAATAAAATATAATGAAAAAAAATTCAAGAATGACGATCAAAACATGAATACAATCAAAGATAGTAACCATAATAGACATCTAGGACAAAGAAGATAAAATTTTATTTTTCGGTGAATAGTGTCGTATTCGTGAATAGTGTCGTATACGTGAATAGTAACTCCGACACAAAAAGTTCTAAATTTGATAAAAAAAATCAGATCAATATTTTTGCATAATGATATTGAAAGAAATAATATCATTTACGAAAAAATAACATCCTTTGCCTCAAAATACAGTATTTCTGAATGGAATATCGGATATAATGTTGAATAAAACTTGTGCTGAATAGCAACTTTTAAAGTATCTAAATACTCACAAAATACGCTCGATAATATATATATATATATATATATAGAGAAAGCTTATGTTTCTAGTATAATTTTTAATTCTAACCTAAGCACCTATTTATAGGAAAATGCTAGCACGCCGAAGCAGACTTAACCTGCTACCTGATGGCTTTACCTGTTACTATTCATGCCACCACATTTGAAATAAAATTTTAGCACATTTCTCACCAACCAAAAGTGGGGCCCACCAATTCTAGAAATTTTCAAAATATTTTAAATAATCAGTAACTTCAATAATTTCATATAAAATAGCCCTTTTATCAGAAAAATTCGAATCTTATGTCTATTCCACACAAAATCGAATTCTCTACAACTTTGTAGCTTAAAGTTTTTCTAAATTCCAAACCGAAAATATACAAAATGCACAAACGGATGATTTTTAATATCTCATAAAATTCAGAACAAATCATACGTTAATTTTTAACGGTTCAAAATTTGGGGACATATACTCAACTTATATATGTATAACATATCCAAAAATCATAACGATCCAACAGTCGGATTAAAATTATAACTCACGCAATAGAGTTTTAAGAACACTGTTTTGATTTTTAAAACCTCCATTCCGACAAAATATTGATAAAACACCTCAAAATTAAATTCTTTATTTATATCCATATAAAAACAAATATTTTTTTTATCATATAAATCAATAATTAATTATTCACAAATAATATTACAGAATCATAATTATGACAACCAGGTCGTTTCTAGGAAAGATGGAGCTTTCCGATAAGGATTTCTTCTTACTAGCGCGCAATTAGGTGACCAAACATTTTCTTAGACAAAACTTCCTTAAACATTGTCAATAATACTATCTAATAATATTATTTAAATAATATAAATTATTGATCTGATAATGGAGATACTGTGCAGTGACAATTATTGAAACAACAATAATATAAAATATCAACGCATCAATTATTGAACTAATAAAATAAAATATTGAACAGTAATTACTGTAACAATTATTGAGCTTCTTACGTAAGGATCAATAATTCAACAATACTATGCAATACCGTGTGCTACTGTACACCCACGCGTATTACTATATTTTAACCACCGGGTATTCCAACAGTGTTAACGGTAACAATTACGCCGTTGTTTATAAAAACTCATAATTTGTCGTTTTCGTTCATCAAATCGTTTTCCGTTACGGGGCCTATAAATGGCTACGTCGTCGTACGAATATTCTCCGACAAAAAGAATATTCTACGACCAAACGAATATTCCCTGACAAAATGAATATTTTATAACCACTTGCTTATTTTATAAAATTCGCACATTTCACCCATAACCAAAGCATTATATCAAATTAACACCCTATTATTCAAAATAATAATTAGAAAAAATTTAATTTTATTTATAATAAGTTGAGATCTTACATTAGTTGCCATTTTATCTAATCATGTTGAAATACTTGCAATCCATGAAATAAGTCGAAAATGTGTGTGGTCGAAATTAATGACTCAACATATCCGTGGAACATGCGGTTTATCCTCCAGTAAAGGAACTCCAACCATTTTATATGAAAATAATGTTACATGTATAACTTAATAAAAATGAGGATACATTAAAAGAGATAGAACAAAACACATCTCATCGAAATTCTTTTTCACACATGACCTTGATAAGTGTGGTGACATTAATATTTAGGAAATTCGCTCAAAAGATAATCTAGCAGATTTATTCACCAAAGTATTACCAACTACAACGTTTGAAGGATTGCGACATAATATTGGAATGTGACAGCTGAAGGACTTAAGGTGATACATTCATGAGGGGGAGCTAATATGCGTTGTACTCTTTTTTTTTTAACCAATGTTTTTTTCTATTGGGTTTATTCTGGTAAGGTTTTTAATGAGGCAAATTTTAAATGAGTGTTATAAAGTTATACATAGTTATGGATGTCTAGATACATTCCTACCCCTCTTTATTGTAACGACTTTTGAGTTTTGAAACTCCTATGACCTTTAAGTTATGAGACTACTATGACCTATGAGTTTTGAAACTTCTAAGTATTTATGTACATGTGTTTATAAATAAAAGTATAGTTAAGAGAATGAAATATATATACAAATATAACTATAACTTATATGAAATAAGAATACTCTCACTCTTCTCCTAATCATTATTGTTATTATTATTTAGTTTACTTTTATAATAAAAAAGAAATATTAGAAAATGCGCGGATTCTTTGACAAATCTTTTTGCTTTTTGTTGTATAGAGACATCCAATATGTGACGCCCCCAAAATTAGGTATACATCACCCATCTTGGGTCGTCAGATACATAGTACAGAATACAAATACAACTGATTAATACATCTGTCGTGTACAATACGACAAAACATAAACTGTGAGTTTGAATACGAATATTATCTTCTAGAGAGTATTCATACTCAAAAGGAGTCCTCATTACATTTATTAACACACCATTACATAGAATAGTGAGGACTACTAACTAATACTATCATTCGGACCGTCACTCCGTACCCCGACTTGTCCCAGCTACGTTCTCATTTCCTGAAGAGAACAGTGAAAGAAAGGGTGAGCTCAACTAGCCCAGTAAGAAATATTATGACTAAGATAATGCAGAATAAATTATCATTAGCCTTCAACAATGTTAAACTGATAAAATATAATAGACATCAAGTTTAACTGTAGTGGAACAAGCAATCCATTAAAAGAGTCAAGTAGAAAATAAACTCTACTATCTTTTATGATTTAAAAAGTTTTTCAACACTGTAATCGCTGAGACTCAGCTTAATAAAATAATCCACATCATCGAATCACCCCTGCACTACGGCCAAGGATATTCGTGTATTCATTAATGGTCATGATCATGCCAACAACTGTCCATCAATGCACTACGGGCCAATGAGGACTTTTACCACATCATTTGTAACATTACGGTCATGATTATACCGAATAATCCCTGGTCATAATCATACCAAGTCCATCTATGCAATACAGGCCACAGATGACTTTCAACATTTTATAAACATGAGGATGATGACAATGATATAAGAATTCAATAAAACAAGTTCAAGAATTAATTTATCCAGGAATTAACAACGTCCAAATTGTCAACATGATACTGCATTGTGGAGTAAAATTCAAGAATGCTTAGAAGAATATTTTCTTGAAAAGATACTGGATGAAACGCAACTATCAAGGATATTCCACAAATTTCATGGAGTATAGAAGTCAAAACTTAACCAACTGAGTACAATAAAGAATGGAATAACAAAAGAAATCACCATGCATGCGATAAACCGCACAGACAGGTTATTCCAATAGAATAATAAATAATGGAACCAGGTCCGGCGTAAACGCACAGACAGGATATTCCGACAGAATAATAAATAATGGAACCAGGTCCGGTGTAAAACACACAGACAGAATATTCCAACAGAATAATAATAAAACGGAACCAGGTCCGGTGTAAAACACACAGACAGGATGTTCCAACAGAATAATAAACGGAACCAGGTCCGGTGTAAAACACACAGACAGGATGTTCCAACAGAATAATAGAAGAATGTCACCAAGTATAGGGTAGACCGCGTATACTGGTTATTCCAACAGAATAATAACAAATGGAATAACAGAAGTTCTCTTCATGAATATAAAAGAAATAATATTCCCTACCTTAAAAGAACTGGATATTGGAAAAGTGATGTAGCAGAATACTTTTATTCTCTCTCTCTTATTCTCTCTATACTTTATCTCTCTATAGCTTGAATGAATTTGTGAAAAATAATGAAGCCCTAGGCCTCTATTTATAGAAAAACTGAGGGTGGCTCTTGGTCCTAACGAAGGGTCAAATGACTCTTGGTCTTAACGAAGGGTCAAATGACTCTTGGTAATATTGAAGGGACAACTACTATTGACGAAAGTAATTACTATTGACCAAGGTAAATACTATTGACGAAAGTAATTACTATTGACCAAGGTAAATACTATTGACCAAGGTAAATACTATTGACGAAGGTAAATACTATTGACGAAGGTAATTACTATTGACCAAGGTAAATACTATTGACGAAGGTAATTACTATTGACTAAGGTAAATACTATTGACGACGGTAATTACTATTGACGACGGTAATTACTATTGACCAAGAGACTCTTAGATGATGACATATGGCCCCCCATAAAATAACCAAACTTACCACAACGTCTCAATAATATAACATATTATACAGATGATACTATAACAATAATTTAAGAGATATGATGCAGTAATTACTGTAGCAATAATTGAGTATAGCTGAGTGACTTCTCACGTAAGCATCAATAATCAATACCGTGTGCTACTATGCAACCACGCGTATTACTGTACTTTTACTACCGAGTAGTTCAACAGTTTTAACGGTTTTAACGGTAACACTTCAGCCGTTATTTTTATAGAAAGATAATTCTGTCGTTTTCTCAATCCGACAATAATTCCGTTGTGGGGTCCACCAATGATTGTGCCGTCGTACGAATATTCCCCGACAAAAAGAATATTTTCCGACCAAACGAATATTTTATAACAACTTGCTTACTTTGCAAAATTTATAAATATTACCCACAACTATAACATTATATCAAATTAACTCCATAATATTCAAAAATGATATTTATAGAAAATTCATCTTTATTTATAAAAATTGGGGTCTTACACAATAACTTTTTATTCTCTTCTTCATCCCACTGTATAACTAAATAAAGTGTAAAAGTTCTTTTATGCGGACAGTGATATAACTAATTAGATATGAAAATTGAATACGAGTGATTTATAATTTTACTTATTAAAATTTTTCAAAGTGTAAATAAGATAGGAAAAAAAGGTGTAGATAATATTAAAACAATTAAAATAAAAGAATTGTTACACAAGGCAGCAGGGGGTGACACCTGTGTGATACATGCAAAGTTCTAGACGCATGGAAACATCACGATTCGTCTATTCCTTACCTACCCATCACTCACGAAATCTAATCCGTGAGTGATCTTTGGATGCGGTGTGGTCAAACTTTGAATTCAAACTCTTTTTCAGTTGTTTGTATTAGAAATTTGGAATTGAATCCACAGATCTTTCTCCAAGGTTTCTCTCTATTCTCCACCTTTCTCTCTCTATATATATTGCATTTGGGTGTTTGTTTATGCTTTAGATCTGATATTTGGTTGATTTGTTTTCCTGATTTTTGTTTATTTTTGTTGTTGTGAAGGATATTGATTAGATTGTGTAATATACATATAGAAACGAGAAATGGATAGTTCAAGATTCTCATGGAAATTGGAGGATCACCCGAAGTTGCCAAAGGGGAAGATCATAGCTATGGTGGTTCTGGATGGGTGGGGTGAAGCCAAACCAAATCAGTACAATTGCATCTCTGTTGCCGATACACCCACCATGGATTCCCTTAAAAATGTACTATTTCTCTTTCCCAAATCTCATTGTACTAAGTTTTGAAGTTTTCATCTTCAAAATTGGTCATTTTAAATTCAAATTCCCCCCCTAAAACTTCAACAATTTTAACAATCAGATAAATATTCTTATTTTGCCATTGTTGTGTGAGTGAATGAAGTGGAAACTAGATGGTATATGGGCTTATTGATATTTGACATGTGTATTGTTTTGAAGGGTGCACCTGATAAATGGAGATTGGTGAGGGCTCATGGGACTGCCGTGGGGCTTCCAACAGAGGATGACATGGGCAATAGTGAAGTTGGTCACAATGCCCTTGGTGCTGGACGGATATTTGCTCAAGGGTTAGCTTCTTTTTGTTCCTTTTTGAACTCTTAGTGTTATGTAGTTAATTTATGGAAAACATTAAGTTTTCACATTGTGAAACAAAAAACATGTTAGTAAATTGAAGTGGACTTATATATTATGTAATAGTCAATGGATCTGTTTACTTCAATGAGATGCCAAAAACACTACTCTTAATTAAGATATAGATGATCCGAGTTAAACGTTCTTGCATGTAATCAGTTGGTGGGGGGGGGGGGGACAAGATGTCAAAATGGGAATATATTAGAACACTCAGTTTGTTATTAGCTTCTAGAAGTAGCAGGCCATGCAACTGCATCATGGCAGTTAGTGGGTAGAGAGCTTTGTGTTCTTTTCCAAAGTATCTGTATCAGCCTTGGCCTTAGATAATCCTTTATATATCTTGTATCTAGCTCTATGAGAAGTCATGCATATGAAATGAATCTAATCTAGAGATCACTCTCTTGAGGCAATCTCTGTCTTATTTTTCAATTTTCTCTGTACTGTTCTTGCCTATCTCACCTCAACTTTAATCTATTTATTTTCTTCTTCCGAAAATTGAATTAGTCAAGCTCCATCAAGGCTTGACAGAAGACATTAATTATATGTATAAATTTTGCTATTGAAATGAAAGCATGAAATAATTGAATAAATATCCATCAGGCAAACAAACAAAATGCACGTGCAGAACCACCAAAACAATGGAAATGAAAGTTAGACAGCCTTTCCCCCCTTTCTATGTGGATTTATCTCTGGAGTGAAACTAGCTTTCTGAAAAACTTTTCCTGGAAATGTTTTATAATGTTTTCATGTTCTATGAACAAGCAAATAAGAAAACGAGGAATCTAGATATGTTAACCAGTGGTAACGCAGTTCGTTTCGTGGAAACGATACGGGTAATCGATAGGCTGAAACGCGGTACGCTAGTGTAGTTATATATGAGTGGTTATACTTCGGAATTCCTTTAGAACTAATGCAATAACACAAAGTTTTGTAGAAGCTTTTTAGTTGAACCAACTAGTTGATTGTTGTATAAATAATTTAGTACAAATTTGATGTTTTAGCATCCAATACTAAGTTAGAATATCGATCTTTGTGCAATTATAGATAAAACAATAAAACTATTTTGGTACTCTAAATTTAGAGTATTGGTACGTTAGAGTACCATGTTTGGGAATGCGATTACCAATACTCGGTTCGCTAAATCAATAAGAGTATTTGGTAACTCTGGTAACACAAGGTAAATTTTGTGTAGCTGAATATAAAGTTTTCTAGATTTAAAAAGTTTAGGACTCACCTGTTTTCCATGTAATAGGATTCCTTTTTTTTTAGTCTCCAAGTTCTCAGGTATGGCAGCTCAGCCATGTATAATCTTATTCACTGGAGTTTCTGGATGTAACATCTAAGATATGGTATGTACTTCAGTTTTAAAAACAAGTAACTTTTTGGCACGTGTGCTTCTGCTTTCATTATGATTTTGAAATAAATCAAGAAATGAGTCAAATGAACCTATAAGGAAGCTCTTTAGGTCATGCTTTAATTGAACTTTCAACAGCCAACATTGATGGGAAAAATATTGGGCACTGAACTACAGATCAGATTTATCTTTTCTTTCAAAAGTACATTTTAAGGATCATTTCATTTGAGTTGCTAAATTTGTAATGGATTTGTTCCCTTGTAGTGCAAAACTTGTTGACATTGCTCTCGAGTCTGGAAAAATCTATGAAGGTGATGGATTTAAATACATTAAAGAATGTTTTGAACATGGCACATTGCACCTCATTGGGTTATTGAGTGATGGTGGAGTCCACTCCCGGCTTGACCAATTGCAGGTAATTTTTTTTATCTGATATTAGCTTATTTTCCTTGGTCAAATATGTAATTACAATAGTTATTATAATACTTTGTTTTTCCTTGCTGATGCAGTTGTTGCTCAAAGGTGCTAGTGAGTGTGGTACCAAAAGAATCTGCGTTCATATTCTTACTGATGGTCGTGATGTTTTGGACGGTTCAAGTGTACACTTTGTGGAAACTCTTGAGAATGATCTCTCAAAATTACGTGCAAAAGGTACTGATGCGCGGATTGCATCTGGTGGAGGGCGCATGTATGTTACAATGGATCGATACGAGGTAGATAAACTGTGATAAATATTATTATATTTGATAAACTCTTTGGGATATCCTTGGCCTATAATAACTCTGACGGTCTAAGTGGAATTATTGGTGGCTGATTTTGGCCACAGGTATAACTTATATCAACTTTGTATTCATCTCTAGCTTTGTAGATCAGTTTATCTATAGTGACAATCTGAATGGACAGATTGAGAAGTGTCAAACATAGTGTTATCAATTGAATTGGATCTTAAATTTCTTAAAACCTTTTTAGCATTGGAGTGACCTTTTGATTTTTGAAATCATAAGTGCTACTACTGATGCTCTTAAAATTGTGCTGACTGTATTGTGATATTAGAATTTGCTGACCTTCGATGACCCTCTACCAAGCGTATTCTGAGTATTTGGGTACTTTCTGATCGGTTTTGTTGATCATTTATTGTTGCTTTGGTATGGTCCCTGTGTACATTGGAGCCATCCCATTTTGAGTGTTTCTTTTGGCATATTTCTTATACCCCCAAAAAAATGTCTACTGATCCTTCTTTTAGGAAACAAGTCTGCCATTGGTCATCTACCATGAAAATTAACTTGGCCTGCATGATAAAAAGGTGTTACTAATATATTTCTCCACCCAAAACAAGAGCCCAATTCTTTGCTAGTGCACGCAGTATTTATTTGGAACCCTGAATATAAAATTATTGTATCGACCATTATGCTGAATCAGGCATGCTATCATTCGTGGGATACATAATTGGGAGTCCTTCCCATCAGCTTTTGTTCTTGATATTCTACCTTTTTTGATCAGTGTGTACCACTTGGTGTAATTAGAGCTGTTTCTTTTGCAGAATGACTGGGATGTCGTAAAACGAGGATGGGATGCACAAGTTCTAGGTGAAGCACCATACAAGTTTAAGAGTGCACTTGAAGCTGTCAAGACTTTGAGGGCGCAGCCCAATGTTAGTGATCAGTACTTACCTCCATTTGTTATTGTTGATGAAAACGGCAAGCCTGTTGGGCCTATAGCTGACGGAGATGCTGTGGTGACTTTCAACTTTAGAGCAGATCGTATGGTCATGGTTGCCAAGGCTTTTGAATATGAGAACTTTGATAAATTCGATCGAGTTCGATTTCCTAAAATCCGTTATGCTGGGATGCTTCAATATGATGGGGAGTTGAAGCTGCCAAGTCACTACCTTGTTTCTCCTCCAGAGATAGACAGAACTTCTGGTGAATACTTGACGCATAATGGTGTCCGTACTTTTGCATGCAGGTTGGTTGCTCAAAAAAGAATATTATGTTTTTACCTTTATTGTTTATCACAAAATTATAAAATAAAATGTAGTATGTTTCGTCTTGTATGACATATCTTTATGATTTTATTATCTTGTACTTCGACTTATTTGGCTTTCAAATTTAAACACATTTAAAGCAAGACATAAATATTTGAAGGTTGAAAATATTGGAAGAGGGAATAATAGACTTGATTCTTTGCTTTGGCTTCATAAGTGCCCTGTTGGGCCTTATTGGACTTTGTGTTTCCAGAAATCATATTCTTCTTTGCATTGTTTTTTTGATTGGTTAAATTCATGTTCATCTTCTTTGTTGCTTATTAATTTTGTTAAGGAACAATAGTGTCTCTAATTTCTTTGACTCCTATTACTAGGGAGTTACCAGGATGTAGGTGCCTTCTAAGACCATTGTTTAGATGATATATTTATTTTCTGCCTGAGAAGTTGAAGTTTACCCGTAACTGTTTGGTTTTTGCTCCATGACTCCTTTTTTCACAACATTACTCGTTGAGGTTATTTCCCATTACATTGTAGGCCATCTAGCATGAGCTAACTCTTTTTTCCCCCTTATTTAGTGAGACTGTCAAATTTGGTCATGTTACCTTTTTCTGGAATGGAAACCGCTCGGGATATTTTAACTCAGAAATGGAAGAGTATGTTGAAGTTCCAAGTGACAGTGGGATTACCTTCAATGTCCAACCAAAAATGAAAGCCTTGCAGATTGCTGAGAAGGCTAGGGACGCTATTCTTAGCCGTAAATTCCACCAGGTAACATTTGCACTCTTGTTGTCATTGATTTCAAGAAATTTCGTCTGCCAAAAAATGGTTGGGATTGGTGAGATTTCTCATTATCATGACATTTGCTCATATAGGTGCGTGTTAACCTACCAAATGGTGACATGGTGGGGCATACCGGTGACATTGAAGCAACAATTGTGGCTTGCAAAGCTGCTGATGATGCTGTTAAGGTATGATAGTTCCAGAAATATAATCTGGTTTTGGGCTTACTGGATAGTTGTAGCATCTGTTCAACAAACGTGCTATGTTCTATATGATATCGTCTCAGCATAGAAATTGTTTGTTAAGTTCAGCAAAGTGGACCTGGTGACACTTACGCATTCTTTGGAGGACACAAGAAATCATGTCGGATAAGGAAAGCAAAATATTATGAATACCGTTCATGATAACTTGAACATGCCTTTGAGAAAATTGTGACAGTGGTGTCACTAGTGTAATAAAATGTTATGAAAGTAATTTCAATGCAACTACCTGAGTGGAGCGAGATTGTCAATAATTGTCAGGTTCCTAAGACCCTAGCATCTTCATATCATTTCTTACCGTGTTGTCAGTGTAAGTTAATTATATGGAAAAAAGACTGTAATAGTCGATTAAGATGATGAATAATGTTGTGCAAAATTCAGAAGAGCTAGATAGCTACTCAGCTTAATGACGTGTTATCTGAACTGCATGTTTTGCTAAAGATATACATATATATTTCATAATTTGCCACCCTCATACCCATTGAGCATTCCTTTTGGGATGCATAATGAGAAAACACTGAATGAGCACACAATTCACCCCAAAATTATCTTCTTAAGCTTTTGTTTCTCTCTCTCTCTTCTCCTCTTTATTTTTGTTCTTCTAGAAAAAAGAACTAACTTTCGCAGCTTGATGTTAGACCAAGTTGGCTGATGTTTTCACTGTATTGACTTATTTAATTGTGCAGATGATCCTTGATGCAATTGAGAAAGTGGGTGGAATATATGTTGTTACTGCAGATCATGGAAATGCTGAGGACATGGTGAAGCGAAACAAGAAGGGGGAGCCTCTCCTTGACAAAAATGGCAACATTCAAATACTTACTTCTCACACTTGTGAACCAGTAAGTATATTTGTGCTCTTTATATTAGAACCACTGCCAGTAAATATAATAATGCTCTTAAATTTAGAATTACTGCCCCCAAGTACTCCCCTCAGGGTTAAAAAAAAAATTGTGTGTAAAAAAAAAGACTATTATCCGAAGAGAGATTAATGACACTAAGGACCTTAGAAACAAGAATGCTTATAAAGGAAATGAGAGAAAGATGGTTCAAAAATTGGTTTGGTATTTTTGTTTTCTTAAAATAAGGAAAGAGAGGAATTCATGGGATTCAATTAATAAGCAAAGACGCAGGTTACATTGATACAGAAGGTGAAGAAGGGAAATAAAAAAAGGGATCTAGGCACTAGTCGTGATTGGCTCTGATACAAGGTTTGAACAGAGAGAGAATCAATCTTTTTGTATTGCTTGTATTGTATTTGTTTACAAATAGTGGTGTCCTATATATACAGATATGACAACCACATAAGCATAAATCAAGGGATTTACAAAATCAGGGATTCTCAAGAGATAAATACAGAAATTCAAAATCAAAATCCTAACTAACTGTTGAGTATTAATTGGTGTTGATAGGTTTGAACAGAGAGAGAATCAATCTTTTTGTATTGCTTGTATTGTATTTGTTTACAAACAGTGGTGTCCTATATATATTGTTAGTATGATATACATTGTTGGGTCTTCCATCTAACAGTTTAACCTTTTAGATTAGTTAGTTACTTAATATGGTATCAGAGTAAGCATCATAATAATGTGTTTACAAACAATGGATTGAAATTGTAAAAATTTAGAGGCAACCTCACTATGAAACTTAATAAAATAAATCCATGAAAATTTAGTAAAAGCATCGACAAAAAGAACATAATATTTATTGTCATGCAAGGAAGTTAGAGGAACAGGACCCTAAACATCACACATTATTAATTGAAGAACATGTTTTGTAGAAAAAGAACTACTATTAAGGGAAAATCTACAGGCCTTTTTCATATGACATAACGTACATACTGGAGAGCCTTTATTGAACGACACACCTAAGCTATGTCTGGAAATAATATGATGAAGGATGCAGTCATGGGGATGGCCCATGTGTTGATGCCAATCGAATAAAGAGACTCGGGAAGTAGAAAGAGTAGTGAAGGAAGGTTCAACTTGCAAAGTGTAGAGTCCGTCCTTAATTGGTCCGTTAAGAAGAATTTTATGGGAAACGCGATCCTTAACATAAAAACAAGATAAGAAGGGTGAAATTCGAAGTAGACGTTATTAACTCGACAAAACTTATTAAAACTTATTAATAGATAATAATTTTTTTAAAGTAGAAGGAACATGTAAAATTTGAGAAAGATAAAATTTTTTATTTTTGGAATTAAAGGTTGTGGAACAAAGATGATTATAGGAGCAATATTACCATTGGCCACTTGAAGGTGATCCAAGCCATTGTACTCGTCAACATGGTTATACCCGCTAAGTATGGTGTTACATGATAATTGGCACCTGTATCTAGGTGACGAATTGATGATTGGAGTAACAATAAAGTTAGCAGCTGGAGAGGGGTACCGAGGGGTGGACCAAGGAGACCAACAGAAGTTGCTATTTGAGGACGAAAAATAACACCGGTATGAGTCGTGATTGGAACCGCTGCAGAACACACAATGTGGGCGATTGAAATTTGGCAAATATTAAGAATTAGATGGCCGGAAATTTCTTCACCCACGGCCACGGGTACCACAACCGCGACCATGGTGGCTATTGAAGTGTTGAGAATTATTGTTAAAGCGTTGATAATTATTGTTGAAGCGTTGAATATTATTGGCCGATGGTGGTGGAGCAGAAGGAGAATCAACAAGGACATTTGGCTCGGTAATGAACTCGTGGCTGAGACATTTGCGGAGTAACACAGAGAATGGCAGAGGAGTATCGAGCATGAATAGGGCTGATTTGAATGACACAAATTTAGCACGAATATCTTTTAAAACAGCGACCATGAAATCAGATTGGGAGATGGGTTGGGCGGAAGTCAATAGTTTATCGAAAATTCGGCGATGAAGGTAGGCAGTTAGAGTTTCATTATGTTTCTGTGGAGAATGCAATTCCATAGATAGGCGAAGCACACACGTGTTAGAAGGACTAACAAACGCAGCAGAGAGGGAAAACCAAATAGTAGCAGATGATGTGAGTCCTATTGCAAAAGGGATCACATCTTCACTGAGAGGAGATGGGGAGACTCATGAGAAGTTTGTCCTGGGTGTCCCAGGTTTGTGCCACTGGATTGGGAAGGGAAAAGGCAACGGAAGTAGTGAAGGAAGGATTGGATGGCAAAAAGGATGGAGGGCGTGGGAACTAGCTAGTGACATAGCCAAACAAATGTTAGCCTTGTAGGTATGGATCAATCTGGATACACCATAGGAGGTAGTCGGAAAGTGTTAATTTTAGTGTGATATAGTGGTGGGCTTGAGAGAGAAGAACAGATGATGAAGGAGGGCTGAAGATTGTAGTAGAGGAGGTGGAACCAGACTACATAGTGGATATTATGAGGAAGAAGGAAACTGAAACAAATTGGGAAGTTTTTTGTTTTTTTTTAAATATCTAGAAACAAGAATGCTTATAAAGGAATTTATAAAGGGGAGAAAGACGGTTCACAAATTGGTTTGGTTTTTTTGTTTTCTTAAAGTAAGGAAAGAGGAATTCATGAGATTCAATTAATAAGCAAAGAAGCAGGTTACATTGATATGCAGATATGGCAGAAGGTGAAGAAGGGAAAGAAAAAAAAAGGGATCTAGGCACTAGCCGTGATTGGCTCTGATACCAGGGGTTTGAACATTGAGAGAATCAATCTTTTTGTATTGCATGTATTGTATTTGTTTACAAACAGTGGTGTCCTATATATACACATATGATAACCACATAAGCATAAATCAAGGACTTTACAAAATCAGGGATTCTTAAGAGATTTACAAAAATTCAAAATCAAAATCCTAACTAACTGTTAAGTATTAACTGGTGTTGATATGGCACAATGGAAGTAAATAAAATTATCAGGAGTATGCAGTTACTTCCAAGCATCTACTTGTCACAATGAAAGTGAATAACATTACTAGAAGAGCAGTGGTATGAGAATCGGCCTGGCCGAGTGTGTTCACCTAATGATTGGTGACCCTATGCCTAGATTGGGCTGGGTTGCCCTTTGGACTGCCTGAAATATGAAATGACCCAGTTGACCTGGACATTTTTGTGCTAAATCGTGTGAATAGAGTAGTCTACCAAGAGTGGAACCATGGCTTTTCTCATAAGAAGTCACTTCCCTACCAAGCTAAATCTTTTGTCTAGAGTAAGAGAGTATCATTAGTTATATATTCCATTTAAAATGTAGTTTCATAACACAATGTGATTGAACTGCAATTTATTTTACATAAAGTTGGTCTCATTATAAATCTGGAAGTTTGAAGGTAATATTTTGTTATTATTAATTATAAAACCAGTGGTGGGTAGACCTTCTACTTAGGTTATATTTCGGTGAAAATATATTTGTAAAATACAATTTGATCCATAGCTAGTGTTAGCTATGGACACTATTCCATCTGGTACATCTCCTCTCAGCCATAGCATATCTGACAACCAAGATTTTAAAAAATTAGTTCCTTGTGGGGGTTAGAGAAGGGAAGGCATGGAGTTGTTTTCTTTCCTCTCTTCTTCCTTCCCCCTTCTTTCGGCAGCACATCCTGATCACGATGGATAAATTGTTTTGTAAGCGGTTGGCCACCCGAATACAGGGGTGAGTTTTGTGTTGGGGTTGCTGTTAGCAATAAATGGTGCAAATCCATTTCCAATTCTGTTGAAACAGAGAAAGAAGAGAGAGACAGAGGAGAGGAAGCTGAAAAAAAACTCATTGGCTTCCAGACTTTAACCCCGGAAGGCTATGATTCTTTCAAAAAACCGTGGCTATTGAGATATGATAGGGACGGTGGGTGATGCACTAGATGGAATAGTGCCCTCAACTAACACGAGCTATGGATCTCGTTCACCATTTTTATAATATTATATATATATATATATATTAATTGACTCGCTGGTTGAACCAGTTGACCTTCGGACCTGTCCTTTTCCCTTTGCCGGGTTGATGTGCTTGCGGATATTATTAGGATTAGGAGTTGCTAAAGTTGAGTTGCTTTTAGCTAGCCCAAAATTCTGGTTATTGACCATATAGTGGTTGGATTTCCTTTATATTTTTCACATGTACAGTCCTATGTTACTGCTAGTACTTCAGTCTTAGCTCTTCTTAGAATTACGTATGTGAATTTGAGAGCAAATGTGTTCACACGACTAATCCTATCTGTTGCTCCTTCCCTAGAGAGTAATCAAATTTATAAATTTATTCTATTGCTTGACCTTTTTCCCTGTGAGGTAGTATGCATGTGGTAATATGTTTTTTTTTTGGAAACAGCATGTTCTAATATGGTGGTTATTGTTAAATTTGTAATAAATTACATGTACGTTTAATGTCTAGGTACCAATTGCAATTGGTGGCCCTGGGCTGTTACCTGGTGTCAGATACCGTAAGGATGTCCCTAACGGCGGGCTTGCTAATGTGGCTGCAACTGTGATGAATCTACACGGACTCGTGGCTCCTAGTGATTACGAGACAACCTTAATTGAGGTAGTTGATAATTAGGTCATCCTCAAGAAATCTGAACTGTTCTAAACCTTTTTTTTGGCTCAAGTGACAAACCAAGTGGTCTACAGTAGTTTTAGGTAGCCCAGGTTGAACTTATCCCTGTAGTTACTCTCCTTCCTTAATAAACCATATACCTGATACTTTTATCACTCAACTGTTGTCAAAGTGCACTGTTAAAATTTTGAGTTTTGGCACCATGAAGATGTATTAATTAAATGGAAGAAGAAAATTATACTAAAATTACCTATTAGTACTATTCTGATGTTATGTTGGTTTTTATTGGTAATGGGAAGGTGAAAATTGAAAACTGTATTTGTATTGCTACTAAAGTTACCATTTACCAAGTCTTTAATATCGTAACTTCATAACTTGGTTGGTACTTGGTATAAACTGTTCTTACTGGTATTGATGTGAATCTAGCCTAATCATAATTAGTTTTTGGTCAATTTGTGGTTCAAGAATTTGATTGTCAGCTCCTATGCTTTAGTTTGTAATGAGTGGACTGAGTTTGGAGAAAATTCTGGCTAATAGGATCAAATTCCGAATACAAATCTCTACCAGAGGTGTGTTAATCAAGCATTATCTTTTGGCTTTATATCCTTAAGTTATTAATATGGTGTTGGGGGGTTGGAAGAGAGAATGAGAGTTGATCCCTTGGCAGTATAGCTAACCCTTATATGCAAATAAATATAGAATTATCCACATTAGCTTCCTCCTCCATTCATTGCTTGAGACTTTTTAGGGTAAAATGTTTAGACCAACTCAACCAAACAACAGAAATGTTTAATTAAGCTGATTTACTTGATTGCAAAACAAGTAGTGTTGTTCTTTAATTAAGCAACACTGAAAGAACCTGCAGCACTTTCAACAAATTTCCTTGCTCCCTTAAACCATCTCTTGTCTCCGGCTTGCGCCTTGCATATATAAAGCTTACCATCTGAAACTGTGGCTGAAATAATTTGGTGCTTGCCACCTTCATCTCCATCCGCAGTCCTTGTCAACACAGACAAGTTGTAGTACTGTTTCCCTCCGATCACCGGAGTTGCAGTCTCCAATATATTTGCTGTCGCCACGGCGTCTGGCTCAAAGCCACCCTGAACATTTCAAAGTCCATTTTCCAAAAAAAAAGCATTATGAGGGTGTTAAATGGATTGTAGTTTAGCAGCAAACACACCGCACCAAAAATGATGGGCATTCTTTTTCCTAAATGCAGGCTTATGTAGTCAAGATGCTTACCTCAGAAACAGTTTTGCCGGAGTAGGCTTGTTTGCCGAGCAAATAGTCCACCTGAAAGTGAGAGATTAAGCCATTTTTGTTAATCTTTACAATTTACACCATCTTCACAAAATTCTCATTTGACTTAAAAGGACAAAATAGAATGTGATTTAGCAGAAGGGGACTTTAGAAAATATCAAGAAATTGAAAATTTTTTACTAAAGAAATCATGAAATTTAGTGACATATATGAACAAGGGAGAAAAGATTACTGTAGCTAGGAATTGTTCAGGGGAACCGTAATCGACAATGGATTTCTTATCGGTTGCAGTAACCATGACAGCGACGTTGGTGGTGGTGTCGAAGTTGTCTTCGTATCTAACAACCTGACCAGGGTACTCCACCTCTTTGCTGGGGTTCCATTTTGCAGGAATCGACAGCTTGAAACCTTTTCCATCATAAGGCAAGAAGTCTGTGTTTGTTTTTGGCTTGCCAAATACATTTGCTGCCATCAACCAAATCTTCGGTTCCAAAATTAGAGATACATTTATAAAACTGTCAAGTTTTATATCTACTCAATTTCTGTAATCAGTGCACTTTGTACACTAAATAACATGCAATGTATAAAAAAAAGGAAGCATCAGATTTGTTCATTGAGTCCAAATATTTGTTTTGATGAAATGTAGAATAAACCTATTACTGATACTGATTAAATAATACACAGACAATATCAATGGATTGATTCCATCATATGAGAAACTTTATAACTAATTCCCATAAAACACCTAAACAAAGTTTGGGGTTGATCATACATAAAAGGTGAATTGCACTTGTTTCGCTATCTCCAAAATAAACCAGCCAAAATTTTCTTATAAAAACAAAATATTATGAGTGTATTGCGTCTGCCGAATTACGATTGTGATGTATATTGATAAATGAGACGTGTTATGATTATAAAGTTGGCTCACGGTATACAGATCTAATTAAAAAATTTACTAGTAATAGTTATTCTCGTAACTGACAACAAAAGAATTGCTTTATTGTAAGATAAATCATTTTATACATCTCTAATCTAAAAATTATATAAAAATCACTATAAACTAAACACGTAACACCATAGTCTTCAATTTTTCGATAAAACTTTCACTCGTAATCTTTTGATGAGCGATTAAAATGAGCCAAGTAAATATTATTAAGACGTGGAATTATGGGCCTTTTGAAGTCGAGTTGTTTAAAAACAAAGTACAAATGTAAGTATAAGGATACACATAATTACCCGCTTCCCCATAAGCAGCATCAGCAGGTGAAACCTTGGAGCCAATTGCAGCAGCACCGATAAGCACCGTGAGAGCCAACCTACGTGACATGACGCCGGTGACATCGTCTTCTTGGGCAGCCTGCTTCTGGGCCCGGCAGACTATCTGGTTGGACTTGATGAGGGCTGGGACATGGCGTTGTGATGGAGTTCTAGCTGTGTTTGTGAGTGCATGGTGGTGCAAGAAACATGAAGTTGAGGCCATTTTTTACACACTTTTTTTGTCGCTTAATATTTTCTTTGTTTATTTCTTCTATTTGTGGCAGAGACTTTAAGTGTGTATGTGTGATGTGAAATTTGGGGAAGTGGTGGTTGTAGAGTTTTGTGATATGTGAAGGGAAATGGTTGGATTTGGATAATGGATTTTTGGCAAACTGGGTGTCGGAAGATTAGATTTATGATGTGGGATAAGGCTGTCGAGGTTCTGATTGGTGCCACCCTGGAAATATTTGCACCCCACTTTAATGAGATTTCCTACTCATTTGGGCCTATAAACCACATTGTTGTGTGAAATTTTCATAGGCCATAGTCTAATGGGCCCACATAAACGTGTCCATCAAGATCTTGATTATCATGAAGTTAACTTTATAGTTCAAATTATACAATTTGAAGGATTATTTCTGCATAGTGACATTTTCTCCTACTCTACTTTGGGTTCTTATAACTCAAAAAATAAAACTATAATAATATAATATTATATATATATATTGTTATAAAACTTTAGCAAAGTATAGAAATAAACTCTTATAATTACTGCATAAATTTAGAGAGAGAATATATAAGAGAAAGAGAGAGAGAATCGGATGAATTCTTCTGAAGAATCCTTATTGTTTTACTTTCTTCACTATCACTGCCTTTATATAGGCAATTAGAGGAGGAGTCAGGAGGAAGGAATCATCACGGATGAGAATAAAGGAGGGAGGCAAGCTGAGAGAATAGAGGAGGGAGACAGGCTGTCATTCATGTACCCTCACGCGGAGGAAATCATGATTATAATACTTCCCCTGATTTCTTCCGATAGAAGATTATGTCTCATTAAAAACCTTGTTAAGAAAATCCAGTGGGAAAAACTTAACGAAGGGAAAAAGATTACATATCTTTTATATAAATATCCTTTAAT
The DNA here is from genome assembly GCA_016801055.1 of Panax notoginseng. Lineage (NCBI taxonomy): Eukaryota > Viridiplantae > Streptophyta > Magnoliopsida > Apiales > Araliaceae > Panax > Panax notoginseng. The sequence goes on along the minus strand of CM029018.1, from coordinate 12,047,168 downwards.
TGACTGCCTCGTTAAAACCTTGTCAGGAAAAACCCATTGGGATAGAAACCGTGACAAAGGAAAAAGAGTACAGTCTTCCCCTCAAAAGGATTTCATTACTCCTTGATGAAATGTTATCATAAGTCTTTCAGTCGACACATTCCGATCCTTTTCCAAAGTTTTGCAAACGTTATATTTGGTAGCGACTTTGTGAATAAGTCAGCAAGATTATCACATGATCGAATTTGATACACATCTATATCACCCTTCTTTTGTAGCTCATGTGTGAAGAAGAATTTAGGTGAAATGTGCTTTGTTCTATCTCCCTTGATGTACCCTCCTCTAAATTGAGCAATGTATGCAGCGTTATCCTCATACAGAATTGTAGGAATGTCTTTGATTGATAGTAATCCATATGATTTTTGAATATGCTGAATAATTGATCTCAACCAAACACACTCTGTGCTTGCTTCATGTATAGCGAGAATCTCTGAGTGATTTGAAAATGTAGCTGTCATGGTTTGCTTTGTGGATTTCCAGGAGATAGCCGTGTCACAATATGTAAATACATAACCTGTTTGTGATCTTCCATTGTGTGGATCTGATAAATATCCTGCATCGGCATACCCAACCAATTGCGACGTTGAATTTCTTGGATAAAATAACCCAAGATCAATACTTCCATGAAGGTATCTCAAAATATGTTTGATCTCATCCCAATGTCTCTTAGTAGGAGAAGAACTGTATCTTGCTAACAAGTTAACAGCAAAAGTAATATCAGGTCGTGTACAGTTTGCAAGATACATAAGAGCACCTATTGCACTTAGGTATGGAACTTCAAGTCCAAGAACTTCTTCCCCACTTTCTAGAGGCCGAAATAGATCTTTATCAACTTCTAAAGATCGAACAACCATCGGGGTAGTCAAAGGATGAGCATTATCATATGAAAACGACTGAGAATCTTTTCAGCATATGTGGATTGATGAACAAAAATTCCAGATGCTAAATGCTCCACTTGTATTCCCAAACAGAATTTTGTCTTTCCAAGATCTTTCATTTCAAATTCATCCTTTAAATAAGTAGCAGTTCTTGTGAGTTCTTCAGGAGTACCTACAAGATTCAAATCATCCACATATACAGCAATGATGGAAAATCCACTTTGCGATTTCTTAATAAAAACACATGGACATACTTGATCATTTATATATCCATCTTTTATTAAATAATCACTAAGTCGATTATACCACATACGACCAGACTGTTTCAACCCATACAACGAGCGTTGTAACTTGATTGAATATATGTGACGTGGCCTTTGTGATTCAGCCATTTTCAATCCTTCAGGGATTCTCATATAAATCTCACTATCAAGTGAGCCATATAAGTATGCAGTTACAACATCCATCAGACGTGTTTCCAAACCTTCCATGGTTGCCATACCTATCTGAAAGCGAAAAGTAACTCTATCCATTACTGGAGAGTTTGTATCCTGATAATCAATACCAGATTTTTGTGAAAATCCTTGAGCTACAAATCGGGCTTTGTATCTCACAATTTCATTTTTTTCATTTCGCTTTCGTACAAATACCCATTTATTTTCAACCGGGATTACACCCATCGGTGTTTGGACTACTGGTCCAAATACTTCTCTTTTCAATAGAGATTGTAGCTCAGTTTGAATAGCATCTTTCTATTTTGGCCAATCTTTTCTTTTCCGACATTCTTCCACGTTTTGTGGTTCAGGATCCGTGTCAGGAATCAAAGTAATATCTGATGCTATAAAGAAAGCAAATATGTCATCAATCATGATTTTGCTTCGATCCCATATTTTCTCATCATGTACATAATTTATTGAGATCTCTTGGTGTTCATCTCTTATCCCTTCACTGAGATTTTGAACCTCTTCTGGGGCTATTCCCATTCTTGGAATATGTGCTGCTTCTGGAGCGGTTTGTACCTCTTCTGGGGCTATTTTCACTCTTGGAATAAGTGCTACTTCTGGAGCGGGTATTCCTTCTGGGATTCCCTTATTTGCTTTTGATTTTCGTGGTACAGTGTCTTTTGCACCAACTGGTCTTCCACGCTTTTGGCGTGGTTTAGATTCTTCTATTACCTTATTCGTCAATTCTCCAGGAATTAATTTTTTAATAGACATTTCTATCCTTGCTGGAGTATTCACTGCAGGTGTATGTGACTTTATCACTTTTCTAGCATCATTAAATGCATCTGGCATTTGATTTGCAATATTTTGTAAATGAACAATTCTTTGAACTTCAATTTCACATTGTCCTGTACAAGGATCAAGTGAATTTAAACCTGATGCATTCCATGATATTTCAGAGGGTTTTTTATTTAAAATTTTACCTCCTCCTAATGTTGGAAATACAGATTCATCAAAATGACAATCTACATAACGTGCAGTAAAAACATCTCCAGTTAAAGGTTTTAGATATCTGATAATAGAAGGAGAATCAAAACCAACATAAATACCTATTCTTCGTTGGGCTCCCATTTTAGTTCTTTGTGGAGGTGCAATTGGAACATATACCGCACTCCCAAAAACTCGAAAGTGTGATATGTTGGGTGTCTGTCCAAGAACTAACTGCAGAGGAGAAAATTTATGAAGAGCCTTTGGTCTTACTCGAATGATGGCTGCAGCATGAAGAATTGCATGACCCCAAACTGAGGTAGGTAAGTTAGCCCTTAACATTAATGGTTGTGCAATAAGTTGAAGTCTTTTTATTAAAGATTCAGCTAAACCATTTTGTGTATGAATATGAGGAACGGAATGCTCAATGGAAATTCCAATAGTCATACAAAAATCATTGATGAAAATTCAGCTGCGTTATCAAGTCGAATTGACTTGATTGGATGATCAGAGAACTGAGCCCGTAACTTGATTATTTGAGTAAGAAGTTTTGAGAAGGCAAAGTTTCGAGAAGAGAGAAGACAAATATGAAACCATCTAGTTGAAGCATCTATTAAAACCATGAATTATCGAAATGGGCCAGACAATGGGTGAATAGGTCCACAAATGTCTCCTTGAATTCTATCTAGGAATTTTGGGGCTTCTTTATAAACTTTTACTGGTAATGGTCGAACAATTAATTTTCCTCGAGAACACGCAGCACAAGGAAATTCACTACTAGGAAAAACCTTTTTATTTTCGAGAGGATGGCCAGTAGAATTTTCAGTAATACGACGCATCATAGAAGTACCTGGATGACCAAGTCTTTCATGCCAAAGCATAAAGGATTTGGGATCTATAATTTTTGGAATCATAACAGTATGAGACTCAATTGCTCTAATTTTCATAGTATATAATCCAGAAGAAATTGAATGAAGTTTTTCTAAGATATTCTTTTTTCTAGAAATAGTAGAAGTAATGAGAAGATATTCATTATCATTCTCATTGGTTGTTTCAATATGAAAACCATTTAGTCGAATATCTTTAAAACTAAGCAAATTTTTTCTTGATTTACTAGAATATAAAGTATTTTTGATAAAAACTTGTGTCTCATTTGGTAGCAAGAAACTAGCTTTTCTAAATCCCTCGATTAAATTTGTGTGCCAGAGATAGTTCCTACATTTCCCTTAGCTTTAATTAGCTGTGAAAAATATTTCTCACTTTGAAGGATTGTATGAGTTGTTGCACTGTCTGCTAAACATATATCCTCCATATCCATTAAAGATGGTCTGACACATATAAAAACATAAATAAGAAAAGTTACATTTCAAATATAATTTTATTCATGAGAAACACATATCACATATAGAATGAAAACTAATAATATTATACATGCATGATGTTTAATTAAAACAAGAAATTAAACGATATCCCAAAAGGTACTTTCAGAAGGTTCAGTAATATCATCAACCTTTTCCTCATTGTTGGTCATTGGTGAATCATCAACAATATTCAATTGATGATTAACAAAGTTTGTTTGTGCCTCCATTACTTTGTTCTTTTGAGACTCCTGAAATAAATTAGCCAGATGCCTCGGCGTACGACAGGTACGCGACCAATGCCCTTTCATCCCACACCTAAAATAAACATCTGGTTTGTTCTTTATCGGTGCTGCAGTTTTTTTATTTTTACCTGACTCAGACACTTGCCACTTCTGGTGGCCTGAATTGTCGCGGTTCTGGAATTTGTTGTTACGATGGCCTCGTTTATTCTTTCTTCCCCAAGGCTTCTTATTATATGACCATCTCTTGTCACGTTTATTCTGCTGGAATGACGTGCTGTTAATATCCGGCAATGGGGTAGCACCCGTTGGCCGTACTTGATGGTTTTTCAACAACAATTCATTATTCTTTTCTGCAACAAGGAGGATAGACAACAAGTCACTGAATTTTGTAAACTTACTATGTCTATATTGTTGTGACAGAATCATGTTGGTTGGATGAAAAGTTGAGAGCGTTTTCTCTAACATTTGGGATTCAGAAACTGGATCTCCGCACAAAGCCAAAGTAGAGGTTATTCTATAAACATTGGAACTATATTCCATAATTGATTTGTAATCTTGTAGCCTTAAATTAAGCCACTCAAATTTGGCATTAGGGAGAACAACCAATTTTTGGTGATCAAATTTTTCCTTAAGTTGTGTCCATAAAGATAAAGGATCTTTGACTGTTAAATACTCAGTCTTTAATCCTTCATCAATATGGTGACGAAGAAAAATTATGACTTTTGCATTTTGTACCGAAGTAGCTGTATTTCCTGATTCAATGGTCTTTTCTAACTCATTTGCACTAACATCAACTGCCCAAGCCAAATAATTGTCTCCAGAGATTTTCAAAATAGAAAAATCTATTTTTGCCAAGTTTGCCATCTATTCTGGGTTAAAACACAAATTTATTATTTATTAAAACAATAAATAATTGCATGTATGAAATATGAAAAATAAACTACGTCACGATCTCAAGTGGTGATAAAATGTAAATATAAATATTCTTATATTTATGTTATTAGCATAATGCAAATGGATCTTCACCCGGCATGCGGTAGTTCGCATAGACAGATTATTCCAACAGAATAATAAATAATGGAATAACAGAAGAATTTCACCATGCATGCGATAGACCGACCGCACAGACAGGTTATTCCCAACAGAATAATAAATGCAGAATAATAAATAATGGAACCAGGTCAGGTGAAAATCACACCGACAGGATATTCCGACAGAATATTAAATGCGGAATAATAAATAATGAAACCAGGTCAGGTGAAATTCACACCGACAGGATATTCTGACAGAATATTAAATGCGGAATAATAAATAAAAAGGTTCCCACCAAGTCTTGTAAGATTAACAAGGATAGATTGTACCATTGTAAATAACAGAATTTAATGGCAATTATAAGAATAAAATTATATTATTGGTGGTATAGCCAAAACAGTAATATAATAATAAATTACAAGAATTTAATTTTACCGTCTCAGTTGGTTAGAGTCTCGTACTGATAACGTGTTATAAAATTTTAGCAAAGTATAGAAATAAACTCTTATAATTACTGCATAAATTTAGAGAGAGAATATATAAGAGAGAAAGAGAGAGAGAAATTCCTTCGGATGAATTCTTCTGAAGAATCCTTATTGTTTTACTTTCTTCACTATCACTGCCTTTATATAGTCAATTAGAGGAGGAGTCAGGAGGAAGGAATCATCACGGATGAGAATAAAGGAGGGAGGCAAGCTGAGAGAATAGAGGAGGGAGACATGCTGTCATTCATGTACCCTCACGCGGAGGGAATCATGATTATAATATATATATCAATGTCTTAGTCTGATGGTTAATATTTGACCATTGGTTGAGTTCTTAAAACTTTTGAATTGTTGGTTTGATTTTTACTAGTGTGAACTTTTCTTTTTCTTTTTTTTTATGTGAGATTAATGATATTGTATGTTTATCACCATAATTATAAATTTCTATTTACTTGAATTTCTTATCATAGAGTGAGTTTTGAACAATTTTCTTTAATTTTCAATAAAATTTATAATGTAGGTTTGGTAATTTAACATTTTCTTCAATTAAAATGGGGTCCCATTTTAACCTTTAAAATTAATTTGAAAAATTCTAAAATTTAATATCAATATGAATTTCTTTATTTTTTAAAAATAATAAATTATGTAAATAACCTTGCTTTCTGGATAATAACGTATTCATAAATATATTGTCTAAATGAAATAAACTAATATCAATTTTAAAATTTAAAATCATCACATATTAATTTCAATAACTTCAGTGAAATAAGTATTATAAATCTTACTATTTAATTGGCAAAATATGGATGAAATATAGGTCTGCAAACGAACCGAACCGTTCACGAACTGATTTTGTTCGGTTCGGTTCGAGTTTGATACTTTCCGAGTATAGTTCGCACATGTTTTCATGTTCAATTGTTTGATCGAATATGTTTACGAACTATATGATTCGGTTTGTCTTTATTCGTGAACAGTTCAGTTCGAGAAGTTTAAGCCAGATCGGTTCGAATAATCCAATTTCTAACATGAGTAATTCAATTTCTTACATGTGAAATATATAAATTGATTTAGAAGTTGTAAATATAATCAATTGTTGTGATTTGTCAAAATATAATCAACCGTTGTGATTTAGAAGTTGTTTATAATGTAGGTTTGGTAATTTAACATTTTCTTCAATTAAAAGGGGGCCCCATTTTAACCTTTACTATCTGTTTCTGAGTTTTAAAATTGACAGAAATGGCCGCAAAATTTAAGTTTTCTTTCTAATTATTATGTTTCTGAGTCTTTTAAAAAACGGAAAAGAAAAAAAATTGATAGAAAACTTGGCCACTTTTCCTGGATTTAGACGAAAAAGAAATTGGTATAAGTAATATTTTTATAATTCCCATATTATCATAAACTTTTAATATAATAAATTTTAAATTACAATTCATGTCCTCAATTTTAAAATTTCTATTCTTTTCTATTAAAAACTCAGAAACAACACAAAGTAAAACTTCAAGTTTTTTATTCTTTTCTTTTCTTTTCTGCTCTAATTTAAATTTTCTATTCTTTTCTTTTCTGTTCAAAACTCAGAAACAGAGCGTTAAAATTAATTTGAAAAATTCTAAAATTTAATATCAATATGAATTTCTTTATTTTTAAAAAATAATAAATTATGTAAATAACACTTTCTAGATAATAACTGTGACGCCCCCAAAATAGTTATACATTGTAAGACCCCAACTTATAAATAAATGAAATTAAATTTCTTCTATTTATTATTTTGAAACAGAAAGGGTTGATTTGATTAATGTGGTTAGTTATGGGTAAAATACGCAAATATTTTAAATAAGCAAGTGGTTATTAAATATTCATTTTTGGTCGGTGAATATTCGTTTGGTCGTGGAATATTCTTGCTGTCGGGGAATATTCGTATGACAGTGCAGCCTTGTGTGGGCCCCATAACGGAAAGTTATTGGATGAAGAAAACGACAAGTATAAGTTGTTTATAATTAACGGTGTAGTTGTTACCGTTAATACTGTTGGAATACCTGGTGGTTAAAATACAGTAGCACACGATATTGCACCAATTATTGATTCTTATAAAGGAATGCACTACTCAATAATTGTTACAGTAGTTACTGTTCAATATTTTATTTTATTGATTCAATAATTGCTGCATTGATATTTTATATTATTGTTGTTTCAATAATTGTCACTGCACAGTATTTCCCATTATCAGATCAATAATTCATATTATTTGAATAATATTATTAGATAACATTATTAGCAATGTCTAGAAAGTTCTGTCTAAGGAGAGGCTTGGTCATCTAATTGCGCGCCAGTAAGGATAAATTCTTATTGGAAAGCCCCCCTCTTTTCTTGGAACGGCCTGGTTGTCATAAATGTGATTCTGTAATATTATTTGTGAATAATTAATTATTGATTCATATGATAAGAAAATATTTATTTTATGTGGATATAAATGAGGGATATATTTTTGTGGTTAAAAATGAAGGAGTAAATGTTGAGATTTTTATCAGTATTTTTATCGGAATGGAGGTATTAAAAATCAGAGTTTTTGAGATATTTTGCGGGGGTTAAAATTTTTAATTCGACCTTTGGATCGTGGTAATTTTTGGATATGTTATACATATATAAGTTGAGTATATGTCCACAAATTTTGAAACGTTAAAAATGAACGTATGATTTATTATGAATTTTACGAGATGACTGGTACAAAAATTGTTACATTTTTAGAGTTTATCATTTTGGTAGAAAATTCTAGAATTGGTGGGCCCCATTCTTGGTTGGTAAAGAAATGTGCTGAGATTTTTATTCAAATATGGTAGGCTTGAATAGTAGTAGGTAAAGCCATCAGGTTGCAGGTTAAGTCTGCTTCGGCGTACTAACATTTTTCTATAAATAAAGGGCTAAGTTAGAATTGAAAATCATACCAGAAACAAGTTTTCTCTCTTTCTCTCTTTCTCTCTCTATATTAATGAGTGTATTTTGTGAGTATTTAGATACTTTGAGAGTTTTTATTCATCAGAGTAAGTTTTTTTCAGCCTTATACCGGTATTCCGACCAGAAGTACTGATATTTTGAGGTAATGGATATTATCTTCTTCTTAAATGATATTTTCTTCAATATCATTATGCCGAAATATTGATATGAGCTTTTTATCAAATTTAAAACTTTTTGTGTCGGGGTTACTATTCACGTATACGTTACTATTCACGTATACGGCACTATTCACCGAAAAAATAAATTTTTTTCCTTTTTGTCCAAGATATCTATTATGGTTACTATCTTTGATTGTATCCATGTTTTGATCTTTATTTTTGAATTCTGCTTCACAATTGATTATTATGAAGTATTATTGATCTTGGATAAACTGTCATACGAATCCCTACTATTTGTCCTCCTGTCTCACTGGATTCGTTTTCTTTAACATATTTTTCATCATCCTCAGTCCTAAATGATGATATTACTGAATATCTTTGGCCTGTAGTGCAAAGATGTATGATTACCTGATGAATATCTTTGGCCTGTAGTGCAAAGATGAACAGGTGTTGAGATGAACATGACCGACTGGTGATACAAATGAATATCTTTGGCCTGTAGTGCAAAGATGAATATTTGGTTAAAGATGATTATTAATTGATGTTACAGGGATAAAATATTGATGATAGACTTTTAAATCTTAGAAGATAGTAGAATTCATTCTCTACTTGACTCTTCTAATGGTTTGCTGTTTTCGCTGCAGTTGTTGATCTAAAACTTGTTGTTGATTATATTCTATCAGATTTTTCCCTGTTGAATACTAATGATAATTTATTGTATATTATCTTAATCATAATATTTTTTACTGGGCTAGTTGAGCTCACCCTTTTTCTTTTTGTTCTATTTTTCTTCTCAGGAGGTGAGAACATAGCAGGATCTAGTCGGAATATGGAGTGATGGTTCTAGAAAGATGTATTAGCAGTCCTCACTATTTCTGTAAAATAGTGTTTGAATAATTGTAATGAGGACTTATTTGAGTGTGGATATTGTCTAGAAGATAATATTTATATTTAAACTCACAGTATGTATTGTCGTATTTTGCACGACAATTGTAATATTGAAGTTGTAGTTTACTTTTTGTACCATGTATTTGGCGACTCAGAATGGGTGTTGTATACCTATTTTGGGGGCGTCACATACATCACCCATTCTGAGTTGTCAAATACATGGTACAAAAATAAATACAACTTCATTAATACAATTGTCGTACAAAATACGACAACACATATACTGTGAGTTTAAATACAAATATTATCTAATAGACAGTATTAAAACTCAAAAGGAGTCATCATTACAATTATTGATACACTATTTTATAAAAATACTGATGACTGCTAAAACAAATTTCTAGAACCATCACTCCATACCCCGGCTAGTTCCTACTATATTCTCACCCCTTGAGAAAAAAAATGGAACAAAAAAGAAAAGGGTGAGCTCAACTAGCCCAGTAAATAATATTATGATTAAGATAATATACAACAAATTATCAATAGTCTTTAATAGAAAAAATCTGATAGAATATAATAGACAACAAATTTTAGATAAACAACTGCAGCGGAAACAACAATTCATTAGAAGAATTAAGTAGAGAATAAAATCTACTATCATCTATGAATTTAAAAGTCCATCATCAATATTTTATCCCTGTAACATCAATCAATATACACCTTGAATTAAATATTCATCTTTGCACTATGAGCCAAAGATATTCATTTGTATCACCAGTTGGTCATGTTCATCTCAACACCTGCTCATCTTTGCACTACGGGCCAAAGATATTCATCAGGTAATCAATCATCTTTGCACTACAGGCCAAAGTTATTCATCAAGTATCACCATTAAGGACTGAGGATTATGAAAAATATTTTAAAGAACGAATCCAGTAAGATAAAAGGACAAAGATTAGAGATTCGTACTTTAGATAATTTAAGTTTAAAAATACACCATAATAAATCATAATGGAGTAAAATTTAAGAATGACGATCAAAACATGGATACAATCAAAGATAGTAACCATACTAAACATCTGGGACGAAATAGATAAAATTTTATTTTTCGGTGAATAGTGTCGTATTTGTGAATAGTGCCGTATACGTGAATAGTAACTCCGACACAAAAAGATAGAAATTTCACAGTAAAACTTATATCAATAATTTGACATAATGATATTGAAGAAAATAATATTATATAAGAAGAAAATAACATCCCTTACCTTAAAAGAACATTATTTCTGAATGGAATATCGGATATGATGCTGAAAAAAACTTGCACTGAATAGCAACTCTCATAGTATCTAAATACTCACAAAATATGCTCTATAATATATATATATATATAGAGAGAGAGAGAGAGAAAAAAAAACTTATTTCTAGTGTGATTTTCAATTCTAACTAAGCACCCTATTTATAGGAAAATGTTAGAACGCCGAAGCAGACTTAACCTGCTACCTGATGGGTTTATCTGTTACTATTCATGCCCACCACTTTTGAAATAAAATTTTAGCACATTTTTTACCAACCAAAAGTGGGGCCCACCAATTTTAAATTTTTTTAAAATATTTTATCATTTAAATAATAATCAGAAACTTGAATAATTCATAATAAATAGTCCTTTTATCAAAAAAATACGAATTTTATGTCAATTCCATAGGAAATTAAATTCTCTACAACTTTATAGCTTTAAATTTTTCCAAATTCCAAACGAAAAATGCCCAAAATTCACATACGGACGATTTTTAATACCTCCATTCTGAAAAAATACTGATAAAACACCTCAACATTAATTCATTCATTTATAATCACATAAAATAAATATTTTCCTATCCTTCATTTATATCCACATAAAATAAATATTTCTTATCATATAAATTAATAATTAATTATTCATAAATAATATTACAGAATCACAATTATAACAACCAGGCCGTTCTCAGGAAAGAGGGGCTTTCCGATAAGAATTTCTCCTTACTGGCGTGCAATTAAGTGACCAAACCTCTCATTCGACAGAATTTTCTAGACATTGCCAATAATGCTATCTAATAATATTATTCAAATAATATGAATTATTGATCTGAGAATGGGAAATACCGTGCAGTGATAATTATTGAAACAACAACAATATAAAATATCAACGCAGCAATTATTGAATCAATAAAATAAAATATTGAACAGTAATTACTGTAACAATTATTGAGTAATGTCTTCTTACGTAAGAATCAATAATTCAAAAATACTATGCAATACCGTGTGCTATTGTGCAATCACGCGTATTAATGTATTTTAGCCACCGGGTATTCCAACAGTGTTAACGGTAACGATTACGCCGTTATTAATAAAAACTCAAACTTGTCGTTTTCTTCATTCGACCGTTTTCCGTTATGGGGCCCACAAATGGCTGCGCCGTCGTACGAATATTCCCCAACAATAAGAATATTCTACGACCAAACGAATATTTTCCAACAACAATGAATATTTTATAACCACTTGCTTATTTTGTAAAATTTGCATATTTCACTCATAACCACAACATTATATCAAATTAACTCCTTATTATTTCAAGATAATGAATAGAGAAAATTTAATTTAATTTATAATAAGTTGGGGTTTTACAACCTCCCCTCCTTATGAAATTTCGTCCTCGAAATTGACGTACGTACCTGGTGTTTCGAAAAGGTGAGGATACCTCGCTTTTATTTCTGATTTTAACTCCCAGGTCATTTCTTCAATAGCATGGTTCCTCCACAAAATCTTAACTTGTGGTATAACCTTGGTGCGTAGGACATGCTCTTTCCTATTCAAGATCTTAACAGGTACCTCCTCGTACGTTAAATCTTCAACTATCTCGTCTGGTTCTAACTCAATAATGTGGTTCGAGTCTTTCACATATTTACGAAGCACAGATATGTGAAACACATTATGAACACGAGACATGCTTGGAGGTAATACGAGTCTATAGGCCACATTTCCTATTCGGTCAAGAATTTCAAATGGACTAACAAATCTTAGATTGAGCTTTCCTCTCTTCCCAAATATTGTAACTCTCTTCCATGGAGCAATACGTAACAATACATGATCCCCAATATTAAATTTCACGTCCTTTCGATGAAGATTCGTATAACTCTTTTATCGATCCTGTGCCGTTTGTATACGTTGTCGGATCATTTGGATCTTTTCTGTAGTTATGCGTACCAATTCTGGTCCCAACAATGTTGCTTCTCCTACCTCATCCCAGCATACTAGAAAGCGACACTTTCATCCATACAATGCTTCAAATGGAGCCACACCTATACTTGCATGATAACTGTTGTTGTAGGAGAATTCCACCAATGATAGGTACTTATCCCAACTCCCTTTGAAATCTAGGACACATAGTCTTAATAGATCTTCAAGAGTTTGAATAGTCCTTTCTGATTGTCCGTCCGTTTGAGGATGGTATGCTGAACTGAATCGTAAAACCGTGCCCATAGCTTTCTGCAAGCTAACCTAAAATTGTGAAGTGAATCTTGGGTCACGATCCGAAACTATGGATATTGGCATGTCATGTAATCTCACAATCTCATTCACGTACATACGAGTAAGACATTCAAGGGAATAAGTCTCACGTATAGGCAAGAAATGAGTAGACTTGGTTAATCTATCAACAATAACCCAAATCGCATTTATGCCTTGAGAAACTTTGGGAAGACCCGTTACGAAATCTATGGTAATGTGTTCCCACTTCCATTTCAGAATATCAAGTGGTTGCAATGGACCCTTTGACACTTGATGCTCAGCCTTTACTCGTTGACAAGTTAAACACCTTAAGATAAACTCCGCGATCTCTCTCTTCATATTGTTCCACCAAAATGTATGTCGAAGATCATAATATATTTTGGTACTCTCAAGATGGATTGCAAATGGTGTGTTATGTGCCTCCATCATGATTCTATGCTTCAAGTCAAAATCGTTAGGAACGCAAAGTCTGAAGTTGACTCGAAATATTCCTTCTTCATCGATTCCTGCTTCTGGAATAGCACCTTCTTGCACTTTCTTCTTCATACGCATCAGCCCCAGGTCCGTAGCTTGAGCAGCTTTAACTTTATCGATTAAAGTCGGTTCTACTCGTATGTTTGATATCATCACGTGGGTACTTGGAGCCTTTAACTCTATCTCCATCCTTTGTAAGTCGTACAAAATGGGTCTTTGTGTTAACAACATCGCACTCGTACCCGCATACGATCTTCTACTCAATGCGTTAGCTACAACATTTGCTTTTCCAGGATGATATTGAATGTTATGGTCGTAATCTTTCAACAGCTCGAGCCAACGTCGTTACCACATGTTGAGTTCCTTTTGGGTGAAGAAATATTTGAGGCTTTTATGATCCGTATAAATCTCCACTTTCTCCCCATACAGGTAGTGTCTCCAGATTTTCAACGCAAAAACGACTGCTGCCAACTCTAGATCATGAGTAGGATAATTTCTGTCATATTCTTTGAGTTGTCGCAAGGCATAGGCTATGACTTTCCCATGTTGCATGGGAACACATCCTAACCCTTTGCCTGAAGGATCGCTGTAGATAACAAATCCATCTGAACCAGATGGTATTGTCAGAACAGGTGCCGAAATGAGTCTCATCTTAAGCTCTTGGAAACTCTTCTCACATTCCTCGCTCCATACGAATTTTGTAACCTTCCGAGTCAGCTGAGTTAACGGAGTAGCAATTCGAGAAAATTATTCCACGAATCTCCAATAATAACCAGCTAAGCCCAGAAAGCTACGCACTTCGGTCACCGACTTCGGTTGCTCCCAACTTTGGATTGCTTTAATCTTCGTTAGGTCAACAGATACTCCATGTTTTGACACCACGTGCCCAAGGAATGATACTTCCTTAAGTCAGAACTCACATTTCTTCAGCTTGGCATATAGCTTGTTGTCACAAAGTCTTTGAAGTACCAGCTTCAAATGGTGCTCATGATCTTCATGATTTTTGGAATAGATGAGGATGTCATCAATAAAGACAACAACGAACTAATCTAAATATTCCTTGAATACACGGTTCATCATATCCATGAAAGCAGCAGGAGCATTAGTCAATCCAAAAGACATGACTAAGAATTCATAAAGCCCGTACCGAGTCCTGAAGGCAGTCTTTGGAATATCTTCAGTTTTAATCTTCAGCTGATGATATCCAGAACGAAGATCGATCTTTGAAAAGAATTGTGCTCCTTGCAACTGGTCGAACAAGTCATCAATGTGAGGTAGCGGATACCTATTCTTGATGGTGACATGGTATAATTCTCGATAGTCGATATAAAGTCGCATACTCCCGTCTTTCTTCTTTACGAATAAAACAGGAGCACCCCAAGGAGATATACTAGGATGAATGAAACCGATGTCTAACAATTCCTATAGTTGGACTTTTAACTCCTGAAGTTCAATAGGAGCCATTCGATATGGGGTTTTAGAAATGAGCTTTGTACCCGGTTCAAGATCAATAAAGAATCCAATTTCACGTTCTGGGGGTAGACCAGGAAGTTCTTCAGAAAATACGTCAGGAAATTCACTAACAACAGAAATATTATTCAAATCTGACGTGTTTTTGTTCAAGTCCATAACATGGGCTAAGAAAGCTTGACATCCATTTTTTAATAAACGAATGGCTTTATGGCTTGATATGACAGTGATTGACTTTAGTGGTTTGGTTGCTTGAATTCGCATAACAGGTTGGTTAGGAATATGAAAACTAATAACCTTACGAAAATAATCAATTTTGGCATGATGAGTAGTTAACCAATCAATCCCTAAAATCACATCAAATGCAAGTATCATTAAAGAGATAAGATCAATAGGTAATGTGATGGTGCCAACTTGGATCAAGCAAGATTCATACACAGTGGATGTAATAAAAATTTCTCTTAACGGAGTCTCCACAGATAAGTCAAAGTCTAATTTCTCCGGAGTCAAGTTCAAATGTTGAGCACAAGCAGGAGAGATAAAAGAATGGGTAGAACCGGTATCTAATAAGGTATAAACTTCGTAAGAATTTATGATTAGTTTACACATGATCACCTCGTTCGGATTTTTCGCATTTTGGCCAGTCACGACAAACGCCCTCCCTTGAACCACCGACTTTGTTTTTTCAGTAGTCGCCTTTGGTGCCGCCGTCTCAGCTGAACTTGATTTCGCTACTGGACAAAACCGGGCTATATGACCATATTTTCCACAACTGAAACACACCTTTGAAGGCTGTGAACAGTTTGGACTTATGTGTCCCTCCTCTCCGCATCTGTAGCATCTAACTGGCGGTCGTTCTCCTCCCCTAGAATTTGTTGTTGGTGTTAGTGCTGCTGCTGATGTCTTTTCGTCATTGTTGAATCTCCTCTTTTTAAAATTTTCACTTAACTCACCTCTCATATTATCATGGCCACGATTACTGTCCGAGTGGTTATCGCTTTTGTCCGTATTTTTCTCTCCGCATTGGTTATCATTGCTCCGATAACTGCTGTCACCGGTATAACCCTGGTTGTGGTCCCTCGGTTGAACATATTCATTATCTCGCTCTAATAATTGAGCCCTATTTACAACATCTGAATATAAAGAAATTTATGAGAGATAAGATATTGCCGAATCACATATTTTAGACCTCTTAGAAACATCTGTGTCATTCGTTCCTCATTCTCTACCAAATGAGGTACAAACCTGGATAATTCTGCGAACTTCACCTCGTACTGGGAAACCGTCATGTTGTTTTGTTCCAGTCTAATAAACTCTACCTCCTTCATATGACGAATACTTTTAGGAAAGTACTTATCATTGAACAGTTTCTGAAATCTTTTTCAAGACATGTTGAGTGCGGCTGGCTGGGTACGCTTCACAGATTCCCACCAGTAATCTGCCTAACCACGGAACATAAAGGTGCCGAATGGAACCTTCTGTTCTTCCGTGCATCCCAAGACATCGAATATCTTGGTAATTTACTTGACCCACGTTTCCGCCTTAATCGAATCCGGCTTTCTCCAGAATTCTGGTTGTAAGATCCCAAATTATTAATAAATAAAATTTAATTTCCTCTATTTATTATTCTGAAATAGTAAGGGTTGATTTGATTAATGTGGTTAGTTATGGGTAAAATGCGCAAATATTTTAAATAAGCAAGTGGTTATAAAATATTCATTGTTGTCGGGGAATATTTGTTTGGTCGTGGAATATTCTTGTTGTCGGGGAATATTCGTACGACGGCGCAGCCTTGTGTGGGCCCCATAACGGAAAGCGATTGGATGAAAAAAACGACAAAAACAAGTTGTTTATAAATAACGGCGTAGTTGTTACCGTTAATACTGTTGGAATATCCGGTGGTTAAAACACAGTAATACGCGTTGTTGCATAGTAGCACACGGTATTGCACCAATTATTGATTCTTACGCAAGAAGGCAATACTCAATAATGGTTACAGTAATTACTGTTCAATATTTTATTGATTAAATAATTGCTACGTTGATATTTTATAATTGTCACTACGCAGTATTTTTCATTATCGAAGCAATAATTTATATTATCTGAATAATATTATTAGATAACATTATTGGCAATGTCTAGAAAGTTCTGTCTAAGGAGAGGTTTGGTCATCTAATTGCACGCCAGTAAGGAGAAATCCTTATTGGAAAGTCCCCTCTTTCCTGGGAACTACCTGGTTGCCAGTACTGTGGTTCTGTAATATTATTTGTGTATAATTAATTATTAATCTATATGATGAGAAAAATAGTGATTTTATGTGGATATAGATAGAGAAAAATTTTAATGTGACAATTGTTGAAAATTAATATTTTATCTTTTTCTGATAAAATAATTCATTTAAATATATTATTTTAATAATATATTGATGGTGGTATTTTTACAATGAATGTGGGATATATGAGTATATGAAGAGGAAGATTATTTTTGTGGTATTAAATGATTAACACATATTTTGTGTGTTGGTGGACATAATTCTTGACCGAAAATTTATTATTGACTGTAAAATCACCCGTTTATGAATTTCGGTTTAGAATTTGGAAAAACTTTCTTCTGCAAAGTTGTAGAGAATTGAATTTCCTATAAAAACTCGGGAGATTCGAATTTTCTGACAAAAAAGCTATTTATTATGAATTATTGAAGTTTCGAAGTTCCGAAATAATTGATTTTTGGGAGTTTTAGTTAATTATTTTGAGAAAAACGTTTTTTATATTTTTTTGGACATCATAAACATGTGCAAGGTGGCTGATTTCAGATTTTCTAAGGTGGGCTTGAAAATTTATATATATATATATATATATATATATATATATATATATATATATTATTATATTAAATTTTCTGCTTTGGTGTTCTAAGCATTTTTCTATAAATAGGGTGCTTAGGTTAGAATTGAAAATCACACCAGAAACACAAGTTTTTCTCTATTTTTCTCTCTATATCGAGCGTATTCTTGTGAGTATTTGATACTTTGAGTGTTGTTTTACGGTGCAAGTTTCCTTCAGCACTATATCTAATATTCCAATCAGAAGTACCGTCTTTCCGAGGTAAGGGATGTTATTTCTTCTTAAATGATATTATTTTCTTCAATATCATTATGCCGAAGTATTGATCTGAATTTTTATCAAATTTGGAATTTTTCATGTCGGAGTTACTATTCATGAATTACTATTCACGAGTTACTATTCACGAGTTACTATTCACCAAAAAATAAAATTTTCTTCTTTTCGTCTAAAATATCTATTCTAGATACTAGCTTTGATTGTATCCATATTTTGATCATTCTTGAATTTTACTCCACTATGATTATTTATGAGGTATTTTTGGACATGGTATAGCTGAAATACAAATTCTTAACATTTATTATTTTGTTTCGCTGGATTCGTTTCCTTAAAAAATATTTTTCATCATCCTCAGTCCTAAATGATGACATAAATGAATATCTTTGGCCTGTAGTGCAAAGATTAATGATTTCTGATGAATATCTTTGGCCCGTAGTGCAAAGATGAACAGGTGTTGAGGTGAACATGACCAACTGATGAATATCTTTGGCCTGTAGTGCAAAGATGACTATTTGATTCAAGATATTTATTGATTGATATTACAGGGATAAAATGTTGATGATGGGCTTTTAAATTCATAGATAATCGTAGATTTCATTCTCTACGTAACTCTTCTATGAATTATTATTTTCCGCTGCGAATATTGAATTAAAACTTGTTGTCTATTGTATTCTATTAAATTTTTCCCTGTTGAAGACTAACGATAATTTGTTGTATATTATTTTAGTCATAATATTCTTTATTGGGCTAGTTGAGCTCACCCTTTTCCTTGTTGTTCCATTTTCTTCTCAGGAGGCGAGAATGTAGCAAGTACTAGTCGGGGTATGGAATGAAGGTTCTAGGAAGTTGTTTTAGTAGTCCTCACCATTTTTTATAAATATTGTTCCAATAATTGTAATGAGGACTTATTTGAGTGTGGATATTGTCTAGATGATAATATTTGTATTTACACTCACAGTTTTTATGTTGTATTAATAAAGTTGTAGTTGTTTCTGTACCATATTATTGACGACTCAGAATAGGTGTTGTATACCTATTTTGGGGGCGTCACACTGGTGGTCCCAACTCCTTGAACTGTTTGGCCGTGACAAACCGCGCGTTGCTATCATTTCCACCCGTATTTTGTACAAGAGTCTCCCTCGTTTGATTTTGCATGAACTGCAAAAAAACTTCTAAACATCCTATCATTCATCATTTGTTCGGTAGTATTGTTTACAGAAGGAATATTACCTTCCTATTGCACGTTCCCCTGGGTGGTAATCAAAGATGTTTCCACGGTCTCATACACTCTATTGTTAACGTTCTCAGCTGCCATTCTTAAATACTGCCATAAAACAAGGGTTAATTAAACAAATTAACATATCACATAATATCCCTATATTATGACCGATCAACAAATAAGCATAGGTAGGACACATTAGCAAAAGATTTACTCATCTCTTCCCTCCTAGTTCTATTCCCTGATCTCCTTCAGAGACCATATCCCTAAGTTCTGATACCAACTGTGACGCACCCAAAATAGGTATACATCACCCATTCTGAGTTGTCAAATACATGGTATAGAAATAAATACAATTTCATTAATATAATTGTCGTACAAAATACGACAATACATATACTGTGAGTTTAAATACAAATATTGTCTAATATATAGTATTAAAACTCAAAAGGAGTCCTCATTACAATTATTGATACACTATTTTATAAAAATAGTGAGGACTGCTAAAATAACTTTCTAGAACCATCACTCCATACCCCGGCTAGTTCCTGCTATATTCTCACCTCCTGAGAAAAAAAATAGAACAAAAAAGAAAAGGGTGAGCTCAATTAACCCAGTAAATAATATTATGACTAAGATAATATACAACAAATTATCAATAGTCTTTAACAGGAAAAAATATGATAGAATATAATAGACAACAAATTTTAGATCAACAACTGCAGCAGAAACAACAATTCATTAGAAGAGTTAAGTAGATAATGAAATCTACTATCATCAATGAATTTAAAAATCCATCATCAATATTTTATCCCTGTAACATCAATCAATATACACCTTGAATCAAATATTCATCTTTGCACTACGGGCCAAAGATATTCGTTTGTATCACCAGTTGGTCATGTTCATCTCAACACCTGTTCATCTTTGCACTACGGGTCAAAGATATTCATCAAGTAATCATTCATCTTTGCAGTGCAGACCAAAGATATGCATCAAGTATCACCATTAAGGACTGAGGATGATGAAAAATATTTTAGAGAACGAATCCAGAAGATAAAAGGACAAAGATTAGATATTCGTACTTTAGATAATTCAAGTTTAAAAATACTCCATAATAAACCATAATGGAATAAAATTCAAGAATGACGATCAAAACATGGATACAATCAAAGATAGTAACCATACTAAACATCTGGGAAGAAAAAGAGAAAATTTTATTTTTCGGTGAATAGTGTCGTATTTGTGAATAGTGACGTATACGTGAATAGTAACCACGACACAAAAAGATAGAAATTTCACAATAAAACTTATATCAATAATTCGGCATAATGATATTGAAGAAAATAATATTATATAAGAAGAAAATAACATCCCTTACCTCAAAAGAACAATATTTCTGAATGGAATATCGGATATGATGCTGAAAAAAACTTGCACTGAATAGCAACTCTCAAAAGTATCTAAATACTCACAAAATACGCTCGATAATATATATATATATATATATATATATATATATATATAGAGAGAGAGAGAGAGAGAGATAGAGAAAACTTGTTTCTGGTGTGATTTTCAATTCTAACTAAGCACCCTATTTATAGGAAAATGTTAGAACGCCGAAGCAGACTTAACCTGCTACCGATGGGTTTACCTGTTACTATTCATGCCCACCACATTTGAAATAAAATTTCAGCACATTTTTTATCAACCAAAAGTGGGGCTCACCAATTTTAGAAATTTTCAAAATATTTTATCATTTAAACAATAATCAGAAACTTCAATAATTCATAATAAATAGTCCTTTTATCAGAAAAATACGAATTTTATGTCAATTTCATAGGAAATTAAATTCTCTACAACTTTGTAGCTTTAAGTTTTTCCAAATTTCAAACGAAAAATGTCTGAAATCTGCATACGGACGATTTTTAATACCTCCATTCCGATAAAATACTGATAAAAAATCTCAGCATTAATTCCTTCATTTATAATCACATAAAATAAATATTTTTCTATCCTTAATTTATATCCACATAAAATAAATATTTTTTATCATATAAATCAATAATTAATCATTCACAGATAATATTACAGAATCACAATTATGACAACCAGGCCGTTTCCAGGAAAAAGGGGGCTTTCTGATAAGGATTTCTCTTTACTAGCGCGCAATTAGGTGACCAAACCTCTCTTTAGACAGAACTTTCTAGACATTGCCAATAATGTTATCTAATAATGTTATTCAAATAATATGAATTATTGATCTGATAATGAAAAATACTGTGCAGTGATAATTATTGAAACAACAATAATATAAAATATCAACGCAGCAATTATTGAATCAATAAAATAAAATATTGAACAGTAATTACTGTAACAATTATTGAGTAGTGCCTTCTTACGTAAGAATCAATAATTCAAAAATACTATGCAATACCGTGTGCTACTGTGCAACCACGCGTTTTAATGTATTTTAATCACCGAGTATTCCAACAGTGTTAACGGTAACGATTACGCCGTTATTTATAAAAACTCAAACTTGTCGTTTTCTTCATCCGACCGTTTTCCGTTATGGGACCCATAAATGGCTGCGCCGTCGTACGAATATTCTCCAACAGTAAGAATATTCCACGACCAAACGAATATTCCCCGACAACAATGAATATTTTATAACCACTTGTTTATTTTGTAAAATTTGCACCTTTCACCCATAACCACAGCATTATATCAAATTAACTCATTATTATTTCAAGATAATGAATAGAGGAAATTCAATTTTATTTATAATAAGCTGGGGTCTTACAATAACCGTATTCATAATTATATTGTCTAAATGAAATAAACTAATATCAATTTTAAAATTTAAAATTATCACATATTAATTTCAATATCTTCAGTGAAATAAGTATTATAAATCTTACTATTTAATTGGCAAAATATGGATGAAATATAGGTTTACAAACGAATCAAACCGTTCACGAACTGATTTGGTTCGATTCAATTCGAGTTCGAGTTTGATACCTTACCGAGTATAGTTCGCACATGTTTTCTTGTTCGATTGCTTGATCGAATATGTTCGCGAACTATGTGATTCGATTTGTCTTTATTCGTGAACAGTTCGGTTCGAAAAGTTTGAGATCTTCGAGATCGGTTTAAATATCCAATTTCTAACATAAGTAATTTACTTTTTTACATGTGAAATTTATAAATCAATTTAAAAATTATAAATATAATCAACCGATGTAATTCGTCAAAATATTTAAAAACTAACATGTGTTCGTGAAAATTTATTTAAAGATCAAAATAGAATATGAATGTTATTCGATCATATTAGCTCGAATTCAACTAATTTGAATTCGATTCAAGTTTGATATAATTCGAATCGGACCGATTCGTTTGTAGGTGAAATATTATAGGCATGTTACAAATTTAAATTCAAGTTCAAGTAAAAGTCACGCCTTTTCAATTTCTGTTCACCATATCACGAAATGTTGTAAAAAGGACAATGAGTCATTCCAGACCATTCCTCAGCTGCATATTAAATATTCTTGGCTAAAAGAAGTGGAGTAATCACGCAGTTAGTTTCAAGAAGGCTGAATCCAAAAACAGTTACTTTTCCACCTTTGCTTGAATCAAATCCTTCAAACTCTGGTTCGTATCTCGTCCCCTTTATGTCTTTGTGCCTAAATTGATTTTCTTATTCCACTTCTGTTGATTATATCTTTCATTTATGTGAATTTACTTTCTGGGTTTATCCTATTCTTTAGAAACCAACGCTTAGTTGAAAAAAAGGTCAGGTTTTGGGACTTGAAGTAGAGTTCTTACACTGTTTTACTATAATCTGTTGTTGGGTTTTGGTTATATGTTGTTCTTTTCTATTGGGTTAGCTAAGTATGTCAAAACCCCCCCTTTTCTTTTGCTTTAATTCTTTTCTTTGTTACTGTATTTTTTAATTGACATTGATTTGCTTAAGTTGACTTTTGATGGCATGACATACTAAAGCATATTTTTTAAGGGTTAGATATAAAAGATCTAACAGGCATTCAGACTATACTACTTTTGTCTCAGTTTCAGAGTCTCACTTTCCTATTTGGGTTGCTCTAAAATCAGTGTCCCATTTGAAACTGATGAACTGAAATATTCTTGTTTAGCTTACTAATTACAAGAATGGAACTCTTAGTTTTATCAACAATCTTACGAGGTAATTGCTTTAGTTTTTAGGTTTGGTTTTAAAGTCTACACTTTCCTCAAAGTGTGATTCCATATAAAAGTTGAAAAAAAGGAGGTTCTTCTTCTTTGTTTGGAACTCAAATAAGTGTGAGGAAAAAGCAAGAATAAGGACTGGGATATAAATATTCAATAGTTCAAATATATAATTTAAAAGTATGTAAAATTTTATTTGTATTCATGATATTTCCTATCTTCCATTACATTTCCTTCTCCTTTTTTGTTTCATTTCCCTTGTTTGTTTGAGTTCTAAAAAAATCGGGCCCCATAGATATTCACATTTACACACATCACAAACAACATACGTTAAAGCTAGTTATAATCAGGAAACTCAGATTCTAGATTTGTTTTCTGTGTTTATGTTTAAACTTTCTTTTGATTCTTGTGCATTGGACAGTAAGATGGAGATCAAAGTGTCGGACTGAGACCTGTGAAAGTTTGGGTTCAAACTTCGTACTCCTAGCTGAATTTTGCCCTCTTCTGTTACAACTGAAGCATAGAAAATGACTTTTGTACTTGGGTTCTTGTCTTTAGGTATTCGAGGAAAAATATTGAATTTGGCTGTTGCTTGCTATTTTCCAAGTGCTGTTATTGTATTAGTTCTCTTTGATATATTTATTGAAGGGATCAAAACCATGGTAGTTAGAATGTTTTCTATATTCCTTAACATTTAGTAGGGAATATTTGAATAAGATGGTTTTGATCAAAGTATTTGATTGTAATATTGATGCTTGTTGGATTTTGCCTCATGTCCTATGACCGAGCATAATGTGCCACCTGATCATGTTTGTTTTCCTTGTAGCTACTGTGTTTATAATATATTTATGATGCTATCCTGTTGCAATTCTCACATTTAGTTCATGAGCTCTGCTATTTCCTAAGATTTATCATATAGGTATAAGCTTTGGCAGCTTTACAGTTCGTTCTCTGACTTGCACTGATCTTATGAAGCGTAGGAGCCATGCCAGAGGGAATAACATCTGAGAATCTTCTGAATAATATTATGGAAACACTTTCTGATGGTATTTCGAAGCAGAAATCAGGGTCTTTTTTCGAGGAGTCATCAAAATCAGTCACTTCTAAGATCAGTAAACTTTTTGGGCGCCAGAAGCCTATTCACCATATTTTGGGTGGTGGCAAATGTAGGATATCAGTTTGTTTCGTGTTCAGGTTAAAGCGATTTATCTCTTTTCTAACTATTAGTTTTTCATAACATGTGTAGCTGCTGATGTGCTGTTGTGGAGGAACAAGAAGATCTCAGCAAGTGTTATAAGTGGTGCTACTGTAGTCTGGGTGCTCTTTGAATGGCTTAATTACCATTTTCTTTCTCTCCTATGCTTGGGTTTGTTTATTGTTATGCTTGGTCAGTTTGTTTTGTCAAATGCATCCAGCCTGTTTAGCAGGTAAATAAAAATGGTACTCTAATGTCTTGTTTTTAGGACTTGGTATATGCTAATGTTGGCTGCAGTTGTATTGAAATTTCACATTTATGTTTCTCAATGGCAACAGGTCTCCTTCTGAAGTTCCTCGTCTGGCTCTTCCTGGTGATTTATTTGTCAACATCGCCATCACAATAGGTTCTGAGGTCAATCGTGGATTAGGATTTCTGCAGGATATTGCTTGTGGAGGAAATCTGAAGCAATTTTTAGTGGTATACTTGTCAATTTACTCTCATATTCTTTGATTCGTTGTGTAATGCAATATGCTTAGAAATCATGTCACCCTTTTCCTCTTCGTCGTTTTGAATTTGAAACTCTTGAAATTCCCCGAAGGTAATTGTCAAAATAGAATCTGTTTTCCTTGTCCTTCATCTTGGAACAATCATTATTTACCTTATACCTCTCTGCTATTTGAACATTCTACTGCCCTACAACTCTACACTTCTAGGCCCCAGCCTAGTCCCTAAGCAGTTCTCTACCACCTCGATTTGGCTGGGTGCCTAGGCGGGACCTAGTCTTCTACCACATTAATTTATTGTTTGATTGGATGCTCTTCAATGCCTGAAATGAATTTGCCACATCTTATAAAAAAATTCTTTTTTTGGGGGGTCATTTTTCATATAGAATTTATAATATTTACATCTAATATATGCTTTGTGGAAGATAAATAGACAAGACTGTCTAATAAAACGCCTAGGCGCCCGCTCCCCCCCCCCCCCCCCCAAAAAAAAAAAAGAAAAAGAAAAAGAAAAAAAAGAAATGTTATTTAGAACACTGTTTAACGGGCAAGCACAGATAATATGAGGTTTGATTGTGATCATCTTTTTCTTTGGTTTGTTTTGATAATTCATCTTTTTCTTGGCTATATATCTTATTGGATTCTTAATCCTGTTCTACCATATGAGTTTTTTTTTAAAATAATTTATACATTTATTTTTATTATATATTTGTTTTAGCAGTTATTGTTTTTTTTTTCCAAATGGAATTCCTATTTCTGTATTATCTTCATAGATATGTATGAACTCTGAAGCATTCTGCTGAGTCAATTTCATATGCTCTATATATTATGGTTTGTTCATATAGTACATGCATAATTATCCGGGTGTTTAACATATGAAAAAAATTATCCTTAAGACTGTAAAATAATTGACATCAATTATAATGATTTTAAAATAATTTGTTTGCTAAAAACTGCTTTATGGACTGAAGTCATTGGATGAGGTAAGGTATGTATCACATAGAAACAAGTTATATTCAACGACATATAGATGAAGTTATATTTTCCTCTTTGCCAGTAATTTTGAATTGGTAATATTTGTTTACTAAATTATAATGAAATGAATTTCAATGTGCTTCATGGAGATTCTTGACACTTGAAGATTCTGTCTAGGTTACAGCAAGCTTATGGGCTGCTGCCATAATCGGGAGCTGGTGTAATTTTCTGACCGTTTTGTATATTGGTAAGAGATCTTACTGTTTTTTTTCGAGTATATAATAGGTTCTAACTTAAACGCTATTCACTTTGCACAGCTCTGTAAATGCATTAGCTATGTTGTACTCAAGTGAATCATAATCACGGAATGAATCCTATTTTAGCTTTATTCACCAATATTGGCTATGATTACTCAATAAAGCCAAAAAAAATTACTTAGCATTAATAAAAGTAACTGGGAAAAAATATTGATCATTTGATTTATAGGAAAAATAACCGATATTTTTATCCTCATTGTTCGAATGACCTGATGTTGTTCAAGTTTGAGGAGAAACTTGGGGGCATAAATTCATGATTTTGAAAATGTTATGGGCAAACTGTTTGTTCAAATTTAATGATCTCTCGAGTCTTCTTAGATTCGCTTTTTTAGATTTCATGCTTAATCTCTTGCAGCTTGGGTCACATATTGCGTATTTAAGGTTACGACTTATGAGTATGAACTTATAAGAAAAAAAGGTTATGAGTATGATGATGCTCTCTCTTGGATGAATTATTATTACTTACAACAAACAAAACTTTGCTAGTCCTCGTTTACTTAATGCATCATTGGAGACGGATGATCATGTATAGTTAGATGGTATATAGTTTTCTCTTGAAGACTCTCCGTGCCTTATTCAAACTAGAAAAATTGAAAGAAAGGTAATATATCGAAAACTATTAAATAAATAAAGTGAAGTAATTTCTTGATGCTGTTATGCAATCCTGCCAGCTATATCATTATAGTGTTGGTAATCCATATTATGACTAACAGAACACTGGGGAGAAAGGGCTTGATGTGATCCTATTTTCTAGAAAGTTATCCGTCGGAATTGAAGAAGTTCTAAGTCGCATTTGCCACTTTGTAGTTCTACATACAAAAATGACTTCCGGGATCTGTTTTTTAGGATCATTTGGATGCTTGTATTTGTTAGAACAGAATTATTTGATGTTACGTTTATTTACTGAAGATATTTTAATGATCGAAGGTTTTGTTGCTGCCCACACACTCCCTGTCCTGTACGAAAGGTACGATGACCAAATTGACAGGTTCGTCTACAATGTTCTCGGGCAGGTTCAGCACAATTACCGGAAGCTGGATGCTAGTGTGCTCAGCAAATTCCCAAAGGGGAAGTTGAAGGGGAAAAAGTATGAATAGAAAAAGTTTTTTTTTTTTTTTTTTTGGGGGGGGGGGGGGAGAGGGGAGCAATTGTGCTTCTTGGAGACTTTGATCCCTCTTATCATCTAATTAATAAAAATTGTATTACTGTTTCAGAAAAGTTGGATGATATATTTTCTTGTAAAATAACTTTATACATTAAAATGTCCCTTTATAATAAGTGCATTACATATATAAACCATTTTCCATCTTGAGTACTTCTATATTTTCCGACCCCGTGACATTAATCATATTCGGTCATAAGTTAACTTTAAGGTAAGTTGGTCAATTGACTAATACAATGCTGATACGCAGAAAGAGAAATCACCCTACAGTTTGCGTGTTGACATTGTATTGGCCAATTGATCAAAGATGCTAACAACCTCCATATCTTATACATACGCATACAATTATAATTTAGCTGAAAATTGGGGTAAACTAAAGTAGTTAATACTCGTCTAGTCGACTTGCCATCCGGCACATAAAAATCATCTTACAAAGCATTTTCGGTTCAGTAGTATTTAAGTTGTTAACTTCACTAATATTTAAATGCATATTTGTAAGTTTGTATTGTTGACCAAGACAAATATGTTTTCCGTGAGATACACTCAAATTTTGATCAAGACAACACGTATTTCGTGAACGATACCAGATTTCATTGTGAATAAGGTTGTCTATTACGTGGGGGAATTAATTTAATGCTTAAAAAAGAAACAAAAAGAAAAACACAGAAATATATTGATATGATTCCGCTATGTATTGTAAAAAATTTCTGTCGAATTATAATTGCGACGTACGAGATATTGGGTAGAATTATAAGTTGGATATAATTAAAATATTACCAACAATTATATTCATGTAACGCGCATTAAAAAAAATAAAATCACAAGATTATATCATTTCATAAATATAATATATAATTGCTTGCCTAATCCTTCTTTTAACTTCTTAATTAGTTAACACGCACAATTAGTGGCCCTTGTAGTAAAAGCCTACCAACAGTATCACATTTCTTTACCATGCTTATAATAGTTGTACTGGTACATTCTGCCTGCCTTAAAATCAGCCTCTCTCTCTCTCTTCTCTTTCTTGCCTCTTTTTAAACCCTAAAAGTGCGACTCATTTTGACCAAGTGTTGATACTAGTTGACTATATATATATATATATATATATATATATATATATATATATATATATATTTTTATATATCATATCCAAGCTGGCAAACTTCTAAGTGAAATTAGTAGCATCATAAACTGTTGATTCCACGTGTGGAACGTGTAGTGCAGGCAGCATGCATGGGTTAAACTCATGCATGCATGGACCCCCCTTAGCCTTTACGTGCCATTCACCAGAAATATGAGGCTGTAGCTCAACCAACTCACCCTTTACAATGTGTTTGTGTTTGTGTTTGTGAGTTTGGAGGGATGAAATAAGAAGGGAAAGTATTATAAGAGAAGTGATGAAAATGATGGGGAGTGATTATAATATTTTTTTTCATGTTTGTGAATTTTAGTAAGGAAGGAAATTGATGAGATTTTAATTATATTTTTTTTTTATTTGTGAGTTTAGAATGAAAGAAGGGAAGGGAAAATATATATTTTTATTTTGAAACTACACTATTACTATACTACCCTTACATATTAATGTAATAAATGCCGTGATTTATTTTGAAAGGTTGCTTTAGGTAATATAAATATATAACTTTCCCATCCCTTTAAATCCTCCTACTTTTGGGGAGAAAGTTTAATTTTGAGCAAAAAATGAAACTTTACCTTCAAATCTCTTCCATTTTTCCCTTAAAACACTCACAAACATAAAATTTAGAGGGATTTTAATTATTTTTCCTCCTCTTCCCTTCCCTTAACTTCACTTCCTAATTTCCCCTAAAAAAAAAATTACAAACACATGAGTATTAGTTCCCTCCTTTACGGTCCAAAGGTGAGCCCTACCACTTACAGAAAGGAACAATTGATAACAAGTTGTTTCAAAAGGAATAAAAATCACCCTAGTTTTTTCATGTTATAAATAGGAGGAGAGAAATGGCTACTTTTCACCAAAACCCTAAATTACTAAACTCTTATTTTCTAAGTTGAATATATATATATTTATATATAGTCTACTACAAAATAATATTAATTTTCTTTTATTATAGTATATATATAAATCAGTGAAAATGGTGGTTGTTGAAGTGAAGGACGTTTGTTTCTTCTCTGAGTATGAGGAGAAGGTTGTCGTGGGCTGCTGCAGCTTCCATACCTATAAAGAAATTGAGGGAGATGATGACGACGACGACGATGATGCATCCAGTGTGGCACCAGCTGCTTGATTATCTTCGGCCTTTTATTAATTCTCTAATGTTAATCGAGTTTATTATATATATATATATATATATATATATATATATATATATATATATATATATATATATATATATATATGCTCGTGAATAAGGGATGTGAGGAAGTTAGTATTTACGAAGTCCCTCAAAACATTGTAGTGTCTGTCTTCTACTTGAATTATTATATAATTAGAGAAAATTAAGTCATGTTAATGACTTATTGATCATAATTAAGTTAATTTATATGCATGTGGGATCGATCAGTTGTGTATGTAATAACTACTTATCTTGTTATATATGGGAAAAGGGAATATATATATATATATATATATATATATATATATATATATATATATATATATATATATAGATTGCTAATTTATGTGGAATTTTTTGGATGCATTTAAGTATATAATTAGAGAATACATTAAATATTTAGAAGTTAGAACAACCTCTGAAAGTATTAGTTTACAACATCCTATCATGGTAATTCTGATCTTTTGGATAGAAGAAAAACAATGAACTATTAGACATACCCATGATTCGGAAAAGTTATTGTATAACATATATAATACTCCCTTCATTTAATTAAGTATAATATAAGATCAATATTGACTTTTAAAAGTCAATTTAATTAATATATTTTTAGTACTTTTAAGATAGTTTACAATATTTATTATTGTATATATTAAATAAAATTAATGAAATTCATGTTAATTTTAAGTTTAAAAATATTTTTAATTAATTTTAAAAAAAAACAATAATGATTTTATATTTTGGAATGGCCGGAGGAGTACTATTTCTTGATGGGAAAATCAACTAGGCTGTAAAACCCTAATGCTGACCTTATAACTACTTTAAACATATACAAGTATTTCCTGACGGGAAAATTCCTTTCTCAGGGCATTAACATTAATTTTTCACTAATCATCATTTTCTTTAACCCTTCAAATTAATTTATACATAATTATAACAGAAGTGTAATCATATAAGTATATTAAGCAAATTAAACTGGATTAATTTTGGACCATATTCAGAGGGACTTATTACTTTATGTTTTTGCTTCTGCAGGTACAGAAATATATTGAAGTGTAAGATAAGGTTTTTTTCTTTGTGATATAAAATGCATATATGATATATAATATGTTATATATATGGAATTTATTTTGAACTTTAATTAGGTTTTCATTGTTTAGTTATAATATTTGTACTATATATATATATATATATATATATATATATATATATATATATATATTAGTAATTGCTCGTGTCTGAAAGTATCGTTACAATATATATATATTAGTAATTGATCGTGTCTGAAAGCACGGTGTAACGAAATCATCTCTCTCCGTGCCTCTCTCTCTCCGTTTCAATAATCTAAAAATTAGAATGAATTTGAACTGTCCGTGCTTTCTTGCCCAAATCAATTAGAGTGAATCTGAACCGTTCTTGTACGTTTCCCGTCCAAATTAAATCAAATTGGATTCTATCTTATTATTATAGATAGTACTTCTTTGAAGTAATTTACAGAAGTTTTTATAAACCTCTTTTAGTGTCTTAAGCTCTGGTTGGATTGGTTGGGAAAAAAGGGAAGAATTAATGTTTGTCAAGATGAAGATTAATGTAATTGTATGTACATTTGTGACTAGTTTAATTTCCATCTTATTTATTGATCGATTTTAATTATAATTTGGAACAGAAAGGGTACTAAATATCTATATTATAACACAATCACAATTTTTATTTAAATATAAAATAATTAAACAGGCAAAATTAAGTAAGTAAATTTAAAAACCATTGAACTTTATAGCCTAATGAGAATCATATACAAATAAGCTAACCTAACTTAACGTGTTAATTGATAAAATTGAGTAATTAAGATCTAAATGATTAGTATATCTTAATAAATTAGATCATCTGAGTGAAATAACATATGAACTTAAAAAGTTATAAATTTTTATTTAAATATAGATTAAACAGATAAATTAAGCAAGTAAATTTAAAAACCATTCAAATTTATAGCCTAATGAGAATCATATACAACTAAGCTAACCTAACTTAAGGTGGTGTTTGATAAAATTGAGAAATTAAGATTTGAATGGTTAGTATATCTTAATAAATTAGATTATACGAGTGAAATAACATTTGAACGTAAAAAATTATTTGATAACTAAAAAAACTTAAAAAGTTATTTGGTAATTAAAAAGTATAAGACATTTAGTTGAATCAATAAGTTGATTGTTTTATAAATAATTTAGTACAATTTTGATGTTTCAACATTGAATACTTAGTTAAGATATTAATATTTGTGAAATTACAAGTAAATTAAAGACAACTAAAATTTTAGGTATGCTAATACTTAACGTTAGAGTGTTGGTACATAAGAGTATTCACAACAGTTTTCTTATCTCTATCCTTATTCTGCAGTGCTATTGGGTCATTCTGTAGGATAGGGATTCAATTTTTTCACTATGTACCCAACATATTCCTTATATTGATTCTTTAAATATTAAATTTTGAAATTTAATATTTGAAATTTAAAAGTTTAAATTTGAAAGTTCCAACAGTTAAATCATGTTTTGAATGTTGTAACTATTTTTTATTTAAAAGTAATTGTTGTTTGAATTTAAAATTTGTAATTATTTTAATTTAAAAATAGATATTACTAGAAATCAAAATATGCAACGATCATTATGTGTTTATGAGAACTAAAATAACATTATTTTAATTACAAAATAATAAAATTTATAATTAGTAGTAATATTTTTTACAAAAATGATCAAAATCAAAATTTGACTGATTTTTAATTTTTTTATAGTTCTCTTTCTTCTCTAAATCATCTATTTAAAAAATAAAAATGAGTGAATTTGATAGGCATACCCAAATCAGCAATTAAGTGAGATAAGATCCTTTAACCAACATAAAATCGCAATAAATAGGGTGTGAAATGTCATTTTACATAAATAGGGAACGCTCTTTTGATTCTCTCACTCTGAGGAGTCAAATCATATATAGGGATTAAAATAGAGAATTATATAAGGATAAGGAAACTGTTGGATACTGATTTATTGATATATTCTTCAAATGTGAAGATAAAGAGTCTATTGGAGAAACTGTTGTAAATGCTCTAATAGTGCCATATATAGGCATTTAGGTTACGGCTAAAAAGAGATTCATATTAATTAGTAGGAAAAATGTATGTACACAGCTGTGTGTTACACAGTTGGCTATGACAACGTTTTTTTTGGACTATAGCGACAGTTTCACCTATCGCCACAACTATTCTGGTCTATGGTGACGGGTAAACCGTCGCTATAGCCCAAAAAACTCGTCACCATAGTCCTACTGTGTAATACACAACTGTGTATATACATATAGCCCTAATTAGTATTAGCCTAGCTCTTCTCGGAGAAGTTCATCAACGTTAGCAACACTTGCCATTTCATTTCTGAAATGAAATCCTAAACAAATTAAATGAAGCTCCATCTTGACATTAATTAATTATCTCTTTCTATAACAAAATACAAATTTCTATAATAATAATTAAGATATAGAATCTGTTACCAATGAATTTATATCTATATTTCAGTGACAAATTAAATATACCAAATGAATCAAGTTCAGCTGAAATAAAAAAGAATAAGAAGAAGTAGAAACTTTTTAAATTTCTTGATATCTCTAGTTCCTTTGATTTCTTGCAACTATAGTTTAATTTAATTTTAACGAAAATAATTTTTTTTAAATTAGTTAATTATTGTTTAGTTGGTGATATATATATATATATATATATATATATATATATATATATATATATAAATTAGAAGGAAGAAGTCAAAAATAATTCAATTTACTCTTGCAAGTTATTATATACTCCGTATGAACTATGGAGTATAGTTTAGAGTTTAGACCATTGGATATGATGAAACATAGCCATTGGATAGAAGTGAATGTAACACACACGCCGTCATCTTGGATGGAAAAGAGGTAAGGTGCAACTTTTTGTAAATTTTAGGTAATAATATAGTGATTTTTAAACCACAATTAGTAACTTGCAAAATCCCTAAACTACAAGTGGTAATTACAATTTTCCCAGAATTGACTCCAAAACGTTATGTCCTTTTTTAAGAGAGATTTTTGTTCCTTTTTACTTATTGTTTGTAAATTTCAAAAAAATATTAAATGCTCAATTTCTCATAATATTATCCTCCATGATCAAAGGTTAATTTGTTTCTCTCGTAAATTTTAGAAAATAAATATTAAAATCTTATACTGTCGATCGGACAAAACAATAATTGTATCTCTTAACATAACATTAAAACGTCAATTAAGAAGGGCAGGAGGGAGTAGTATATCAAGTATTTTTGTGACACCGTTAACACTCAACAGGACAGAGTCATCCTAGCAGAACTGAAGGCTGTTCTCGATTCTAATAGTTAGACAATACAGGATGGATGGATGGATGGATGGCGTCCAACTGAAATAAAATAAAAGGCTATTGAAAATTCAACCACTAATTACCATGATTTTTCACCCCAGTTTAGTTACAAAAGAGAGCAACAAAATAACGCTCCCAGATGATAACGTTTCCAATAACTAATCCCCGGCCTCCAAGACTTTTAAACATAAGATACACAGTTTTGCAAGACTCGAGCACAATTTGAAAAGATAAAAAGGAAGAGAAGATAAACGATCCCAAGTATATATGCATGGCCAGCCGATCAATTGTTAAGCAAGCAATCAAGGAAATGAGAAAAAACACTGCATGACCCATCTCCAAGATTAACGTTACTGAAGTCGCCATCTTAACTAACCCCTGACTGATTCAGGAGTTACATGGCCGCTGCTCCCACCGTGAGCGCTAAATCCACTTACAGGCATGGATCGCTGAGCAAAATCTTGTAATAGCTTCCTCTGATTATCATCAGTGTGTGGAGACTAGCGCGCAAAAGTTCCACAGGCATTTCCCTGTTTATAGCCCTTGCAGCCTCTGTGTTTATGATATCTGTGCTAGGCTGGGTGGTCTGTGCATATATTGATTGCACTATGCTGTCATATTTGCTCACGCAATACTTCGTTAGAAGACCAAAGAACGCATCAAATGAAGCCTGCCAAAGGACAGGATTTGGCAGGACACGGTTGCTAGAGGCCTGAGGATCAGTTAACAGCAGAGTAGCCCTCTCTAAGACGCATTTTAAGATAATAGAGGCGCCTCTCTCCAGCAGGACTACCAAGTGGGCGGAGTGGTGGCTGCTCTGAGGAACAAACTACTGCAGCAAAACACGCACTAAGAGAATTAAGATCCATGCTACTAACACATTCGGTGACCCTCTTTGCAAGACTAGTGATAGTCTCAGCCGCTTCTGGATCAGAAGGAAGGCCACCAAATAAAAACCTCAAGTGACGGAAGATGGCCATGCAAACTATTCGGGCAAGCTCGCCACCAGGGAAGAGAAGCTGAAGGTATTTAGAAATAAGCTTCCGGCCTTTGGGAAGCGAGACCAACCTTAGGAACACGACGTCATCCTTGGGATTCAGTCCAACCGAGTTGCCACTTTTACCAAATGGGTCAGTGAGCTGAAGTGAGGCCGCCAAGCCTTCTAACAGAATCTGCCGCCTCCGCCTCAGCTGAGCCCCTCCATCTTGGGGCTGACTATGTTGTAGGAGCCGGTCAATGTCCTCTACATCAAGGAGGAGACAGAGCCCATCCTCAATTGTTATTCTAGCAGCCAGCATGGGCTCCTGTTCCAAGGGTCTCTCGGAAGCTTTCAGCTCAGCATTGCCATCACCAGAAGCAGAGGAAGGAGGGTCTTCTTCTAAGAGAGGACGAGGCCTTCGGATAGACGTGAATGAAACCCTTCCAAGAGCATCAACCAGGAGATGAGGCTGTGATTCTGCACTGTTACGTGATCGAGAAGAGGATTCCCTCAGATGGGCTGGGCAGAAGCGATGTTTTGATCTTGTTTCAGTAGACTTTTTTGCAAGACGAGCTTGGTGGTAATAATCTTCTATATAAGGGTCATTGCAATGTGTTGCAGCATGCTGCATTCTAAGAATACTCTCTATTTCATCGGCTGTCATATACTTGGATCTGAATTTTGGCAAACCATTATCACTCTTCTGGCTAGCATCAGAACTTTGTTGAGATAAACGTACATGTCTACCTCGTTGTGGCATCTTAGGTCGTTGATCTCTCATATCAGCCGATCCATATTTCCTCAGATGTGGAGATGGAAGGGCATTTAATAACTGGGATTGCAATGCAGAAAAATGAGCTAAAGATGGTTGGACTGGAAGATGCATTCTCAGCTGTTGCTGTTGTGACATTAAATGTGATGAAACCAAATTATTTTGATGAGGGAATTGCTGCTGCAAAATATTATTTAAGACGCTGGAGTGATCCCCATGAAGTAGGCCTGCATGGTTGTGCCAGTGGTTTTGTAGCCCACTATTAAGAGAAAGGCTAGGAGAGATTAACTTAGGCGTATTTCCACTATAATGGAATCCATGAGTCATGCCAGCCAAATGAATATTAGAGTTGGACAAAGGAGAGTTTGGTGCAGAGAAGGGTAACTGAGGACCACCAGTTAGAGATGGAAAATTCGGGTGAAGAGTGATGGCGCTGCGAAGCCAGTTGAGATATGCCACCGGGAGGAGGGTAGGAAGTGAAAGATGAATTGGGTTCTAAAACAGGTTCACTAGGAAATTGTTGCTGCTGTTGCTGCAGAGGGTATGACGATGTTCTGTATATAGGTCTTGATTCTGAAAGACGAAATGAAGAGAGATGTGGCTGTGAGGACCATCTTTTGCTTTCTTGGCAGCTATCTGTGTCAGATATATGCTGATCTAACCAATCAGGAAAATCTATATCCTGTGACCATTCAGCAGCAGATGAGCCTGCACACAAGTCAGCTACTCAGTAATCCAAAATTAAATAATTACAATAAAAAAGAATAGGGAAACGTGCTTCCGAAATGTAAAATGAACAGAGTTAACATGCAATTTTTTCAACTATTGCTTCAAACTGGTCTTAGATTCTTAGACAGCACAAACTTCTATTATGTAGCACCTAAAAAATAATGACCTCAAAACTTAGACACCATTGTCATAACTAGTCCAAAAGCAATGCAAGCAATCTTTGAACTATGCTAAACTTGCCCCCACATATACAAAACATCTAGAGGTTAATGGAATTGACTCACCAACATAAATCAAAAGCTTATTTCAGATTTTGGAAATTTCTCAGCACTACTATAAGGAACCAACACTTGAAAAAAACAATTTAAAGGGTAAAGAAAACACAAAAGACTATTTGAGGGAGAATCTGGAACATCAACCAGACTCAAATTTCAAGTTCCTTGTTAAAATAGAGTAAATCCTAGATCTCTAGATAATCCAATATTATGTCATGCACATCATAAATTTGGTGTATGAAATTTGTTGGTTTTTGTGTATATGTGCGCTCTCTCTCGCAGGCAAAATTGTTTGTGGGTGTTAGTGTGTGTGTTTGTTGTTTTTTTTTTTTTGGTGGGGGGGGGGGGGGATATGTAGAGTGTATTGGTCAATTTCCAAGGCAACCTCAAATTCAAAATGCAGACATTCAATGTTGAACTTCAGAATCTAATTTCTTCACATGTTCATCAAAACCAATGGTTAGTAAAACACCCCCTTCGTGATTGTCGGCAAGAAAGGGGTAGTAAATATGCTGTTTTGAAACATATTGCAGTTACAGAAGACTACTGACAATCATATGCTTGTCATCACAAATAAGGCTGCAAATTTGAGAGAAACAAATTTACTGACCAACTTTCTCCATTTAATACAGTAGATTTGCTGCATGCAATATTTCACCAAAATATTTGGCACAAGAAGTTATGGACACAAACATGTTAAATATTAAATGTTGAATAAATAAACACATGAATATATATATATATACACATGCACACATATATATGGATGTATATAAGTAGCATATTGTACCCAGCTGTTAGAAGAATGGACAGAGGCTTTGATTGGTGTTTTTCAGAAGGTTAGCAGGGTGCTACAGGTAGGAGGAAAAAATGATTAAGCAAATACAGGATACCTACCAGCATGGAATTTATTGTCATTTTACTGGTTAAAGATCAGTTTTATCCTACAGATTGTAGTAAGGGTTAAGTATCCAGGTTACACTACCAAAGCAAGTTATTTGTACCAAAAAGGACAAAACAGAAATAAAAAAAAGGAGTAGAAACATAAGACCTACT
This sequence comes from Panax notoginseng, assembly GCA_016801055.1. Lineage (NCBI taxonomy): Eukaryota > Viridiplantae > Streptophyta > Magnoliopsida > Apiales > Araliaceae > Panax > Panax notoginseng. The sequence goes on along the minus strand of CM029018.1, from coordinate 12,008,998 downwards.
AAGGTAAATTCACGTGGGCTAATTGGTATTTTTTTTCTAAGACAACAGTTAGATGCTCAGTACTACGACTTTGAACGACGTTAGGATTAGAAGTTATAGTTTCAAGTCCCAATGTATTCCTTGTGATGTCATTGTAGTGTTGCCAAAGGAAATTGTAGAACTAATGCACAATAGTGAAGTGTAGCCTAGGCATTAGGGAAGGAGAGAGTCTAGGGTTCAGCCCTCATCATCAATAACAAGCAAAATATTTATATTCTTAACATTAGTATATTCAAGTCGCAATGGATATGTAGTCTCTCCATTTATATCTTTGTCCCTACATATTTGCATGTATGCATCTTATTCACAACTCCTATTGCTCTAAACTTTACATTATAGTCCTTTTCAATTTCCATCCCACAACTGTTCACATAATATTTCTTTTAGACCTATATCTTAAGTATATCTTCATATTTTTTGAACTGCCACAATCAGTTAACACATTATGAAGTCAGTTTTATCAGCTTATGAGCAAACAAGATGGTACATTGTATTACTTTAATTCCAAATAATCCTCTGCATACATTAGAAGACAATGGTTCAATATTTTCCTTCTGGGCGAGAGTAGATAAAAGCCTTTTGTATTTTTTGTAGATTAAACTAGGGGTTAGAAGCTTTGCATCTACTTTCTGATGAGAAAAACTATGAATGGCATCAAGATCAAATGAACCAAAGAAGTATTGTCTATACAGAAATAAAATTCAACATTCCTTAAAATCTCATACAGTGCTCATGTTATAACTACTGAAAAATAAACATTTACCTAAACCAAAGGAAGAATTTAGAAAGTTAGGGATCTGTTGAGAGTTTGAAGCAGGATACTGTAGTGCATATTAGTGACCATTTTAGAATTTTAGTCTTTTAGTAGTATAACTAGTAGAAGGCATGAAGTGCATTGCAATATAAAATGTTGAAAGAATAGCTTAGTCCATCTCTATCCAAACTCTTCTATCTCAACCTATCCATTTCTTGTCATGTTTTTTCGTAATCCTCACTAAATTGCTACCATTTATTGATTGTTTCATTACTTGTTTGCTTTCGATTCATAACTAACTTAATTATTTAGTTGAGCATTGCATTTTGGTTCAATAGAAGTCGAGTAATTAGGGTTGTTCTTGATAGCTTCAATATATAATTAATTTATAAATCAAATTACAATATATGAGCATAGTTTCAAAACCGGATCGAACATTTAACTGGTTGAGGCACTGGTCAGTGGTTCATTGGTTTAACCGGTTGAATTGGTGGTTGAGCTGGATTTTTACTATTAAAGAATTTATATAATATATAATATATATATATATATAATATATATATATATACATGATTAAAAATAATAACATACATAATAATACTACAAATTTCCCTGGATTAATTACATATACTTCTACTGAGAAACTACAAAGTACCAAACTAAGGTTGTGTTTGATAAACCTGGGAATTAAGATCTAAATGATTATGATGTCTTAATAAATTAGATCATCTGAATGATTATGAAGTTGATTATGAGGTCTGAATCTAAAAAATTGTTTGATAACTAAAAAGTAAGTTGTCTCTTAATGACACTATTTACTATTTTAAATGGTAAAATTTTATTTAATAATTTTAAATATTCAATTTAATAAAAATGAATGCATAATATTGTTGAATATATTTATATAAAAAAAAATTATCAAAAAAATTTCATTAAGAGGTACCTCTTAATTATTAAGATTTCATTTTCTGTTTTACCGATTAAGAGGCATTCAGAGGTAAAAAAAAAAAAAAAACAACATCATGCCTCTTAGCGAATAAGAGGCAGTCTATTTAAAAGTTAAAAGGCAATCAGATGTAAACAAACAGCACATAAGAGTATATAACAAATAAATTGACTAAGAAGTTGAGATTTCTTAGTACTAATTTTATATAATATGTTAGAATAATTTTGGTTAGGATATAATTTAGATATTTTATAGAAGATGAATTAATTTCATTTAATTAAAAGTACAAATAATATTTAATTAAAAATGCATGAATTGTATCTTATTTTACCGATTCAATAATGCTATTTTTAAGTTAAAAGTTATATTTTCTAATGTGGACCAAACCAATAGATTTAAGCCCAAAAGTTTTAAGTCCAAAAGTTTGGTGTAGTCCATTTAAATAGATTTTTTCTTTTTCACGTTTCAATGCCTCGGTATATGTAAATTGTAATCTCCTACAAAAGGAGTCGGTATTCACTCATCCAAGGAACAAGTGTGTTCTCTCTCTCTACTCGTCTAAGACCCTTTCATCTCTCTTTCTTCTCATACGGAAATTTTCTTTTCTTTCCTCTTTAGGTGTCTTCTTCTTGCCTCCACAGATTTAGCCAAGATGGGTTGAAAATAGGTTTCAAATTTAAAACAAGATGGGTTTGGAAGTTTTGTGATTTTAAAATATTGGGACAATATTTTGAGGTTAAAGTTAAGGAAATTATGATAAAGATATACATGTTAAGGAATTTTGAAATTACTGTTCTTTTTTCCTTTTTTATGCACAGGACAAACAAACAATACTGCCATTCAAATCTAAATTTTAGAAGAAAAAAGGGATAGATCGGCTTTTTCATTAAAATCTGGGCTTAGCAAAAGTGAGAGAAAAGGCTGTCCAATTTAAGAAAAATCGCCGGTTTGGCCGGTTTTTAAAAATCGTCCACTTTATACGGTTTTGTCCTGTCTAATTACATATTTGTAAAATCAAACTGGTTGCGGCTCTCGTTCCTGGTTCAACCGATCCAGTCCGGTTATGATAACTATGTATATAAGTGTACACTACATACATAAAGCTTTAAATCTATATGCTGGGCCTAGACTTATTCCAACATTTGTCCTAGACAATAATCCTTTTGCGGGCATACAAAGCCCCCACGGATCTCCATGAAAACAACTTACAAGTGAAGTAGACTGACAGGTACAGTAGGATATAGTATCCACGACATCTAAAAAACACTCTTCAAGAGCACAACTGGACTAAAAGGACAAGCAGATCAGCCTACCATTGCTAAGCTCTGCAGAGTTCAAGGAGCATTAATGGTGATCTGTTTTGGTGAAAACTCAACTCAAAACCACCATTATTTGGTGTCATTATCCCATATCATACCCAAACTCTAATTCCATGCCAAGCACTTTATTACTTTGGGTAAAATGTACCAAAACTATCACTTTCATGACCATCAATGTATGATACCTATCTATCTAAGTGTCACAATCCACTCACCGGGAAGGTTAAGGTAAGACAACCCATTCAGCATACTCTAAGGACCACCTTCATAATCTCATGATTAATTAAGACATAATATTAAACAAATAAAATTAATAAAAATCTATTAGAGTAATCAAACTCTACATAAGATGATAACAGCGAATATGTAATCCGTCTACTCACTTTCCCTAGAAAAAGAACCAG